>JAEDXY010000107.1:0-600000 GCA_019395295.1 Osmanthus fragrans | reverse complement strand
CCAAATCCAACATTGAAGGATCATTTGTCAAGCGATTAATTGCTAAGCTTAGATATTGTAGGTCTTGTAAATTCCCAAGATTATTGGGTACATGTCCACTAAACGAGTTTCTACTAATGTCCAATTCAATAAGCTTAGAACAATTTGAAATCCAGGTAGGAATTTCTCCACTCAATTGATTCTCACCAAAATAGAGTACTTGGAGATTAGGGAGCCCACTGCCTATTGACGATGGTAGATTGCCAGAGAAATCATTTGATGTAAAACCAAGTTTTTGCAGCATGGAGAGATTGAAGGTGGAATGGGGAATTTGACCGTGAAGATTGTTGCTACCAATATTCAATTCCTTCAAATTTGATAAACTGCCAATTGAATGTGGAATTGTACCTGCAATTTGTGTCAACACACTCAAATGAATCTTAAAAGTAGTAATAAATAGTATATAGGTACCTGTCAAGATGTTCGAATACAAACTTAAAGATTGAAGTGGCAAAGAGTTCCCAATTTCATATGGAATGCTTTCAATGAAATGAAAAGATTTCAAGATGTTAAAAGCAGACATTAAAAAGTCGAATATTTAAAATTTCAAGAAGTTAATGAAAATATTGAAATTATAAATATTTCAATTTATTTAAAATATCAAATTATTAGTGGCTGTAATATTTATTACTAAAATAAGACTGATTTTAGAAGGACAAATGTATAAATAAATTGAGAACAATAAATTATTAATAACCAAGCTCACCTTATTCCAATTTAGGTTCGAAAATTGTAGTAGATAACTCTTACAATACAATTTTTAACCAAAATACTCCAAAAAGAAAGCACATCTTGCAGCTAATAAACTGCACTTAACTCTTTGACTTTTACACATTTTCAAGTTAGTCCTTTTTGTTCAAAGAATCGTCAATTACATAAAACCTAACAAATTTGAACTTATAAAAATGTTATCATATTTGTCGCTTCATCACTCACTATTTTAAAGCGTAAGTGGTAGACATAATGATGAACGTGATAACATTTTTGGTACGTTCCACAAGTTCCTTAAGTGTTAAAATGGTGAGTGACGTAGTGACTAATGAAATAAGATTTTAGTAAACTCAGGGCCTACTCAGAAAACTTTGAATGTTCAGTGAAATTAATAATATTTGGGAAAGTCTAATGACAAATTAGAGAACTTTTAAAGTTATACATTTGGGAAAGTTTAGTGATAACACTGATATTTAACATAAGAAAATATTAATATGGTGTTATGGTATCCATCTTCATCACAAGACAAAATACATTTGTCAAACGATTGTAAATTGCCTAGTGATAACCTAAAGTTCATTTAGATTTTCCATTAGCATGAAAATCTTGTTATATCTAATTATTTTAGCCTTTGCGTGGGAAGAATTTATCAACGATTCAATTTATAAATAGATATAAATGAATGGTAAATATGTGGATAGTACTTGTGGTTCCATGCAAACGTGTGGTTGAAAATGAAATTTGATTATAACTAATTTATAATTTTGGCCAAACGGAGGTTTAAATTTAGAGTTTTTGCATAAAATTTTGATAAGACACTAAATATCAAATTGAAATAGATTTAATCATATAAAATAACTTCAAGTGATCTAGTTACGTACCACTGAAGTTGTTTCGTCCCAAATGTAAATATACAAGTGCTGATAAGTTTCCAATTTCATTTGGAATATTTCCTGTCAATACATTTAAACATACTGATTTTAAAATATCAAATGTTAAATTAACATGAACTAGACATAATGAAGGAAAAGAAGTACCAACTAATCTCAAGTCAATAATTAAGTACCTATGAAGTTATTGTTTGTGAAATCTAATTCTTGAAGTGCTGATAAGGTTCCAATTTCATGGGGAGTAGTTACTGTGAATAAGGTATTATGCTATTTCTAATATTATTTAATTCCTCTATGACCATTACATCAATGTAAGTTCATCATCCTAGTCATTGCAAACAAAATATGGCGCAAACAACTAATAATGAGAGTCTTTATTTATTTATTGTATTGTATGTGTTCTGATTTGTGAATGCATACTTAACTTTTAGTGTAGCTATGTACGAGGACATATTCCACGGGCAGCAACATGAAGATAACCAGAAATATTTATGATGTAAAGGAACAGCAATATTGGTCCATTTTCACATTTTTTTGGAAAGCATTATCTAGTGTTTTAGAAGATGTATGTACATGAACAATGCTTTGAACATACCTACGAAATTATTTCTTCCAAGATAGAGATTTTGTAGCTTTGACAAGTTCCCGAGTTCCACTGGAATGCTTCCGGAAAAATTATTGATCTTTAGAGAAAGTAGTTCAAGATTCGAGCATGTTCCCAAGCTTGGAGGAATGTTTCCACTTATTTGATTAACTGAAATTCTTAGCTGCTCTAGCTTTGGAAGATTGGTACAGATATCCATGGGAAGACTCCCAGAGAGACTGTTGTTTTCTAAACCAATTTCTATCAAAGAAGGGATATTGAAAATATTGTTAGGAATATCCCCATTGAGTACGTTATGGGAGAGATTTAACGTCTCTAGATTCACAAGAAATCCAAAACTTGACGGAATTGAGCCATTTAGCTTATTATACTGCATCTCTATTTCTCGAAGTTGGCTCAAATTACCCACTTCATCAGGGATATATCCCTGGAAATTATTGTTGCTAATGATCAAGGATCTCAAAAAAGAGAGTTCACCAATTTCGTTTGCAAAAGTGCCTTGCAAGCCCATATTAGATAGATTTAATCCTCTAACTCTTCGATGTCTTCTGCCACAAGTAATACCAATCCAATAACAGAAAGAGGTTCCTTGTGACCAATTTTTTGCCAAGATTTTATTTGGATCAGAAATTTGAGATTTGAACGCCACAAGAGCATACTCATCGGTGGAGCTATTGAGGGATGTGACAACGTAGACAATCAAATAAAGCATTGTTAGCAACACGAAGATCTCATTTTTTCCCATGGCTAATTTAAACGCATAAAGAAGACAGGGAGGTGGCTGTAATAAGGTGTTTGATATGACTGTAAGTGTATATATAATATTAAATAAATCCAACCACCTTATTTGTTGCCCAATTACTTTCTTTTTCAGTCAATGATCATTGATGGGTCAACCAATGAGTAGTTAGCTCTTGCTATATGTTAAACTCTCTCCCTACAATTTTCCACCCCCTAAAAAGGGTTCCATGACCTAATATCTTTGATTTGAACTACACCATTTCGTAGAAACACACGCCCTCTCTCTCTCTCTCTCTCTCTCTCTCTCTCTCTCACACACACACAATCATGAAAATTTGGGTGTTGAGAAATGTGTATATTTTAATGAATAAAACGTCACGTCGCTTAAGTAAATATATATATATATATATAATAATTAGTGTATAAGACCACATCTTTCCAAAATTAAAACAGAATTTGCTCGACTATCAAACTCAAGAAATTCCTTGGGTCTATAGATTTTTCTTTTCTTCATTGTGGAAGTTTGTCTTCATTGTGCAATTTGTGAAAGTTTTTCTTTATTGTAGAAATTGTGGAAGCTTTTCTTCATTATGAAAACTGTGGAAGTTTCTCCATGAAAGAAAGTTGCATTCTATAAACAATTCAAAAGAACTATTCAACTTTTACGCACTTCATTATTTACGAATACCCCAAATTTTCAAGTAGATTTCATCTTAAGAGAGTGGTGCTTATTGCTTCATTAATTGTGGACTACTTTCAAAATATAAAACAAAATTTGTTTGACTACCAAACTCGAGAAATCCATTGGGTGCATAGATTTTTATTTTCTTCATTGTGGAAATTGTTATTTTTTTCCACCAATTAAAGTTGCCTTCTATAAATATTCGAAAAAAATTATTTAACTTTTAGAGATTTCATTGTCTACCAATGCCCCATAATTTCATGTAAATTTCATCTTAAGGGAGTGCTACTAAATGCTCCATTAATCTTGGACTCCACTTCTTTCCAAAAATAAAATAAAATTTTGCTTGGCTACCAAACTCGAGAAATCCGTTGGGTGCATATATTTTTCTTTTTCTCCATTGTGGAAATTGAGGAAGTTTTTCTTCATTGTGGAAATTGTGGAAGTCATTATACTCATTGTGGAAATTGGGGAAGTTTTTCCACGAATGAAAGTTACATTCTTTAAATAATCCAAAAGAATTATTTAACATTTAGAGACTTCACTGTCCAACAATATCCCACATTTTCATCTAGATTTCATCTTAAGGGAGTGGTGCTTATCGCTCCATTAATCGTGAACACTTCTTTTCAAAAATAAAATAAAATTTGCTTGACTACCAAACTTGAGAAATCAATTGGGTGCACATATTTTTCTTTCTTCATTATGGAAATTGTGGAAGTTTTTCTTCATTGTGAAAATTGTGGAAGTTTTCCACAATTGAAAGTTACATTCTACAAATAATTCAAAAGTATTATTTAACTTTTTAGAGACTTCATTGTCCATCAATAACTCACATTTTCACATAGTTTTCATCTTGAGGGAGTGCTCCTTATCGCTCCGTTAATCATGGACTCCATTCTTTCCAAAAATATATCAAGATTTGCTTGACTACAAAACTCAAGAAATTCATTGGATGCATATATTTTTCTTTGTTCATTGTGTAAATTGTGAAAGTTTTTCTTCATTGTGGAAATTGTGGAAGTTTTTCCACGAATGAAAGTTCCATTCTATAAATAATCCGAGAGAATTATTTAACTTTTAGAGACTTTTTTGTCCACCGATACCCACATTTTCACGTATAGTTCATCTTAAGGGAGTGGTGCTTATCGCTCCATTAATCGTTGACTCCACATCTTCCAATAATAAAATAAAATTTGCTTAACTATCAAACTTGAGAAATCAATTGGGTGCATAGATTGTTTTTTCTTCATTACGGAAACAGTGGAAGTTTTTCCACGACTGAAAGCTAATAATTCAAAAGAATTATTTAACTTAATTTTTAAAGACTTCATCAATTATCAACACCCCTCGTTTTCATATGGAGTCCCCAAATTTCTTTCTTCACTAATTTATGAAGAAGTAGATATTTTAAGAAAATAGAAGTGGCAAAAATATGAGTCTCATCAAAACTTCTATGTTATGCAAGGCAAAATATAGCTTGAATTTTCATTTTATACAAGAAAGGTTTTCATGATGATAAATAACTCTAAATTTTAATTCTTTATAAGCTAAGTGGATGCAAATTCAATAAGTATTTTTTAGTATTGCCTATAAGCCATTTTCACAACAGGAAAAATCTTGTCCTATGAGGACTGCAACATTGACGAAGCAAAGCATTATGAAGACACATGATTTTTAAGTGATAGCATTTTTTTATCTTTAATTACCAGTATAGTGTTAGACTCGTTAAATATCTCTACTTCGTATGTCATTTTCCATGGGATGCAGTAGTAATTTACTTTATTTCCTTTAAGCATAGATAAATACTCGTTATGTATAGTGGTTTCTTCAAAAAAAAAAGGTAGTATCAATAGAGAAAATAGTATCAATCTGATCAGTTATATAAATTCATCTCATTGGAAGAGTACAATGTGAATCAGAAAAATATATTAGCAAAACATATTACTGCACTTCTCTAAAACTTTGATCTCAAATATTACTAATCTTGGTCTACAAAATGCATAAGATTTTACAAGCATTGGTGGTGTTAGTTGAATGGTGCTCTCAAACTAAGTCGCTATATTGGAGGACTAGTTGAGGATTCATATTTCACTTGGAACCACTTCATTGCATCTTCCTTTGTTACCCAGTGCTGGATTCCAACACGAGATTTGCACATTTGACAACATAGAAAGCCATGCCAGGGCGCTCCAAGACAACATAGAAAGTCATACCATAGATACAAATTGATGGGTCGTACTTGGAAGGAATAGTAAATAAACCCAATTTAAATGAACTTATAAACAACCTTGTCTAAAGAGCCTTTGAGAATACTGTAGTTGGTTATCCTTATGTATTTCTATATTAACAAAACAGTTTTGCACATAACATAGTGCAACCAACTATCCAACGAAACACTGTATCGACCCAACAAAAAGGGATTTTGGGAATCTGCAAAAAGATCTAATGACTAGAAGTAGTAAGCCGCCTTAATTATCCACATGAAGTAGAAATTCAATGCAACTAACGATTTAATGCAATTTAGATTCTGCATCATTGCATACATGGCGTGTGCACAGGGAGGGATAGAATATGAAGTCACATGTTCTAATCCAAATAAATATACAAATATATCTCGATGCATCACAAACATGCTAATTAGAATTGTAATGATCACATGACAGTTAAAAACATCACACTTCCATGGTAATAGTAAGTTAGTAACAAAGAATTCAAATAAATCTAGAAGCATTTGCATGAATTCAGCAGCCTTAAAGAGTTTTGGCTTGAACCAAGAGCGTCTCATAGAGTCATTCTTATAGAATAAATCCACTTGATCTCAAGATCAATTTGTTACTGAATGCCAAAGCCAAAACAAACAGTTGCTCTGCAGTTCCTCCTCAACAGTTCATATTCCTTAACCTTCAATCCACTTTCAAGGAGTTGTATTGCCTTGTCATCCCTGACTATAAGTCTGTAACATAGCACGCAATCTTTTCATTATGCCTGATTCCGAAGGACCTAACGGTGTTTCTTGCTGTCAACGAAAAAAGAAAAACAACTATAACTCAATTTTTTTTTTCTTCATACATTTTCCTAGATTATGTATAAAAGTAGAGAGATAATCTTCAATAAAGAAAAGACATGAATCACGGCTTTGTCTTCACATGATTCCAAGCAATATCCACTCACTGGAAATGAACTTAATGAGCGAGCAAAATGGTGAATTTCAAATGAGAAGCATATTTTAAACTTTTTATGAACCATATTATTATACCAAGCAATCAATAATTACAATTTTGGTCAGGAGGATATGTCAGTGAACCAAAAATAGAACATTTCTTCAGTCCTTATTTTTAAAGATGGAAATCCAAAAGGCCCTCTTTAATATATTTATTTTTGTTTAAAAGACCATTTACATAATGAGGAATGAAATGTTAAGTATATCCGTTTTAAAATGGTCTGCTCTATCAAAGGCCTACTCTACCCAGGTTTTATAAAGTTTCATTGAATGAACAAAATAGATTGTAAAAAATGCATCTTGACAATGCCAACAACGAGAAAATGAAAGAAGCCACATGCACAATCAAAATCTGATGATCAATAAGATTGGTCTGTATAGGTTCTAACCAACCATAGGCTGGTACATAGTTGTTAATTGTTGGCTAATGAGGTGAGACCGTAAGAAATCTTAAAGAAAAGTTTGGTCATTTGCTCTCACAACCTTGCACTGCAGGTAATTCATCTTTTTCAATTTTCAGAAATGAAAAATAGGAAAATTGACAAAAAAGAGAATGCTCAATAGACATAGATATCCTAAATTCACATTTGGAAGGTTATGAAGTGACTAACTCCATTTCAATTAATCAAAATTTCAAAGAAATTGATCAAACAATAACCTCAAAACATACATTATCTGTCTAGCTAATAGCATAATACCAAACTACGAATACAAAGTAAATAGTTTTCTAACCATAATAGCAAAGACAAGTAAAACCATTATCGCATTTCCTTTAAAGAAATTAAAAATGAAAATGCCAATGACAGGAGAACTCGTTCATGTCAGTTCTAAAGTTATTTTGATAGAAAACAGAATAAAAATATCTAAGCAACAATTCAAGAATACCCTTGGAGAAAACAGAGCTCTATTCACTAAGTTGTTTGAAGACATGTAAAATAATTGTAACAAAACGTAAAACTATATCAAACTACTAAATAAAAAACAGTGGGTACAAGAACACGAGGATTACACCAAATTTCAATTTATTTTCATTGACATAAACATATTAGATTATATATTTCGTGAAATTCAAAACATTTATTCATTTTTTCGGAGGCGGATTTAGTGCCGGGCTGGACAGGGCTATAGCCTGGCCCTCTAGCCCAAATATTAATAATAATAAAAAATTTAATTTTTTTTATGTGTAAATTTATTTATTTTTCATATTAACCCGTGCTAAATTTTTTCCCCCCGTATTAGTCCGTACAAAATTTTTTTCAGGATCCGCCCTTGCATTTTTTAACTGCACATTTCATGGTCGCCAAGAAAGATTGGAGCGATCACGTAACCAAGCAATTGCGCTGCCAAATCCTAAACCTAATGCCCGAAGCACGCACAGCAAAAATACCCACATAAAGGCACGAGCTTGCCCCTGAAATCCATGCACTCCCATCACACTCTTCTTTGTCGACATTCATAGTTCACTCAAGATTATTGGGAAACAAATGGCCTGTATTTCGCCGACTCAGCATTTCCCCATTTTCCTTTTTCTCTCTCCTTATGAATATCAACAATTATTTCCAATTCTTGAACCAGTTTTAGTTTTTTTTTTTTTTTTTTTTGATGGCCCGATTACTATCACCAGTGCGTACAAACACTCTCAAATTTCAGTAAACACACCATGATAAATCACTACGAAGGAAAACATAATTAATTTTCCTCATACATTTTCCTAAATTTTGTACAAAAGCAAAGAGATAAGCTTCAACAAAGAAAAAACATAAACCACTGTTATGTCGTTACATGATCCCAAGCAATATCCACTCACTGGAAATCGACTTGGTGAGCGGAATGGTCCATTTCAAATAAGTAGCATATTTTACACGGGATAGTAAAAAAAATCTGAGCAGCATTTATGGTTACCATTATTAGGTGTCTGTCCATCTCAACTCCAAAGGTTGCCAGTTCAAATGAGTATCTTGAATTTAACTCTCTCCGTTATCGACTTTCGAAGAATATACATGCATATTATACTCTTAAATTAAATTATGTTTATTTAAATTAAATTTATATTAAATTTTTGAATAATCGAAAATGGTCAAACTAAGACTTGGAATCGTGGTCGATTGCACTAATTAATGCATTGTTCATCGATTTGATTAATTAAATTGGAGTTGGTGAAAATATATTAATGATAGGATTCCGTAACAGCTAAATCAACTAAATAACGACAAATCCTACAGAAGTCAAAAGTCAACTTTACTGACTGACCATCTCAGGGCTCATTCATTATTTTTTATTTCTTAAAATTTCAATTAGATCACTGATTTATTAGTAGACAAAAGGAACAATACAAGATCTTTTCCATTCCACCCACTCACAATTGAATTGATTGTAGGGATGTAAACGAACGTTGGACGGGCTCGAATTGTTTTGATTTGAGTCAAGCCAATAGCCATCTCATTTTTTTTTTTAATTATAATTTGTGATGATGTAGACAGGTAATAGACAGTTGCTTGAAGTAGACGAGCTTGAATCGTCATCCAAAAATGAGGCTTTCCTAGTATTAGCTCAATTCCAAAGAGTCATGACTCGAGCCAGCTAGAGTTTTTCTACAGATCGAGCCACAAGTTGCTCGAGCTGATGAGTCGGATTGACATCCCTAATTGATTGTTAAAATTTCTTAATTTCAAATTAATTTAGTTTTTCTTCCTACCTTACGATATATAAAAAAAATTGTTTATTTTAAGCTTGCCTAGTCGGAAGGACAAATTCGTCATTTTAGTGTGTAATTAGAGGCCAATTATACCAAACTTGAAGCCTAATTTCGTCATTTCATTCCCACTATCCTCTTTCTGTCAGTTACAGATGGAGAAAGGCTTGCAGAGTTGGCCTGTCTTCTATTTGATAACAGTCTGCGACATGCGCACATGTATATCTCTATATAATATTTTGCCTTTCTCTCTCTATATTCATCACTGTCTCGTCAGTTAAGCTCCTGCATTGCAATATCATCATTTCTGCAATTAATTCATAGCGTTTATTTCGTATTACATTCAGTTTCTCTACTCCTACATTGACAAGATTTAGAATCTCTTGGAGTTCTTATTGTGTTTCTGTGTGTATGTGAGAAATTGAGACAGTTTGTGCATGGTAAAACGATGCCGTTGGTGAGAGTGGAGGTGAGAAATGAGTACGGACTTGGAACACGGGAGCTGTATCGAGAAGCGAACAAGGAGGATCCGAAAGCGGTGCTCGACGGAGTTGCTGTTGCTGGCCTTGTAGGTGTCTTACGTCAGCTCGGCGACCTTGTTGAGTATGTCTTTAACATAATTCTCTTCTTCTCTCTATTGTATAACTCAATTTATGATGAAATTTTGTAGTTAGTTTCGGATTTGGTATAATTTGGAAAATGAGTTTGGTTATTGGAGCCTAGTGATCAACTAATTACTAGGAATCTAGGATAATAGCTCAACCTGTAAGACCAAAGCCAATGGCACTGGGTTCTAGTATAAAGAGGACAAAAACCTAATTGCTGGGATAAGTGAAACTAGTGGCCTGTGATGGGCCATAGTAATGGTGTTGAAAATATCATAACATAATAGGAAGACCAAAAAGAAATTAGTTTTAAATCTGTATGTCTGGTAAACGGTATCTCTGAATTGACATTTCATAAATTTGATTTAATTATAAATTGAAAGATTATTTAATGATTGTGCTTCATTGTGTTTCTTAATTGGAGGAAAGGGAAAAGGTGAAATTAAGTAAAGAAAAATAAAGGCGAAAATGGTGCAAGATAATTATAACCGAACCTGCAGAAAGCTGCTTCGGAGACTTAGAAACAAGATGTGTTGGAGGATGCTACTTCTAGGAGGATTGTTTTTGCAATTTCTTCAATCGTCAAGAATTTATCATGTTTGGGAAGTGTTTATAAACGACTTACATCATAAATAGATAGAAATGAGTGGTGAATAAGCAGGTAATACTCTTGGGTCTCAAAATGTGTGGATAAAAAGTGATTTCAGTGTTTATAAATGTGAGTCAAGCATAGCCTTATCATTACAATTTCTCTGCATGTGAAAGATTTGCAGCAGAGATTTTCCATGGCTTACAGGAAGAAGTGATGATAGCCTGTTCTAGAAGCCACAACTTGGTGGCTCGTGTACAACAGATTGAAGCTGCAGTTTCTCCTCTTGAGAAGGCTGTATTGGCCCAGAGGAACCGTTTATACTTTGCTTATTCAGCTGGTATGTTTATTCACCTGGCTTGGACATTTTCAATACTTGAAACATAGTTCCAATAAAGTGGTTGAAGCAATAAATACCCACCCTTCTCCATCACTACTCCCTTCTTGTCCCGATTAACTATTTATAGATGCACAAAATTTTCCCTCATTGTACTTGCAACATGCTTTTCCAACTTTTTACGTTCCTTATGAAAAAGCTGATTACAGGTTCCAATTGGCATGCTCGTCTGGGATGTGAGAAAAATCAATTTGCAAGCAGTGATATGCCTCAATTTATTTTGGATTCTTACGAAGACTGTTGCAGCCCTCCACATTTGCATTTGCTCGATAAGTAGGGGTGATTCTCATACATATCTTGTTCTTCTTTGTTGGCTACACAATAAAACTTGTGCTTTTCTTTTAGGTTTGACCCTGGTGGCCCTGGATCTTGTTTCAAAAGGTATTCAGATCCAACTTTCTTTAAAGGAGCACCAGCAGGATCTAACGGAGCATATTCCAAGAAAATTGCAAAAGATAAGATTGTACGCAGTATTAAGGTATTACGCACAAATATGATGCTGAACTCTACCTTTAAGTATCAACTGTTTTGGCAACAATATCTCTGCTTGCTGGATTCCTCTGAACTGCGCTAATTATTTATTCATCAAGTGCTACCAATTGTTAAACATTGGTCAGGAATCACTTGGCCAACTAGTATCTGGGAAGTATGGAAAAGGATATAACATATGTTAGAATTATATTCAGTACTGATATGGATTAGCTTGTGTTAATAATTTGATGGTGCCAAAAGAAAACTATAGTATGTGCAAAACCTATTCATCCTCGTTTCACACTGATATGTGTTAGGAGCTTTATTTTTCACCATTTTGTAAGTTTATTATCACTTTAATATACAAACACTCGCCAAAATATGAGCAGAAAAGAAGATCATGGCAAAGGAATGGAGATGTATCCCGAGGTTCATCATTTTCTAATCTCAGTGGCAGGTACACGTCTTTTATGCTTCATCTTAAAGTGAACGGGAAATAAGAAATAAGAGGGTGTTGAAAACCTGGGAGTGGCCTATACTTTGGACTGTTTGGTCTGAAAATATGGTGAACTTGTATAGATTAATTTTGTGAATGTCTGAACATTGCAGAATGCAGGTCACTCGACTAAATGTTAATGAGAAAACTTCCCATTGTCAGAGAATGTCCACGTGTGATGACACATCAAGATCAGATTTTGGGAAGCAATCAAATTTAGATTCGAGAAATGAATTGGCCTACAATGAATGTGTTCTTGGTCAAAGTTACTCAATGCAACCTGAAAAACAAAAACTTAAAGAATCCTTTTCTTCTCCATCAAAGAAGTATTATAGTAGTTCTTTTCATTATAATTTTCTTGAGGAAAAAGAGGCCGATCTATGCGATGATATTCAGAACAATTTATCAAAAGAGCAAAGTGGCTATAGTTCATCTTCAATTACTTGGGATGAAAAGGCAGAAAGCCCGCGGCTTATGCCGAGGCAGTATAATCATATTTGTATGGCACAGCATGATGGTCCCAATGGAAATTTAGAGTCATGTTCCCTAAATTTCGACCTGGAAACTTGGGGAAGTCGAGCTGATGAAACTGCTGATCAAATGGATGTCCAGCCTTGTAGTGAAACTGTGCCAATGCCAAAATCTGATGACATCCAGCTTGATGACATCGAAAGTGAAACAGATCAATTTATGGATGCACTTAACACAGTTGAATCAGATACTGAAACTGATATAGATTGCACAATAAAGAAAGAAGAGCATTGCTTGAAATCAGAGGACAAGGAAGTAGATGAAAGACATCATTCTGAATGTCATTCTTCAAATTTTGAATCTGATATTTTTGACAACAGTTCTCAGGTCAATAGTAGTGATGGACATAACTGCATTTCAGCATCTCTACTATCCCCTTCAGCAACTTACTCTTCTATTGCTGAAGTAGCAGCAAACGATAAATTAAACTCAGATTCCATGGAGAACAATGCCCATTTACTGCCAGCAACTCAAAGGGTTAGTGAGTTATTGAACCCAGGCAGCCTGCAAACTGTTGATTCTCATGAAAATGGCAATATTGATGATGCTGTTAATGTAAAATCTGTTTTCAGAAAAGTTTTGCCATCCAATTTAAGAGAGGATGAGTCAGTGATGCCTGTCACAGATAGGACAAGAAGCAATCCTGAGTCTCAGGAGCCTGAACAAGAACCTTCTAACAATACACAAGTGAAGTTATGGACAAATGGTGGATTGCTAGGACTAGAACCATCAAAACCTCCAGATTTCAGTGTATCAAATGCCATCCATCAAGATCCTGCATCCAGCAAAGACGGAAGTATTAGTACTTTCAGGGCTAAAGCTGCAAAGAAATCTGATGAAATGGAGAACTCCAGAAATATGGGAAATGGTTTCAATATGGATTGCTCTATATCATGTCAGAATTACCAGGAAGGTGGCACCTCATTTAGGAAGACGTCTTGGAAAATTTCAACTACCAATTTAGATGTCAAGCTTGAAAAGTCCAGTAATTCACTTCATCGAAATTATGTTGATAGTCCTGCAAACAATGGATCTACTGATGCTGGTGTAGTTCCATCTAGAAGTTCTCAGCCTGTTAGCTCAGATATCCAATTTACCAGAGATCATCAGGAGAATTGCAGAAGTTCTAGGATGTTTGAACTGGGAAATCTACTGTTTGCAAATGAATCTTATAGAAAACTATTGGTTGGCAGAGACGACCACTCTGGTTCTTCCCGCTACCTAAATACAGGTGTTATCGAACAGAACAACTGTCAAAATATTGCAGATCAATCATTCTCTGGAAGATCTAAAGATTTGTTTGGAGGTGGATCTCGATTTATGTCTTCTTCTTCCTCACCCCCGCTTGAACACATGAAAGTATCATTCCGACCTACAGATGGCTGTGAGACTACCAAGATGAAGTTAAAATTCCCTGATGGCAATAATAATCTTGGAAGCGATGGAAATATTTTTCCTTCATTTCAATTGGTCCCAGGGGTGTCAACTACACAGCATAACGTTAATTCGGACTCAGATGACACATTATATAGATCATCACCTTCTGTATCAGATGATAGTCTTAGCCATCGGTCTGATTCGAATTCTGAGCAATGTGAGTCCGGAGAATCTCCCAGTAGCAAGGAGCACGATTTATATGACGTTATACGCAGAATCTCGTCGATGGAGTCTACTTCAACGATAAGGGAAAATGGGAGGTCTGGAGAGATCTATGAAAACCCTGGTCGTCAACTTCCATTTGTTAAAAACGGTGTGGACAAACATTCTCAATCTTGTGGTTCGTTTGATATTCCAAAGTTAAATATGCAAAATCACTTGTTCAAGGAAGAACTGCGAAACGATTCGTCAACAATGGATCCCGTGGAGAGACAATTTTCACCTACCCCTCCACCTCTCCCTCCTGCACAATGGCAGACTATGAAGTCACGTCTGGATGATATAGAAAATGGGCATGCTGTGATATCTGAAGGCCTTAACTATGCATCTGGTCTTACACGTTCAGAATCTACAATATCTCATCAACCTAAGCCATCCCCTCTTAAACAAGATTGTACTATTGGCTCAATTATGCTAGAAAATAGCAAGGTAAGTATTTCAACTTTTCTTGTTTCTTCGTTTTGGTTAGTTATCACAAAATCACTGGTGAATGGAGACCCTTCACAACATCTCACAATTACTTGCTAATGAAACAAAATAATCTGAGTTAATATGTTTGTTATAAGCAGCAGTTAGACTTGGAAAAGACAAAGGCAAGAAGAGAACCTAATCAGGCTGCATGTCTCAAGAATATAGATCCAAGGGAGGACTTTCTTAATCAGATTAGAACAAAAGTGAGTTTCCGTCAACTGGTTCATTTTCCAGCTTTTGTTGGATATGTAGATTCAAATTTTTCAGTGTGTAAGTTTAGAACCTTGAACCTGACGGATAAATTAGAATATGGTATGTGCATTTTCTTGCTTCCTTATTTACCTGCTTCAACAAGGAGCTGTCACTTTGCCTCAAAAATATACTAGAGATGAAGAAAAATGAGCATTGGTTCCCATCAAAATCATATGCTTAAATTATGCTATTTTTTGTCATTTCTACTTAATCTCGGTGTAAAATTTTCAACATCTTTTTGCTTTGTAGACTGCAAAATTTCTTGTGCTGTCCTGATCCTCTGTTCATAATTTGTTTTCATTTATCTACATATTTATTAGCGTCCTTGGTGTACTATACTTTTCTGTTAGTTGGTTTTACCTCAGGTGGTGCTCTAAACCTTGTAGTTTAGTGGTCATGGAACCAATTTAATTATTTCTTATAACTATAATAATTGACATCATGCTATATCATCACACACACAGCTGAGACTACGAATGCATGAAGATTGAACTACATGGTTGCTTAACGATTTCTCTCTGATAAATTATGTGTATTTCCTACATTGTTTTGTATTTTCAGTCATACAGTCTTAGACCAACTGTGAAAGCAAAATTGCCTGTGTCGCCAGGGGGCCCTGCCATTGGAAAAGTCACGGCCATTTTGAAGATGGCAAATGCAATTCGACAGGTCTCTCTCTCTCTCTCTCTCTCTCTCTCTCTCCACATGCGCACACAGCAAACAGACAAAAAATAAGAGGAAATATGCATCCACTCATGATAAGAGGAAAAATGTGCTTTAGCCTTAACTCTTCTACTCACTGTGTAATTTGTTGCATATTCAGGCTGTTGGAAGTGATGATGGTGGAGGAGATGATAACTGGAGTGAAACTTAGATTTTCTCAGGGCTTAAAGGTTGGACGTGCATTAAAAACCAATGATCTAAATCTAATGTTATGTAGTTGAATAATGCTACTTTGACAGAATAAAACTGACAGAAGCAGTGCTAGAGTCCTAGGTGACGATTTGATGGGAAAAACGATTGTATTTTAAATAATCTAATAATAAAGTGTCATGTGGCATTATGTCAATCATTATATCAAGTATTTTTGCGCTGTAGCATGGTTGTATGTAGTTTTATTTCCAGACGATAAGGCAGTTTTATGTATCCCCGAGTACTCCCAGTTTCTTCGTGTAATTAATTTGTATGTCTTTCTAGTTACTCATCAGGTTGTTTTCTTTGTAGATTAAATTTATTGAGTAAAATTAAAAATGGTCAACTTTTGAGTACTTCTGAAACATAAACTGATCCTTGAGGCAGCTAAATACATGTGATGCTCAAATGTATATGTTCATGATTTACATTTTACTTGTTAACTGTTCATTCAAAATGATAACAACTGAAAATCACCTAGGATACGGGGATGTTTATAACTATTTGTTATGACCATTAAGAATCATTTACAACTTGTTTGGCCTCAGCCAGTGATGAATCTAGGAATTTAGGTGAACACGGGCGAATATAAGAAAAAAAAAAATTCAATGGAGCTAGCACTGGAGACCACAGGGGCTCGTCGGGTGCGGGCTCCGCCTCCAGCTATAACATCTGAATAAGAGTGGTAATATTTAGTTTTGAAGAAGAAATTATTTTTTGTTTAATACTTTATACAATTGGTCGACAATCTATTCTCATTGTATTAAGCTTGTTTCTACTTATTTCTTTGCAGTGCAGTCTCCTAACTTTCCCAATTGTCAAAGCACATAAAGTTTTATATAATAAATTTAAATAATGAAATCAATTAATAAGCTTGTAAAACAATTAAAGATAATAGGAACTTTCGAAAAAGCTGGCCTTTGACAGAATTGCGTTGAAAATGTTATTTTAAAGTTGTATAAGTTTTCCTTTGTATAGGTACCAATGGCTTAATACTACTTCAAAATCGAATCCCTTCGAACCTAACAAGATTTCTCCTTCTACGTACGTGCACGATTGTAAAGAGAATATTATACAAGCTTTCTTCATGTTGCCGTTGATCAAAATATATTATCAAACTAAAAATTGTTGTGTGAGCAAATTTCTTTTATGTAATAGAATATGAAAATTCATGCCTCATGTTTGATATACACTCTTTATCTAATATCATATGTAGCTCACATCGAATTTTTTTTTTTTTTTTTTTTTTTTTTTTTTTTTTTTTTTTTTTTTTTTTGAAATGCATTTCATTAAGCATCAAAATAACAAGTTTCGAATACAAGGAGGAATTTCCTCCAGCACAATTCTCTCATCAGAGAGTTTAAGTGCTTCTTTTGCTAAAGTATGAGCGATCACATTAGTCATCCTAGGAACATAAATAACGGACCAAGAATGGATAGACCTAAGCAAGCTTTTCGTGTCCTGAATCAATAGACCGGGGTAGTTCCAAAACTCTTGTTCACCATCCAGTCCCTTCACAACATTGATCGCATCCCCTTCTGAAATAATTGATCTCACATGTTAAACTATAATAATATATACTAATAATAATTCAATAGTGTTGAAGAGTTACATATAACAATATAAATATAAAATTAAATATACCTCCTCCTACTAATAATAACAACAATAAAAAATAATGTTTAAATTTTTCAAAATATCTTTTTCTAACGTTAAGAACACTTTAAGAGGGGATATATTTTTACAATAATTAATATAAAGAAGGAAAGGGAGATTTTCTTTTATCCTTTTATCCTTTCCAACCCATCCACTCTGCTTTACATGACATATTATTTTTTGATGAACGTCTTATTTGAGATCCCAACCTTTAGTCCCTAAGAAATGATATTTATCCACTATTCAGTTAATAAAAACTCAATTTTCTCAACTTATTTTTTTATTTTTATTTTGGATAAAGTCCATTCCGCCTATTTCAAGCCAACTTATCTAGGATTGAACGGAAGATTTGATATTACACCGTATTCAAGTATTCTGATATAAACAATTAAGTACAAGGAGGGGGACGATGAACCTCACCACCAAAGAGTTACAAACTACTCTATTATGTAAAGAAGTGCATTTACAAAGAAAATCTCAAATTTTCATTGTTTTTCAATACAAAATATAATGAATATAACGATTGATTTATTTTTAAAAAAAAAAAGAGACTATTTTCTGAATATCATAGAGAACATTTTGGTAAAAGAAGAAATGAAGATATTAAGCCCCTATTTGACTGTCTTTTTCATCAAAAATTAATTTTTAGGGTAATTATATTCATACCACCTCATTTTTTATTAGCATTTTGATTTGTTCCAAAATTGCCCTCAATTGCAATCTGGGTAGAGAGAAAAAAAAGGGGTAAAGTAGTAAATTGGTTGTGTTTCAATAAGGGCATGAATGGAAAAATAAAATTTCGACAGGTGGTTGTGCATTATTTCAATTTATGATGTGTCAGGTGTTGCGTTTATTTTAAAATCCAATCTCGCTATACGTACTCGGTAGTTTACACTTTGGTTTACCCGACCCCACTCACCCTCTCACATTGGGGGTGGGCCTTGCACATTTGTCAAAAGTGGGGTCCTTACCCCATGTGAGGGCGTCGGTGGGGTCGGGTATACCAAAGGGTAAACTATCGAGTACAAATAACTTAATTTTTTAAAATAATATGATACTATTCCAAAAAGTGAAAATGCTTTAAAATGCCCAAAAAAAAAAAAAAAAAAAAGTAGTCATACAGACGCTAAGTATATATTTTTGCCGAAATATAAATACCATTTTTCAAACCAATCTCGATTTTATAGAACTACTTAAATCCATTATATTATCCAATTTTATTGGATGCTCTCCTTTTATAATAACTTTAAAATTAAAAGAAACCCTAAAGAAAAAGTTCGTATCTTTCCAACTAAAGAAGCAAAATGCTTGTTTGTCGAGATTATACAAACTGAGGCAGCTTTTCATTAAATAATCATAATCAAAATAAAGATAACTTTATTAAAGTAACCCATAAATGAACTCTAATCGGATTCTACTTAGAACTGAAAGGCAACCCAATACAGTGCACTGCTAACTGAGAAATGAAAATGTAATTAACAACAAATCAATTAGTCATTAACAAATTTTACAGAGATGCCTCAAAAAAGAAATGACTTGAAACCAAAAGGAATAGCAATACGACACCAAAGCAAAGCATAAAGCTTTAATCAAGGATCAATTCTTACTTTTGGAATTTTTTTCTTTCAAAATAATATTCGATATTCTTGTAATCCATTTTTTTTTTTTTTTGAATAATTATGAGAAATCGAGATCATACATGTCATGCAACTAGGCCTGGGCAAAAAATCAAAAAACCAATCAAACCGAACCGATTTAGGTCGGGTTGGATCGGTTTGACACATGTAATTTGTTTGATTTGATTTTCTTTTAAACAAAACTATGGTGGATTAGTTCAGTCATGGTTTGAAGTTTAAAATCATTGGTTAACTGAACCAACACAATCCACTTACATGTTTACATTTTATTTTATTTTTAATTTAAGAAATAAAAATGAAAATACAAGCCCTAATCTCATAACTATATTTGGATTGCCTTCAATTTATGATATTGCCGGTAAGTTATTCCCTATGAATTTCATTTTACAAGCTCATTATGGAATATTTAATATTTTTCTCTATTCAGACAGCCAGACTACATAATACATAAAGAAGCAATAAAATTTTTAAAGTTTTCTGTTGATCTGTCGCTTTTAATATGATTTTATTTGTTAGTTAATAGTTCTTGTAATATAAATTTATTTGTTATTTTAGTTCTTGTAAATTAATCAGCCCAAAACTCCGACAATTTTTTTAAAAAAATCAATTTGGACTAAAAGTCCAAGCCGACTAACCTAACTGAACTAAACTGACTCTGTTCGGTTTGGTTTGATTTAAGAGATAAAGTGAGTTGGTTTGAATTGAAATTCGTCCAAATCAACTAATTTGATTTTGATTTCGGGTTGAAATCGAAACCGACCTAAACTAAATTGTGTCTAGCTCTACATGCAGCATATCACAGTATAACTAGGAAACCATTAATAAATATTTCCCAAATATACTTTAAACGGCAATTCTATTTCCAGATCCACATAAGTCAACTTCTTATTTCTGGTACATCAAAAAATAAAATAAATAATTTGAAAGTCCAATAAAGATAATTCCTGCAGTGTTGAATAAAGTAAAAAAGTTAAAAAAATAAAATAAAATTGTTTTCGCACAATCACATTTATCCCTACGTCTCCTCCTTAGTTACAAGATAGTTGCCCCTGCACCACTATTTTTTTTTAATTTAATGAGTTTTGCTTTAGGTACACTTTTTTGACATTATAGATGACATAGTACTCACATAAATAGTGGGATCCACGATTAAAATAATCATGAACCCCACTACTCATGTGAGTACAATGTCAAACATAATGTACATTAAGAGTGTACACTAAATTTAATTCTAATTTAATAATGAAAGATTAATTTTTAAATAAGAAATGTTCAAATTGTAATAGTAAACACATAAATTTGAGTAGAATCTGAATTTTCCCGTACCTTCATTGTTAAGAATTAAAACCACATGCCCATGATGTGTCTGTCTACATTATCGTATAATCTTTAATAATTAATATAAGTTAAATCAAAAGGGGTTTCCATTAATCAAATCAAAAGACCTTTTGGCTATTACCTTTATGCTCCCACTTTCAAATACTTTGTAACTTAACCAACCTGGTGTAGGGCCCACTCGGGACCCTTTCTAACAAACAATATGATGACGTGGATCATTATGTGGACAAAAAGTCCAACATTAACTTTACACTCCAACCCCCGGTTTGCTCTTGGCGGCTCCCATAATAATATACTCTCTCCTTTTTATTGAAATTTACTCCTTAAGTCTTGCATTTTTGGTATTTTACTTCCATGATCTTATCCAAGTAATATTAGTCCCCTGTTTGAGTCATATTATTTGTAAAATAAGAATGAAAAATATAGTCGTTATTGGCTCCACATAAAAGATGTAAAGTAAAAAATGGTGGCTGGATGTAATGGATAACAGTTATATTTTATATTTTTATGGATGAATAATACGGCTCAAACGGAGCCAGAACACTTTCATGTACTATTTATAACTTTATTATAATATCGAACTTCATTAAATTCAAACCAGTAAATCGATCCAAACAAGAATCTGATTTCTCTCAAATGAGCTATCATTTTATAAATATGCAAAATGTAGAATCGCATGTTGAATATGGATGAAACAAATAAAAAAAAAGGGTCTAAATTACTCTTATAAAGAATTGGTCTTTTAGGATCAAAACAAGTCTTATTATCGTTCCACCCCCAACAATGAACTTTTTATTTTTTGCTTTTTTAGGGCATATATTCACCCCTTATGTATAGATAGAGATATAGACACTAGTATATATAGATATCCACCGCTTGAGGCTTCTTCGTCAAACATAAACATTTTTTTCTCACTCCAAATTCTCTCTCTAGATCTCTTTCATTATATGGCTGAGGTCCAAGACAGTTCATCAGGGATCAAGTTATTTGGTACGACGATTGCAGTGCAGGAAAATGATCATCAAGAGAAGGATGATAATCATGCAAAGAAAGGAGATCAAACGGTAGAGAAAAGGCCAGACAAGATCATCCCATGCCCTAGATGCAAAAGCATGGAAACTAAATTTTGTTACTTCAACAACTACAATGTTAATCAGCCAAGACACTTTTGTAAAGGCTGCCAGAGGTACTGGACGGCCGGAGGGGCTCTCCGAAATGTTCCCGTTGGCGCAGGGCGCCGGAAAACAAAGCCACCGTGCCGGGGTTTGTTGCCTGAAAGTTGCTTGTTTGATGCTTCTGGGATGCAAGTGCAACAGATGGATTTTGATGATACGGTTGTGGAGCAGTGGCAAGTGGTGGGACACGGCACTTTCCGGCATCAATTTCCGGCGAAGAAGAGGAGAAATAACCTCTAATAGTCAAACTTGTTAATCAATGATCTTCGACTTTGTCTTGTAGTTGGAAGGAAAAAAAATTAGAAAAAGAAAAAACTATTTCTAGTTGACAATCTTCTTGAATTTTCTACAATTTGTCCTACTTAATTATTTCAAGGATTAATCCACGATTAGATGAGCTGTACAATTTGAATATTAAAATAAAAACAGTAGATTAGGTGAATTTTTTTATGTTGGTGAGTATCATGAAAATCAATATTGTGTGTTCAGCGTTCTGGTAATGTATTGGTCGAAGAACATGGGTCGCAGCTGGTGATGATCATCAACATCTACTGCAAAATTAAGAGCATCCTTAATTAATATCGCTGGCATAGGATTAAACTAAATATTTCAAAAACAGGATTAAAAAAAAAACCTCCGGTTCTACTAGCAAATTGATTTTTAAGATGCAAATATGTGTGCAAATTATATGATTTTTTAAAACAAATTATTTTCTAAAATTTCAAAATACTCTATAGTAATGAAAAAGATTATTATCGGGCAAAAAAGATTGTTGAATCAAATTTTCTAAAGAAAATTTTTTTAGCCCCTATTTTGTTTAGCTAAAAATTTAATTTAAAGTTAATAATTAATTTTAATCACACATTGACAAAATTTTTATTAACTTTTTAGCCATACATTTTATCATCTTATATATATATATATATATATATATATATATAAAACTTTTAGCAATACGAAATAGTGGCTTCGCGTGTACTTCAGAAACACTAAAAATAATATATAATATATTTTTCAAAGTCAAATATTTATTTTAACTATATGTATTTTTAGGATTCACGGTTATTACCTACTTATCCAATACTTATTTCTATCACATTATAATATTAGTAATTTAGCCCACATTTGAACCCCAATTTTGAGAATAGATTATGTAAAAATTAGTTATTTTCGAATGTGGGGTTATAAAATATGAAAAAAAAAAATTGGATTAATATAAAATGTTATTTTATTAGAAAATACGTAGTTGAAAATAAGCTGGAAAAAAATCAATTTTAAAGAATGAGCTCAACGACTTATATTTTTTAACCAAACATGGGCATAAGTTATCATAGTGAATGATGCAGAACAGCTATACCAAAAACCAATTGGAAAAGAGGAGGAAAAAGGCCTAGGAAAATGCTTGTAACTTTCATTTCAAATATCAAATTTATACGAACGAGTAAAATTCGAAAACCTTTTTGAGTTCTCTAATAATCCTGAGAAATGCTCTAGTGTACAGTAAAGGTAAGAGAAGTAAGAATTAATCTGGTTGTACAGAACCATTTGACAGAATTTGTTTACAGATCACTCACTGTAGCACGGGCCCACCTGTATTAAAAAAAAAAAAAAATTTGCTGCGAACCCCGCCCATGTGAGTTATCTGTCAACCGATTCTGTCAATCGGTTCTGTACACTAAGCAGAACTGGAGAAGTAATGAAGTGGAGGAGAGAAGTACAAGTCAAAAGGGCAACTTTGTTTGAGACACTTTCTGCTCCTTCTCCAAAGTTGACATGACAACTTATTAAAATTTCTACACTCCTAGCCATCAAAGCTACACGATGTAGGTCTTAAGAAAGCAATAAAAAAAAAAAAAAAGGAAAATAACACTCTACCCGCATGGATAACCACATGGGTGATCGCATGTGAGTGTGCGGGACCCATGTGAATAAAATAATATTTCCTCGCATGTGAGTGTGCGATCATTCTTAAGGTCACCCGTGTGATTCCTGTAGCATGACTAAAAAAAATGTATACTGAAAAGTAAAAGTTGCTTATGGCTGCATTTATATACCATATGGTTGTTGACATTTTTCTTAGTAGTACTTGAGGTAGTAGTGATCGAGCGAGTGCCTCACATCCAAATCATGCTTCTATTGGCTTTAAGATCGAAGGTGTGTCCTCGAGGTTATGAACGAAAAGACTCTGAATTGTGGAGGTGAATTGTTTGTTAAAATTTGATTGCGCTTTTAATTCATTAAAATAAGTTGGATTTTATCTTAACAATATTTGGAGGTCCAATTGATTATATTGATTGTAATTGAATGATTGTGTTTGGAATATATAATTCCTGCTGTACAGAAGAAGCTTCATAGAATGTTTACAGAAGTCACACATGGGATAAGTCTCATTTGAATATTTTATTGCAAAAAAATAAAAATAAAAAAATAACCCACCCCCTGTGCTGTGCGTTATCTGGAGGGGTCTTGTGACCCCTCCTTCTGTACATCAAGACCAGCTCTTGTGTTTGGCATACCTCATGAGTTTAGGTTAATGCAATTTCCCTTCTATAAAAGTTTACCACTTTATCTAGCATTTGAACCCAATTCTATAAAAGTTGCATTTGTTTGGAAAAATTGTTTTATCATGAAATTGCACACCTTGTCTATATAAATTTAGAAGATTTACTGAAGGAAGGAATATTATTAAGCTATGATGTTAAGCTTGAGTCTATCTTAGGTTTGTGGGGGTAGTACTGGTGGTCTAAATTGCTTTCTCAATTTTAGTTTGGATCTACCTTGCTAGGACTTCTGGGATAGAGATTTTGTCTAAAATTATATCTTTAATAGAAGTTAGAAAAGAAGAATGATGACTTCGAGATTATAACTTGATCCATGATAGAGTCAGAATTTATTGCTCTAATAGTGCAGGTAAAGAAACAAAATGATTTAGACATTTCTTATAAGTTATTTCTATATGGCCAGAGCATGAGTCGATTATATATTCAATGCAATAACCAAGCTATAATAGCCATAGCAGAAAATTTTATGTGTAACGATAATTCAAGACATATACGTCATAAACATAATATCATTCAATAATTGCTCTCAACTTGAACAATATCGATTAATTTTATTAAGTCAAAAGGATAACCTAGCGAATCTATTTACAAAGGGTTATCTAGAGAGAGAGAGAGAGAGAGAGAGAATTGACTTCGCACCAAGGGAACTAGGTGTAAAGCCTAATTTTATGGGTCAACTTAATGGAAATCTAACTTATCCATTGAAAATATCACAAACTAGGTTCGATATGAAAATTAATTATGACTGTTGCGATGGTAAGCACTCATGAATTTAATTCCTCCCCATTTTTATTATGTAAATAAGTGCAAACTTGGCCAGTTCTATGAGAATTTTTTTAGACGATTTTCTCGAATGGACTTGTAGAACTTAAGAGAGTTCATGACCAAAATATTGAATACAATAAAGAATCAAGTTTGATAAGAGAGATAATATGTTAAATCTATTATATAGATCACTCACACAAGTGATTGATTGTTCAAAATGTTTCTTCCATTGATTAGTCAAGTAAGTTCAATGAATTTTTATTAAAGAAAGGTTTAAAGCGAAAGCTACCTATCGCATCACATTAGCTTTTAGATAGTACTCATCTTCATCTTCTTTTACTTAGTCAACTTATTACATTCATGTGAAGAATGTTGAAATTTACGGATTATTTAATGATTAATGTTTGAATTGATTTAAGTCTCCAATGGATAAAATGATTTGGTGGGACTATTCAAGGGCAATGAGTACATAAAGAAGAGTCATGAATCATGACCTTTGAATGGAGTGTGATCTAGACCACTACCTCAGGCTCACATTTCAATTTGAAAATGTGTGATCAAATAGTCAAAATAAATTTTCGTGACAAAAGATGGAATTATTCCAAATAGACATATGAATCGTGCTTCAATGCTAGGGAATTTTACTAGACATTTTGCCAGATTGACACTCGATAGATTGTGATTGGTAGTTGAACAAAAAATAATTTTCACACTATCATTTTCATATATAAATTTCATACAAGTTTTATTTACATAAGCATGAGCAGTATTTTGACAACATATACACACAAGGTGAAACGACGAAATCTTTTTGGAAATGGCTTCTTATCTTGCTGTTTTAAGCAGTTGGATAAGATGCTTGCATCGCAATGCCACAGAGTCCTTCCTCAGCATCAACGTCCCTCTGCATTCTAATGTATCCATTCTCACCCCAGTTAGTTCCCCACGAATTCTTTACCAACCAATACTTAGTACCGTCACTAGCTGTCCCATAACCAACTGCTGTAACGCCATGGTCTAGATCAGTCCCGCATTCTCCAGTGAAAACTCCACTCTTATAGAACTGGAAGTCTGATCCACTGGCATCAATGGCAACAGATACTGGTTGTTTAGCCACAGCTTTAAGCAATGCTGACTCGCTATTGGCTGGAACATCCTCGTATCCTGTAATCTTGGCAGCATGGGAGGATTCCTTCTTACTGTTGCAAGTGTTGTCTGTTCCGGCATATGGGTAATTAGATTCAGTTGTAACTCCTTGGTTCTTGATGATGAACTCAAATGCATTATCCATTAGACCTCCATTGCAGCCCATATCTTCACTTGTGTCACAATCCACAAGTTCTTGTTCAGATAATGAAATCAATTTTCCTGTTGAAAGTTGGTTGATTCCTTCAGTGGCTGCAACAGCTGAGAATGCCCAGCAACATCCTGTAATTTTTGTACAAATAGTTAGATAAAAAACAGATTTGATGTTAGAATCAGGAAATATATAACAAAGAATTGAGTTAACCTACCACATTGGCCTTGGTCCTTAACACCAGTAACAGCTCCCTTCTTTCTCCAGTCCATGCTCGATGGAACCGCTGTAATATTTTCATAGCTAAATGACGACGCTTCAGGTGACTTTAGGAAAGAAGACATTTTGTATCCATTCCGAGATGCCTGAAACTCCTTGTTTGTGAGATCAGTAAATTGATTCATACCAAGCTGATAAGACCGAGTCCCTGCTTTATTAAAAGTCTCGATATACTCCATATTCTCCTTAAATATTTTGTATCGCATAGCCTTCTCTGCACTATCCTTATACTGGCGTCCATATTGTGTCATCCATTGCTCGTGTTTTTCGACCATGGACGCGTCTTGCAATGAACGAGCTATGGCTTGAGATGCCCACATCTCTAACACCAGAATTGCAACAAAAATAAGCTTCCAACTAGGAGTCGAAGACATTCTTAATTTTTAGCAGGAGAGTTTACTGTATTTGAATTTAATGATCTGAAGATTTTGTTGTGCATCTATCCGAGAGACACAGGTATTTATAGAAATCATGGAGTTCATTCTTCTTCAAAATATCATCTTGTTGCATTTCAAACTCCCTGGACAGCCCGACAAGTTATGGATGAAAGGGAAATTATAGCTCAATTCCGTGGCCGCTGCTTCATTACATTAAATTAATAAAAGCATGCTTTTTGTCCCGATGAACTGTTTTTTTATTGTTAATAAAAGCATTCAATTAATTCCTTGGCCGATGCTTTAGTATTATAAAATAGGAAACTGTGTCGTATCAATTGCTTACTGCATTTTCTTACTCATTTTCAGTACTAAAACTGCACTTATTAATCTCAACGGGTTGTAGAAGCATCGAACTGGGAATTTTTATAATTTTGAAGGAAGATTTGAATTAGAAATTACTAATTCAAGATGCAAAGGTTTGATAATATTGCCAACCTAAAATCTTGAAGTTCTTGACAATTAATTTTAGCTCAACACAATTTCCATAAAGTAATGGTAACAACACGCCTAGAAAATTCACTATCTTGATTATAACCGTTTGCAATCTACAACGTAATACTACAAGTGCACAAGTCATAATCAATTAACAAAGTGATGAGAAAAGTTGAATCCTATTTAGATCGGTCTATTTGTGTACTAGTTGATTGAGTTGCTAAAAATATACATAAATTAGTCTGATCATTTTTACAAACTAATCAATTGGCAAGCAACTAATAAAATTAAAGAGACCGACAAGATTAGCTTAGAGAAAATTTGAATGTGAGAAAGTACTAGGATTTTTACTCCACCTAATTATCCACTTTAATTTCTATAACCAAGTCTAAGTTATATTTACTTGCGTTAACAATTGATGTCCTTTGCAATATTCGACAATACCTCTCAAGTAGACTCAAACTTATTATAATGTACGAATTCTTTGTATCAATATGAGAATTAAAAACTACAAAATAAAGCGTTAATCACAACCAACATCATCTACGATCACACAAATCATAGCGATATATTTCTATTCCCTTCAAAATCTTTGTTAAGAGAGCTAAACACACATTTTAGCTCTCGATTTCATTGTGATTCTCAAACTAATCCAAAAATTGGCCAAATAATAAGAAATTAATTAACTCTATGACGAGTAATCAAACATCAAGTAAATGTTTAGAAACTAAAAGAAGATTTAACTTAATTAAGCTTACATCATCATCCAAGCACATAACTATTTTGCACATTTTGTGAAAATGAGAGAAAATACAAGCTAGAAAAATGAAATTTCAAAAGGGCTCTTTAGTTGTCCTAGAGATTTGTGCTTTTGAAGTTCCAAAATGCCCTCCGAACAAAAATGAATTACATAAGAAAAATGTTCCTTGTAATTTCATTTTTGACCATCTTTTCCTTTTTTGTTACTAGAATTTCCCAATGCACCCTAAACATGTTTGTTACACTATTTATTGTCAAACGACCTCCTCGAACTGTAATATTAACTCGATTTTAATTTGAGTTGAATTAGACCAAATGACTAAAAAGTATATTGACACCGCAAATGGGACGACCCAATTCCAATTTGTTTGAATCACTCGAAGTAACCTAATTTAGTAGAGTTATTCGTGGCCCAACTCACTTACTTGGACGGCTAAATTATGATATCCCCTTGAGCAGCCCATTATTTAGTGTTAGACATTTTTTTTGTTGGACCACTATTTTAACCTAACCTAACTTACCTTATTTGGTTAACCTATTTGATTATAATGGCCTGGTCTCCTCTCGCCTCCAACATGCGTTCGTTGTTGCCTTTCTTCTTCTTCTTCACTGCTTTGTCCACTCTTGGTTGACTCACTTCTACTACCTTTGTGGTTGATTCTTGTGTGATATTGACTTTCCTTTGTGGTCTCTTTGTAGGTAACAAAAGTAACAGTAAGCGGTGAGAACCGAATTGGAGTTTTGGGTTGTAGCTCGTCGTGGTGTCGATTGGTGGTTGAATTGAGCGCGATAAAGCGTTGGTAGTTGGAGATTTACACTCTACATCTAATATTAGAGTGAGATGGAGGAAAATTTGACGAAAAATCGGTTAAAATCGATAAGGGAGACCCGATTTTCTTCAAAATTCGAATATGACATTCTTGATTTTCGGCCAAACGAGACCTCCGTTGGACGAACGGAAGCCAGAGCCATAACTAGCCAGTGGAGGTGCCTCCGATGGTGGCATACGTGGCAACGGTGACGCGTGGCTGGGAACTCCGGTGAACTTTCTTCAAACAGTTTGTTTATTTTGATCTGCTGAATGCACTGTTTTTTTTTGCTTTGTGTTTCAGGTTACAAAGAAAAATTTGGACGATTTTGCCCCTGAATATCAATCTACTTTTGTGACCAATTGCATTAGTATATCTGCTGAATCTTTAGGGCGAACAACAGTGACCCTAAAATAGAAAATTCACGTCTCTCGCAATTTACGGACACAAATAGGTCCGCTCTGGTAAATTGACTTATCCCGTTAAATTTCAGTATTAGCACGTCATCGTGTGGGGGTGACAATATGATTATGATTACCATGAAGGGGTAATATTGTATGTGCTAGAAATTAGGATAACTTTATCTTCATTGTTATGATTGAGTATTTATTTCGATAAATTAGTTTATTGTTCTTCATGATATAACTGCCGTTGTTGTGAGTGAAATCTCCTGTTGATTGGACATACCAATTTGTTATATCGTTAATTCCATTGCGTTGTTAATTTTGTTAGAATACATCGACCTTATCCATTCAAACATTCCATTGATCTAAGATCGCAAGTCTTACGAAACCTTGAGAATCTAGAACGAAGTATATTATCTGTGACCATAGGACTACTTTGTGTGGTTTTGAATGTGATTTTGTGTTTTTTGATTGATTCATAAAAATGACAAACCACAACTTTGATTTGGAGATTTTTAATGGAAAATATGATTTTTCAATCTGGCAACAAAAAATAAGGGATATTTTGGTCCAACAAAAAGTTTCAAAAGCCATTGAAGGAAATTTTCTTGTTGATTTTTCAAAAGAACAAAAAGAAGAAGCCGATGAGTTTGCTTATACTTCAATCATCTTACACTCGCCTGATGATGTTTTAAGAAAGGTGGGTAGACTGAAAATCGCCAAAGAACTTTGAAAAAAATTGAAAAACTTGTATTTGCTCAAATCCACCTTGAACAAGCTTTACATACTTGAGGGGTTTTTTCAAAATTAAAATAGATCATTCAAATAATTTTGACGATAATTTAGACATTTTTAACAAATTAGTTCAAGTTATTTTTATGTGAAGAGACAATGTCAGAAACTTACAAGACTATAATTTTGCTTAACTATATGTCTGACACGTATAAGGAAGTTAAAAATGCTATTAAGTATGGTAGGGACACTTTGATGCTTGAAATTGTTATTGACTCACTTAGATGAAAATTAAAGTTGAAAAAGATGATAAGGAAAAAGATGAGATTCCCCTGATGCGGGGTAGGACTCAGTTTAGGCAAAACAATCATGATGGATACCAAAGTAGTGGAGAGTCAAGTAGTAACAGAGGGAGAAACAAGGGCAAGAGTTAATATAGATCAAAGTCTAGAACGGGGGTTAAGAAATGCTATGGTTGTGGAAACATGGGGCATTGCATTAAGGATTATCGTAAAAATAAGGATAAACAAAATGCTAAATAGAGAGATGAGGTAAATGTGTTGTCTTCTGCTTTCGATGTTGACGGCGGTGAAGTTTATATGATTACAAGTCATGTTGCTTATACTGTTGAATTGAATCTAACTGCTAATTCTCATATGCATGAGTGAATACTTGATTCTGGTGCATCTTTTCATGTGACATCTGGAAAGGATTGGTTAGAAAAATTGCATGAATCTAATGCGGGGCATGTTGTGCTATGTGACAATTTTGCTTACACTATTGCTGAAATTGGTGATATTATTATAAAGTTTGACATTGGCTTTGTGTAAACCTTGAAAGATGTTAGATATATTCCTGAACTGTGTGCTTGGTAAGTATCATAAAACTTCTTTCTTCACAAGTGTTCATAAAGTTAAATGCATGCTTGGATATGTGTATTTAGATCTGTGGAGTCTTGCTAGTAATCCCACATCGGGTGAAAATATGTATTTCTTGTCTATTATTGATTATTACACGAGAAATGCGTGGGTTTGTCTCTTAAAGGATAAATCTGACATTTTCTGTAACTTTAATATTTTGAAAAGACAAGTAGAGAACCAAACTGGAAAAATGATTAAGTTCTTAAGAACAGATAATGGTCTAGAATTTTGTAACACTGAATTTGACAATATCTGCAAAGAAAATGGAATAAGAAGACATAAGATTATTCCTTACACTCCCCCAACAAAACGAGATAGCAGAAAGAATAAATAGAACTATACTTAATAAAGTACATTACATGATGTTAAGTTATGTTGTCCTAAAGTCGTTTTGGGGTGGAGTTGTTATGACTACTTGTTATTTGATTAGTTTGACTCCATCTGCTACATTGAATGGTGATACCCCTCATGAAAGGTGGTCTGGCAAACTAAGTGACTATTCTGTGCTTAGAACTTTTGGCTGTGCTGTTTTTTTTCATCAAGGTGAGGAAAAGTTTGAATTGAGAGCTAGAAAGTATGTCTTTCTAGGATACCTTGAGGGTGTTAAGGGTTACAGGTTATGGGATGGAAACCAAAAAAAGGGTTAGGAACATTGTGAGTACAGATGTCATGTTTAACGAGGGTGAAATGTCTTGTCTTAAGAGTGAACCTGAAGCTGAACTTGCGTTCGATATAAAACAATGTGAAGAGAGAGATCGGTTTAAGGTGGAGTTAGGAAAACTTAGCACATCTGCCTGTGCTACTCCCAATGAGGTGAAGACCCAGGTTCAGGAACTTGATGTGGATAATAGAGATGAAGTAGTGATAGAGGAGCATCCTGAGAAAGAAAATCCCTTAAAAAAACTACAATCTAGTTAGGGATAGAGAGAGAAGACAAAAAATAGAGCCTACGAGATTTCGATACAAATCTAAGTTAGCCCTTGCTCACGCTAGTGATGAGAAGCTAGTTGATAGAGAGCCAAAAATCTTTGAGAAGACAATGAAGAGCTAACAATCTGAAGAGTGGTTTAAGACAATGAGAGAGGAGATGAGTTTCTTAGAGAATAATCAAACTTGAGAGTTAGTACCTAGACCTGAGAATAAATCTACCATCGATTGTAAATGGGTCTTTAAGGTTAAATAGGGTACTAGTGCTTCTGAACCCTTAAGCTCTAAAGCTATTTTAGACTTTTTAGTGGCTAAGGGTTACACACAAAAGGAGGGTGTTGATTATAATGAAATTTTCTCACCAGTTGTTAAGTACACTACTATTAGGGTCATGTTTCCATTGGTTGAACATTTTGACTGGAAACTTGAATAACTTGATGTAAAAACAGCATTTTTACATAGTGATCTTGATGAGTAAATCTTTATGAATCAACCAAAAGGTTTTAAAGACAAACTGAAACCTGAGCATTTGTGTTTCCATAAAAAGTCCTTATATGGTTTAAAACAAGTCGCTTAGATAGTTGTATAAATGATTTAACTTTTTTGTACTCACTATAGGATTTCAAAGAAGTAAGTTTGATCATCGCCTGTACTTTCAGCATAACGATACTCATAATAATTATTTATTTTTATTGTTTTATGTGGATGATATGCTCTTGATTGGTTCAACACCTAAGTGGATGAACAACATAAAAACAAAATTGATTGGCGAATTTGACATTAAAGTTCTAGGTAAAGCTAAGAAAATCTTAGGCATGAAAATTGAAATAAATAGGTCAAGTTCCGCATTATTTTTGCATCAGTCTTTATATCTCAAAGGTATTAAAAAAAATTGGTATGAATGATTGCAAATCTGTTACATCACCTTTAGATAATCATTTTTTATTATCTAAAGATCAGACTCTATATAATGAATATGAAGTAGAATACATGAGTATGATTCCATATTTTAATGTGATTGGTTCTATAATGTATTTGATGGTTTGCACTAGACCGGATTTAGCTTTTGCTGTTTATAAGCTAAGTAGATACATGTTTAATCCGGGTCCCCAGCACTGAGAAGCCTTAAGATGACTGTTAAGGTATTTGAAGGTACTAGTGATGTAGATATAATGTTTGGTACTAGTAAAGAATGAGTGAAATTGAAAGATTTTGTAGATGTGGACTATGCGGGAGGTAAGGATAGTAGGAAATTGACTTTTGCTTATGTGTTTACTTTATCTAACTCTTGTGTTAGTTGAAAATCACAATTACAACACATCGTTACACTATCTACGATAGAGTCAGAATATATTGCACCACTGAGGCAATTAAAGAAACCATGTGGCTTAGAGGTTAGCTTTATGAAATGTTTGTCTTGAATAATTATGTGGTAGTATACTCTGATAGTCAGTCTTCGATACATCTATGCAAAAACCTCATTTTTCACAAATGCACTGAGCACATTGATGTTAGACTACATTTCATTAGAGATATCATATCACAAGAAGTGGTAAGACTTGAAAAGATACATACACAATACAATTCTTCGGACATTGGCACAAATGTGCTACCATTGGTAAAATTTAGAAGTTGCAAGAATTTTCTAAATATCGGTGAAGGTAATTAATTTCCAATTTTATCGCTCCCTTATATTGGCACTATTGCTAGTAGGTGTTAATGTTTCTTTGCAGATCCTTCAACACCAAGGTGGATGTTTGTTAGGCAATTTATTGTCAAACGACCTCTTCAGACTGTGATATTAACTCTATTTTAATTTGAGTCGGTTTAGACTAAATGACTGAACGGTATATTGACACCGCAAATGGGACGACCCAACTCTAATTTGTTTGGACCACTCGAAGCAACCTAATTTAGTAGAGTTGCTCGTTGTCCGACTCACTTACTTGTACGACTAAATTATGATATCCACTTCAATAGCCCATTATTTAGTGTTAGACATTTTTCTTGTTGGGCCACTATTTTAACCTAACCTAACTGTAAATCGTGGTCCTCAAACCCAATTTTTAGCAAATTAAAGTTGTGGCCCAATTAATATGCCACATGGCAGCGTGCAATTGGCCCCTTTCCCTTGACCCAGATTTGTGCTTCTTTGGACTGAATAGATCTACTTTTCTACCACTTGCACTACACTTGGCCGACCCTTTTCATTCTTGGCAGAGAGACTTTCTTTTTCGGCTGAGGTATATTATTCTCTCAAGTGAGAGGCGATTTCTCTTGGCTTTCTTCTCTCTATCTTCTTTTTGGATGATGGTTGATCTTTAGTACAGATTGTTGCTATTGCTACCGGTTTAGAAGGCCGATTGTTACCTTGGTTTTGGCCGAACACTACGCCAAAAATGAACGTTTGCAACACATAAACGGCAACATTCGGTAGTTAAGTGTTGCGAAAGGGGTCTATTGCAACATGTTAATACGTACGTGTTGCAATTGGTTAAGAAAATTGATCTTTAGCAATGTTTTGTAAATGAATGTTGCAAAAGACACATTTTGCAACGTTTATCGAACGCTGTAAAAGGTTCAGCCTTTTGCAGCGTTCAAAAAACGTTGCAAAAATTTCAACTTTTTGCAACGTTTATAGAACGCTGCAAAAGGCTGAGCTGGGTTAGTGGGTTGAGCCAATTTTGTAAATTGTGGACCTTTTCCATTTGGATTTTGGATTGACCCAACCCCACCCCAGCCCAGAAGATAACCCAAATCCATTTTTAGGGATTCAACTCTCATCTCTCAATTTCTTCTCAATCTCTTCGAAGTAGAACGACAGAAGGCGCTCCGCCGCTGCTCATCTCCGATTCTCTGCCATTACACATAACTCGACTTCTCAAATCTCAACCTCTTCTCAAGTCTCAACCTCTCACGAACTCTCAATCTCCGATTATCCACCATTCGACTTCTCACTTCTCAATCTCCAGTCTTGCCATTCCTTTTCATTTTCGAGCCTAGACGGAGACAGAGTGACGGACGGCAGTCGGCACTCGGCAGAGTCATGCTGAGTCTGAGACGCCTTCGCGCTTCCAATTTCCACCGAAAATTCAACTCTCATGAGATGAGACAACATAGTAGAAGCCAAAAGAATAAGTATTGCTCTCGCCCCTCACCCCTCTGTTTGCCCTTTTCATTTCCCATTTGTTTTAAATTTTTAATGTTTTTTTTGTCTTTGCCATTACCTGTTGGAGTTGTGCCTGTTATCAAGTATCAACATACATAGCTGTATTCAGTTTTTGTTATTGGCCATTAATCTCACGGTGAATTTGTGATGAATTTTCAATTGTTTCCAGTATTGCTCTACCTCTGTGAATCTGTAATTCTGATTTCTGTGAATCTATGATGAATGTTTTAATGTTTCATGTTTGTCCTCTGTGACTAATGATTGCCTCTTTGATTTGTGAATGATGAATGTTTTAATGTTAGCCTTAGCCATCTGTAAATCTGTTGATATTCAGTCTGGTCCAGCAAGCAGTTCTGCATTTATGCTTACTCTGAGCAGCCAAAATAATGCCTATGTTTCCTTCCCCTACGAATTTAAACTAGCAGATGTTCTATAAATTATTTTTGTTATGCCTCTACAAATGATGGTTTCTAGACCCTTTTGAGGCAGCAGGTGGGGAGTGCACGTGTATGCATTGTGTTTGATAGGTTAGGTGTATGACTTAAAGGTTGCTCTCATCGTAGCTTATTTGAATATGTAGGTCCTATATTTAAGGCGGTTTCTTTTGTTAAGATGAATTTGTATTTTTGAATGGTTATAAAGAACTTAGCAAATGTAAATTGCTATGATATGTACCAATTTTAGTTGTACAAAGCTTGTGGTAGGATTTTTATGTGGTAGCATTTGATGAAAAAAAAAAACTTGAGGTTGTTTGAATATGAAAATCATAACAAGGTTGCTTCAATAATTTTTATCAATCAATCTATAACAGATTATTTCCTTTTCTTTTGAAATTCAATTGCTGATTACAATGGACATTAAAGCAAACTTTGTTCTCTATGCAGATCTTGAAGATGGAACACATTGTTCAAACAACTAAACGTCATGGGTCAATTTACTGGCATTTAGCTTCCCATGGTGTACCTAAATGCATGCATTACCTTTCCCTCAATTTGGCCAAAGAATATGCCATAAATGCAGTAGCTCGTTCTCGCTTACCTCCACCTGAATTTGTCTCCCGCCTTACTGACCCTTCCTTTTACCATGTTGTTCTTCTAACTGACAATGTCCTTGCTGCCTCAGTTGTCATATCTTCAACTATAAACACTTTATCCAATCCTGATCTATGTTTTCGATGCCTAGTCTATGTTTTCGACGTTTTAAACATTTATATTAGCTTTTTTTTTTAGTTGTTTAGCCCTCCTTTTTTGGAAATTTTTTTAAGTGGAAAAATCGTCATGCACAATTTATGATTTAGGGTTGCACTTATATTTTATTTTGCACGTGTGCTTCCCATGTGCTTTTGCTCATAAATTATAGCTGTAAAAGTAAGGATTACAGTAGAAAGTTGTGCATAGCATTTTGTTTAATTGTTTGGTAGTCTAGCTTTTTTATTCAAAACTTTATTCATTTCTGAGACTAGATACAAATTATTTTCCAAAACATTTTTTTTTTTTTTTTTTTGTACTTTTAGAGATGTGATTGTGAAGATCTTATTAGGCTGCAGATTGGTAATAATTTTATAGTGAAGTCAAGGTGGTGAACTTAGTTTTTGTTATTATGGAGCTGTATCTGGCTCTGTTGAATTAGCTGTAGTTGTTACTAGTTATATCAGGTGTCATACCATTGGATGTTTAACTTAGTTTTACACTGTGAACTTTTAATAGTTGAATATGCATTCAGTATTGCATTTGCTCTTTTCATGAAAGCTGATAATGTGACGATTTCATTCATGTTTACTATTGTAGGGGTTACGTGGGAATTCACAATTCCGGATTCAGAGACTTCCTTTTGAAACCAGAGCTTCTAAGGGCTATCGTAGATTCTGGATTTGAGCATTCTTCAGAAGGCAAGATTTGTCATCTGGTTATTCACTTTATTTAATTTTTCATATGGTGTACGTGATGGAAATGATATTTAAAATCTGATCCTTTAACTAAGTCATGCTGTAAGAAAGGTGGGAGTGTAGGACACACATAAAATTTATAACCAATTATTGTGGCATAAGGCTTAGGTTAAACCATGAGAAATCATATTACTTGTTGTGCATTTCTTATCTTCCCTTTCTTGTTGGGCATGTACAGTACTTTTCAATGAGGTCATTGGAATTATCTCAGGTCTTACCGTCTCAATGCAATTGGATCCATATCATTTCTTGAAATTTGAAATGATTTTATTGTGAAGTTTTTAGTAAAAGTACAGAACATCATTTGAGAAGCTTTTCATTTCTAAGTTTAGACATTAGGTAGTTTCCTTCTTAATTTTTATTAACTTGTGTTTTCTTCAGAGTTTTGGCGAATCTCTTTTAATTGAAACTCTAGACATGATGGCATGTATTTTTGGTACTTCAGATTCTGAATATTTACACTTGTTACTCTTTTTGTTCCTATAACTTGTATGAAATTTGCTTTTCAGAGTTGTATCTTTCTAATTTGTCAACTTGTGATTTTCAGGTAAATCACTATTATCACTCACACTTTTGGGAAGTTGAATGGTAAACATTTTTTAATTGAACTGAGGCTTCTTTGGTTCTTCGTCAGTGCAACATGAGTGTATACCTCAAGCTATTCTGGGAATGGATGTTATTTGCCAAGCAAACTCTGGAATGGGGAAAATTGTTGTTTTTGTTATCTCAACATTGCAGTAGATTGAACCTGTTGCCGGTCAAGTTGCTGCACTTGTTCTTTTGCACTTATCGAAATGATGCAAAAGCTTTTTTTGATCGCTGGGTTGATATTTTAAACTTGAAGTATAATGAAATTATTTTAAATATTGCACAATCAATGTATAGCACTCGCATGGTTTAATTAATTTCAATGCAAGCAACCATTTTAATTATATGATTTCTTATATTTTTTGATGTTTTCATCTATTTATTATGCGAATTGTTAGTTTATTATTCGAATTATTTAATCAAAGAACGGGACTAAAAATGCGAATTAATTTTAAAAACATAATTAAATTGACCAATGGCAACGTTTTGCAAACGTTGTCAAAAACAAATGATGAGTCTTTTGCAGCATTTAAAAAACGCTGCAAAAGACCATGTTACTACAAATGTTGCAAAAGACTATTAAAAAATGCTGCAAAAGACCCTTTCGCAAGGTTTAAAAATGCTATAGATTTTTTCGCAACGTTTAAAAAATGCTACGACGGCCTTTCGCAACGTTCAAAAAATGTTGCAAAAGGTTTTTCGCAACGTTCAAAAAACGCTGCAAAAATGTCTTTCGCAACGTTTAAAAAACGCTGCAAAAGATCTTTTGCAACGTCTTTCGCAATGTTCAAAAAACGCTGCAAAATTTTTTTTGCAACGTTTAAAAAATGCTGCAAAAAATCTTCCCTCAACGACAACACCGGCCTTCGCAACAGACGCTAAAACGCTACAGGCCTTTTGCAGCGTTTTTTGAACGTTGCGAAAGGCCTTTTTTGGTGTAGTGGAAGTTTAAGGCTGATCACTTTGATCGTTCTTGTCGGTTCTTGTGGTAAATCATCCAGCTGTTCTTGTCGGCCGTTGATGCCGTGTGTATATTGTTGATTATTTCTTAGTTTGGCCGATTGCTATGGGCTGAGTGTAGTAGGTGTTCTAGCCGATTATATTTGATGTTTTGAGTCAGATTTAACTGTGAGAACATGGTATTATATTGTTTTGGGTCATTGGCTAGGTTAGGATCATTTTGTGAGATCCTTGTGATTGATGATCTGTTGATAGGTCTAATAAGATTTTTGTACTAGAATCTGTAAACTCTCTCTTGTGTAGTTTTTTGCTGGTGACGAGCTCAGTTTACCTTTGAGCCTCCCAGATTAGGCTTTTCCGAATTGGGTGAACAATTTCTCATGTTTTTACATTCCTGCAGTTTTGTGTTCGTGTTTATTCGGTTTACATTTTCGCTAGAATCTTGATTGGTATCGAATATTGTGAGTGCTTGCACTTATTGGGTGTGAAAAATCCCAACACTAACTTACCTTATTTTGTTAACCCATTTGATTATAATGGCCCGGTCTCCTCTAGCCTCCAACATCCGTTCGTTGTTGCCTCTCTTCTTCTTCTCCATTGCTCTGTCCATTCTCGGTCGGCTCACTTCTACTACCTTTGTTGTTGATTCTTGTGTGGTATTGACTTTCCTTTTGGCTTGTAGCTCGTCATGGTGTCGATTGGTGGTTGAACTAAGCCCGGTAAAGCCATGGTGGTTGGAGATTTACGCTCTACAATGTTTTTATCCAAACGCTATTATCAAATTCACGAAAGCTCGGGTCTGGACTCTTCCACTTTGCTTCAAATTCAAACTTCTTTTTGTTTTCTTTTCATTTTCATCAATGTAGCTCATGAAAATAAACTAAAATAATAATGAACACTGAAATACTTGTTAGTATATCATAAAGCCTTTGTTTAAGAGTCTTATCAATAACTATCATATCAATTATCTAATTACTACCAATGTTTCAACCTTGTTCCAGAGACTAGTGCACTAGGGTCTAGCCAGTTGCCATATATTTTGGCATCATATTATAAATCATCACCATCAGGAAATCCTTGAAGAATACCTAACTGTTAATTTCTTTTTCTTCATCAATACAATCCAATTTTCTATGAAGTCAACTGCTACATTACACTATCAAGAAAATGAATACATCCTTGAAATTGGATTATTTGAAAATGAAATTCAGTTAACATCTTTCACCATATGAGTTCCCTGAATGCTATGGTTAATTATATACAAGGGTCAATTGCTGGTGGAATTCCCTCGTAAGAAGTTTCTATGAGTATATTCTTTATGTACGCATTGGAATTATCATTTGACAGAGATAATGCAAACCACTGGCAATAATTGCCTACCATTATCATATAAATTTCATTACAGTTTTCATTTACAGAAGCATGAGCAGGTAATTTGACTACAGATACACACAAGGTGAAACGACGAAGTCTTGATGGAAATGACTATTGAGTTTGAGACATCTTGATGTTTTATGCAGTAGGATAAGAAGCTTGCATGGCAATGCCACAGAGTCCTTCCTCAGCTTCAATGTCCCTTTGCATTCTAATGTATCCATTCTCACCCCAGCTACTTCCCCAAGAATTCTTAACTAACCAATACTTAGTACCGTCACTAGCTGTTCCATAGCCGACTGCTGTAACGCCATGGTCTAGATCAGTCCCGCATTCTCCAGTGAAAACTCCACTCTTGTAGAACTGGAAGTCTGATCCACTAGCATCAATGGCAACAGATACTGGTTGTTTAGCCACAGCTTTAAGCAATGCTGACTCGCTATTGGCTGGAACATCCTCGTGTCCAGTAATCTTGGCAGCATGGGAGGATTCCTTCTTACTGTTGCAAGTGTTGTCTGTTCCCGCATATGGGTAATTAGATTCAGTCGTAAGTCCGTGATTCTTGATGATGAACTCAAACGCATTATCCATTAGACCTCCATTGCAGCCCATATCTTCACTTGTGTCGCAATCCACAAGTTCTTGTTCAGATAATGAAATCAATTTTCCTGTTGAAAGTTGGTTGATTCCTTCCGTGGCTGCAACAGCTGAGAATGCCCAGCAACATCCTATAATTTTTGTACAAATAGTTAGATAAAAAAAAAACATATAATGTTAGAAGCAGATCAAATATATAACAAAGAATTGAGTTAACCTACCACATTGGCCTTGGTCCTTAACACCAGTAACAGCTCCCTTCTTTCTCCAGTCCATGCTCGATGGAACCGCTGTAATATTTTCATACCTAAATGACGATGCTTCAGGTGACTTTGGGAAAGAAGACATTTTGTATCCATTCCGAGATGCCTGAAACTCCTTGTTTGTGAGATCAGCAAATTGATTGATACCAAGCTGATAAGACCGAGTCCCTGCTTTATTAAAAGTCTCGATATACTCCACGTTCTCCTTAAATATTTTGTATCGCATAGCCTTCTCTGCACTATCCTTATACTGGCGTCCATATTGTGTCATCCATTGCACGTGTTTTTCGACCATGGATGCGTCTTGCAATGAACGAGCTATGGCTTGAGATGCCCACATCTCCAACACCAGAATTGCAACAAAAATAAGCTTCCAACTAGGAGTCGAAGCCATTCTTAATTTTTAGCAGGAGAGTTTAATGTATTTGAATTTAATGATCTGAAGATTTTGTTGTGCATCCATCTGAGAGACACAGGTATTTATAGAAATCATGGAGTTCATTCTTCTTCAAAATATCAACTTGTTGCAATTCAAAGTCCCTGGATAGTCCGGCAAGTTATGGATGAAAGGGAAATTATAGCTCAATTCCGTGGCCGCTGCTTCATTACATACAATTAATAAAAGCATGATTTATGTCTCCATGAACTATTTTCCTATTATTTTGGGTTTTAGTGAAAGAATGGTTCATCTGGTTTGAACTTCAAATGCCTTTTTGGACTGTCCTTTTGTCAGTTTTAGCCACCTTCTTGCCTCATATTGTATCAATAAAATCAATGGGAGATCAGGAGAATTTAGGTCATTAGTGACTTTGTAGAGTGAATGGCTTAAAAACACTGCTAGTCTAGATTCGTAGCGAATTTATTGTTGAGAATTATGAACTCTCTGATTCTATTTAATCGAAAGCAATCAATTTGAAGAAAGAAAAATAAATGCTTAAGAACCTGCAAAATTTATAGAGGTTCATCTTAATGTGAGACAACGTCATCTTTTGATACAATAATTCACTATGATAAAAAAAAAAAAAAAAAAAAAAAAAAAAAAATGTTTACATCAGAAAATCGCACTCCTATGTTCTATAGCCTCTATTTCTCTCTTTTTGATGATAATAAAAAGGGTTTAACGATAGTTTCCTATTTATAAGATAAATTAGGGTAAAATCGAATTTTACAAGGACTCCAATTCCTTAATAAAATTTTACAAGAATACAAATTTCTAAACAGTTCTTGAAATTTTGGTCATCGAATATTAGTTCGCTAGGTAAATGAAGTTTTATTTTGTATTTTTTTCCCTTTCCTTTTTCCAGTTTAGTCAATCACTTGAAATTTACTAATTTTCCTAACGTAATATCCGACGTGAAAATCGGAAATTTGGTGTGTCATCAACCTGGAGACCTTTTACGTTAAACAATATATTAGAAAAATAAATAGACCAAATTAGTGACCAAATTGAAATAAAATAAAAAAATAAAATAAAAATAAAAAATCTCGATGATCACTAACTTGTCTATATGTTAATAAATTAGAAACTAAGTCGTATCAATTGCTTACTGCATTTTCTTAATCATTTCCAGTACTAATACTGCACTTATTAATCTTAATGGCTTGTAGAAGCATCGAACTGGGAATTTTTATGTTTTTGAAGGAAGATTTGAATTAGAAATTACTAATTCAAGATGCATAGGTTTGATAATATTGCCTACCTAAAATCTTGAAGTTCTTGACAATTAATTTTAGCTCAACAATATCCATAAAGTAATGGCAACAATGTGCCTAGAAAATTGCTTTTTAACTATCTTGATTATAACCGTTTTGCAATCTACAACGTAATACTGCAAGTGCACAAGTCATAAATAATTAATAAAGTGATCAGATAAGTCGTGTCATATTAAGATTGGCCTATTTGTGTGCTAGTTGATTGGATTGTTAAAAATATACATAAATTAGTTTGATCATTTTAGCAAACTAATCAATTGGCGAGCAACTAATAAAATTAAAGAGACCGGCAAAATTAGCTTAGAGAAAATTTGAATGTGAGAAAGTACTAGGATTTTGTCTACACTTAATTATCCACTTTCATTTCTATAACCAAGTTCTAGGTTGGCCCTAAAATTGGCTGAATAATAAGAAATCAATTAATTGTATAAAAAGTAATCAAACATCAAGTAAACCTTTAGAAACTAAAACAAGATCATAGAAATTTAATCTTCAATACATCCTCATCCTAGAAATTACAATTTAGCACGTTTTGTGAAAATGAGAGAAAATACAAGAGTACAAGAAATGCATCACCAAACCATGTAATTAAAGTAAAAATGAGAGAGAAGACACGGAACCCCTCCCTAAGAAATGATTCAGGACTGAAATTGAGTTTTCTTCTTCTTCTTCTTCTTCTTCTTCTTCTTCTTCTTCTTCTTCTTCTTCTTCTTCTTCTTCTTCTTCTTCTTCTTCTTCTTCTTCTTCTTCTTCCCCTTTCAATCTTCTCAATTTCTTCAAAGTTCCTCTTGTATTCTACCCTTTTCTTTTCTCTCTTTTAGAGCCTCCAATAAATGTTCAAGAATCCTCCCAAAAAATCCTCCCAAGATAAGCTAGAAAAATGAAATTTTAAAGGGTTGTGTTGTTCATGTCCTAGAGATTTGTTTATTTTGTTTATTTGAAGTTCCAAAATAAACCAAAGGGAAATGTCATTTGTATACTCCAAGCGTACATTATGGTTGACACCTGCTTATTCGTGAGAAAATAATTGGAGAAAAAACTATTCTTTTGAAAAAAAAAAAAAAAAAAACTGTCAAAGTGTATACCAAGCATGATTCTAAATCAAAGTTAATAACAATGGGCACAAAAATATTCTACTAGTAAAGAAGAACGCTACATGTACACTTTCCATTACAATCTGTCACATGGCACAATTTATTCAGGACCATGCTACTTCACCACCTTGGTTGACACTTTGGATGACCTCGGCCCCACTACTCCCCTCACATGGGGGGCAAAAATATTAAATTTAATGAGGTGGGACCCAACCCCCATGTGAGAGGAGTGGTGGGGTCGGGTCATCCAAAGTGTCAACAAAGGTGGTGAAGTAGCATAATTCATTTCTCCAACAATCTCTCTCTTTCCTGTCCAAATTATGTCACATAAGGGAGAATGTAAAGCTAGATGTACACTTGACATCATAAAGCCTTTGTTTAAGAGTCTTATCAATAACAACCATATCAATTATCTAAAAGATGTACAAATAGTTTTTTCCTTACTACCAATGTTTCAACCTTGTTGCAGAGCCTAGTGTACTAGGGTCTAGCTAGTTTCCAGATATTTTGGCATCATAATTTAAATCATCACCATCAGGGGGTCCTTGAAGAATCGCTAACTGTAAATTACTTTGAGTAGTTTGTGTTCATCTAAGTTGTAATACAGTGTAGTCTGGTATAACGTTTGAGTATGTTTGGTTGGACTCGTTGTACAATGAATACAATTTTAATTTCTTTTTCTTCTTTAATACAGTGCAATTTGCTATATTACACTGTCAAGAACATAAATACATCCTTGAAGTTGGATTATTTGAAAATGGAATCCAGTTAACATCTTTCACCATTTCCGTTCCCTGAACATTATGGAATTCCCTTGTACGAAGTTTCTTTAAGTATATTCTTTACACACACATTGGAATTATCATTTGATAAAGATACTTAATGTTAACCACTGGCAATGATTGCCTATAATATTCGTATAAATTTCATTACAGTATTCATTTACAGAAGCATAAGCAGGTAATTTGACAACAGATATACACAAGGTGAAATGACGAAGTCTTGATGTAAATAATTATTGAGTGTGAGACAACATCTTGATGTTTCATGCAGTGGGATAAGAAGCTTGCATGGCAATGCCACAGAGTCCTTCCTCAGCATCAATGTCCCTTTGCATTCTAATGTATCCACTCTCACCCCAGCTACTTCCCCAAGAATTCTTAACTAACCAATACTTAGTTCCGTCACTAGCTGTTCCATAGCCGACTGCTGTAACGCCATGGTCTAGATCAGTCCCGCATTCTCCAGTGAAAACTCCACTCTTATAGAACTGGAAATCTGATCCACTAGCATCAATGGCAACAGATACTGGTTGTTTAGCCACAGCTTTAAGCAATGCTGACTCGCTATTGGCTGGAACATCCTCGTGTCCTGTAATCTTGGCAGCATGGGAGGATTCCTTCTTACTGTTGCAAGTGTTGTCTGTTCCGGCATATGGGTAATTAGATTCAGTTGTAAGTCCATGGTTCTTGATGATGAACTCAAACGCATTGTCCATTAGACCTCCATTGCAGCCCATATCTTCACTTGTGTCGCAATCCACAAGTTCTTGTTCAGATAATGAAATCAATTTTCCTGTTGAAAGTTGGTTGATTCCTTCCGTGGCTGCAACAGCTGAGAATGCCCAGCAACATCCTATAATTTTTGTACAAATAGTTAGATAAACAACAAAAAAATAATGTTAGAAGCAGATCAAATATATAACTAAGAAATTGAGTTAAAGAATAGTTTGTTAACCAACCACATTGGCCTTGGTCCTTCACACCAGTAACAGCTCCCTTCTTTCTCCAGTCCATGCTCGATGGAACCGCTGTAATATTTTCATACCTAAATGACGACGCTTTAGGAGTCTTTAGGAAAGATGACATTTTGTATCCATTCCGAGATGCCTCAAACTCCTTGTTCGTCAAATCAGCAAATTGATTGATACCAAGCTGATAAGACCGAGTCCCTGCTTTATTAAAAGTCGCGATGTACTCCACATTCTCCTTGAATATTTTGTATCGCATAGCCTTCTCTGCACTATTCTTATACTGGCGTCCATATTGTGTCATCCATTGCCCGTGTTTTTCCACCATGGATGCATCTTGTAACGAACGAGCTATGGCTTGAGATGCCCACATCACCAACACCAGAATTGCAACAAAAATAAGCTTCCAACTTGGACTCGAAGCCATTCTTTTGAGAAGGAGTGTTTAATGTAATTGAATTTAATGATCTGAGGAAATGTGCTGTGCATCCAATTGGAAGACACAGGTTTTTATAGGATTCATGGAGTTCATTCTTCCTCAAAATATCATCTTGTTGCGTTTCAAAGTCCCTGGAAAGCCCGGCAAGTTATGGATGAAAGGGAAATTATAGCTCAATTCCGTGGCCGCTGCTTCATTACATACAAATAATAAAAAAACATGCTTTATGTTCCGATGATCACTAATTTTCTATTATTAATAAAGGCATTCAATTAATTCCGTGGCCAATGCTTTATTATTATAAAATAAGAAACTATGTCGTATCAATTGCTGACTGCATTTTCTTACTCATTTTCATTACTAATACTGCACTTATTAATCTCAATGACTGGTAGAAGCATCGAACTAGGAAGTTTTATAATTTTGAAGGAAGATTTGAATTAGAAATTACTAATTCAAGTTGTATAGGTTCGATAATATTGTCAACATAAAATCGAAGTTCCGAACAATTAATTTTAACTCAACGATATCCATAAAGTAATGGCAACATCATGCCTAGAAAATTGCTTCTTCACTATCTTGACTGTAAGGTATGCAATAATACTGCAAGTACACAAGTCATGAATGAGTAATAAAATGATGAGAAAAGTTGAATCCTGTGAAAACTAGCCTATTTGTGCTTAAATGGTTTAATACTAGTTGATTGAATTGTTAGAAATATACATAGATTAGTTTGATCATTTTAACAAACTAATCAATTGGCAAGCAACTAATAAAATTAAAGCGATTAAGACTGACAAAATTAACCCTGAGAAAATTTGAATGTGAGACGGCAATAGGATTTTGACTCCACTTAATTATTCACTTTAATTTCTATAATCAAATTCTAGGTTATATTTACTTATTTTGACGGTTGATGCCCCTTCAATGTTCGACAATTCTATCAAGTAGACTCAAACTTATTATGATATATATATATATATATATATATATGAGAATTAAAAATTACAAAATAAAGTGTTTAATCACAACCAACATCGTTCACGATCAAACAAGCCATAGCGATATATTTCTATGCCCTTCAAAATCTGTGTTAAGAGAACTAAGCACACATTTCACCTCTCGATTTCAATGTGATTCTCAAACTGATCCTAAAATTGGCCAAATAATAAGAAATCAATTGACTATATAACAAGTAATTAAACATCAAGTAGATGTTTAGAAACAAAAACAAGATCATAGAAATTTAATCTTCAAATTTGACTTACATCATCATCTTAGCACATTACAATTTAGCACATTTTGTAAAAGAATGATGCTTTCTTGCACTTCTGGTGCTAGAGCACAAATCTAGGTATTATGCAAGTGATTGGTCATTGTTAATATGATTTATTTTCCAAACCATGTAATTAAAGTAAAAATCAGAGAGAAAACTTGGAACACCTCCCTAAGAAAGGATTCAGGAGTGAAATTGAGTTTTAATCTTCTTCTTCCCATTTTGTGTTCTCTCTTTTTTGGGCCTCCAACAAATGCTCAAGAATCCTCCCAAAAAATGCTCCCAAGATAAACTAGAAAATGAAATTTTAAAGGGTTGTGCTGTTGTCCTAAAACATAAGTTCGAAGTTCGGAAATCCCATCTGGACAAAAAGGAATTACACAGGAAAATGTTCCTTCTAATTTCATTTTTGACCATCTTTCCTTTTTTGTTACTTGAATTTCCCAATGCACCCTAAACATGTTTTTTCCATCTCTATCATCAAATTCATGAAAGCCCGGATCTTGACTCTTTCACTTTGCTTCAAATTCAAACTTATTTTCGGTTTCTTTACATTTTCATCATTGTAGTGCACGTTTGAAAAGAAAACTTAAAACAGGAATTAAATTGCACGACGTTTTCTTCAAGTATATTCTTTATGTACACATTGGATTATCATTTTGTTGGGTTTTTGATACCCAATAATCCGGGCGATGATGTAAAATCGATGTTGGATAAATTATATGGACACTTTAGTAATAGCTCGACCCGGAAACAACTTGGGGCCACTAGAAGCAACTTAATTAAGTTAATATTGCTCGTGGCCCAACACTTTTGGACGGCCCAAGTTTTGGTTTCCATTGGGGTGATATATTAGTTATTGGTTGTTAGCCCATTCTTGGCCCAACTTGAGATAACCTAATTGACATATATATATACCCATTCCATTGCTTAAGCCGGAGTGATTGGTTTTGTATGAGAAAGAGAGAAACACGTGAGTTTTGGTGGCTTTGCTTCTTCTTCTTCGAGATTCAAATTACTACTCTATTTCTCTTCCTTTGTGGCTTGCAAACCAATCACCAAGAGTCTCCTTTGTGGGGTAAAAACGTGTGGCAACCAAGTGTTAAGTTGTGGGTCGAGCAATTCTCGGTTGGTGTCCTTTTTAAGGTGAAAACTGAGCCCGAATCCTTATTTTGGAGAAGAATTTCTCTATAATTGGTATCAGAGCGAGATTGGGGTGGATTTGAGGCCAAAAACCAATCAGAAATCGACCCAGAAACCGGCAGAAACGCAGCAGAAACAGAAGCAGAAATATGTCCAGAAAACTGTACGAAAATCGGACCCGAAAACGTGATTTTCGGCCAATCCAGAACGAATTTGGGGAAACGGACACCGGGGTTGGGTCGTGCAGGCGGAGGCGCTCCTGGGTGGGTGGCGCGTCTGGATTCCGGCGACCAGCGGCGGCGCGTGGGAAATCCGGCGGTGGCGCGTGAGGCCCACGCCAGCCGATTCAGGCGGAGGTTCCTTGAGACAGAATCTTCATTTTGATATTTCTAACATTTTGGTGTTGTTAGTTTTCGATTTCAGGTACTGTAGAAAAGTTGGACGATTTTGCCCTTGGTGGAGCGTCGTTCGGAACTTCTGAATATTTACTGAATTACTTTAGGCCAAGATTGCGGCCCTAAAGCAGTAAATTTGCATCTCTCCGATTTACGGACCTCAGAAGTGGTCCGCTCTGGTAAATTGGCTGAAACCTTTACATTATCGCACTTGCAGATCATCGTGTGGGGTGATCACATAGGTTTGGGGGTTGCCATTGCTTGGTAACCATTGTGTGTTGCTAGAACCTAGGATTACTTGTTTAATTTCTAAGTGAAATTATTTGTTTATCATCGTTAGCTTAATTTGTTGAACGTTGTTGCGTTATCTCATATCTTTTTAGAATTGTACCCAAGCCTCCTATTCTAGTTTCTTCCCTTGACCTGAGAACGTGATTCTCACGGAATCCTGGGGTTCTAGAATAGCGTATTATTGTGAAACCATAGGAATCTTGTTACTTGGTGTAATCTGTGTGACCTGTGACTTTTACAAGTTTTGAGTTTGTGTTCTGTGCATTTTTTGGTAAGATGTCGACACACTACTTAAATTGGGTATCTTTAATGGTAAAGGAGATTTTTCTATTTGGCAACAAAAAATGAAAGGTATTCTTGTTCAACAAAAGGTTTCTAAAGCTATTGATGATTCTTTTTCTGAAACCTTGACTGCTGTAGAAAAAGAAAATTTGGATGAATTGGCGTATACTTCTATTATTTTACACCTGTCTGATGCTGTTTTAAGAAAGGTTGGTAAATTAAAAACCACCAAAGAACTTTGGGAAAAGTTGGAAAGTTTATATTTGCTTAAGTTTACTCCTAATAAGTTATATCTGTTTGAACGTTTTTTCAGTTTTAAAATGGATCCTTCAAAGGACCTTGATGACAATTTGGATATTTTTAACAAACTTGTTCAAGATATCGTTAACTGTAATGAAAAGGTGTCTGAGACTTATAAAGCTATAATCCTGCTTAACTCTATGCCTGATTCATATAGAGAGGTTAAGAATGCCATTAAGTATGGTAGGGACACCTTAACACCTGAGATTGTTATAGATTCCATTAAGAGTAAAGAAATGGAAATTAATGCTGAAAAAGAAGATAAGATGAATGGTGAGTTACACTTGATGAGGAGTAGAATGAAATTTAAGCAAATGAATTTGGGTAAAGCTCAAGATAATAGTGATTCGAATAGTGACTCGAGTGATGATGGTGGTAAGAAGAAGAGTAAGGGATGGGTCAAGTCTAGTGGTAGAAGGTGTTATAGTTGTGGTAGAACTGGACACTTCATTAAGGACTGTCCCAAGAATAAGGATAAGCATAAGGGTAGGATAAGAGATGAGGCGAATGTGGCTATGGGGTCGAGTGATGACCCTAGTGAGGTTTATTAAGTGTAAACCTAGTTACTGTATTGCATCTGTGTGTAATCCTTTCTGCATGTGTGTGCGTACTTGATTCTGTTGCATGTTGTATGTTACACTTTCAATGTGTTTGATGTGTGTAATTGCATGAATCAATATGACTTATATACTTGGTGTATGTGCTAGCATGCATAGTGGGTTAGTGATGCATTAGCAGTGAGTGTGTGTGTGTGTGTTGGATGTCTATTGGTGAGGTGGAGTATAGATGCCTAGGGGTACATTGTGGTTTGTACCGGGGGATGTGTAGTGTGAAATTTGGATCACGAGTGGAGATGTGATCAAATGTCTAGAATCCTTTATCAGAAAGAGACCCTGATCAGGTGGAGTGTGAGAGAGGACACTTCTATCACTTCTGTTAGGTGGAGCCCTATTATCCACGTAGTTTGGGAGAAGTGATGTGGTGATAAAGGATTATCCCAAGAACTTAGGATCTATTGTGACTTACCAATTAGACATGAGTTGAGTGATTAGTCTAGTGAGCATGGTGGAGCGATGAGTGGAGATATGTGTTCTCGAGGTGGGAGTAACACGAAATGGGATAGGATAAGTGTGGAGAGATCTTTTCGTGGGGTCATTTACGCATTTGTTGCATATGTGTTGACCGTGTGTTGATTAACTGGGTGTTAATCTATTGTTCTGTGTGAACGTATTTGAAAAAGATCTATGTGTATTATCCTATGTTATATCTTCATCGCAAGTTTATTTGCTCTTGACTGTCACTGTGATTATCTGCTTCTACTTGGGTGTTATTGACCTTAGCCCTGGTGAGTATACGGAGCAGGTATGGTATGTGTTTCAGGTTGGAAACACGAGGTAAGGTCTGTGAAACCAATTTTATTGGTTATCTTGATTGTGCAAGTAAAAACTGTGTGTTTTCTTTGCTTGCAGGTTTATTGGGAATCAAGGTGGAGATTGTTGGGTTTTTGATACCCAATAATCCGGGCGATGATGTAAAACCGATGTTGGATAAATTATATGGACACCTTAGTAATAGCTCGACCCGGAAACAACTTGGGGCAATTACAAGCAACTTAATTAAGTTAATGTTGCTCGTGGCCCAACACTTTTGGACGACCCAAGTTTTGGTTTCCATTGGGGTGATATATTAGTTATTGGTTGTTAGCCCATTCTTGGCCCAACTTGAGATAACCTAATTGACATATATATATACCCATTCCATTGCTTAAGCCGGAGTGATTGGTTTTGTATGAGAAAGAGAGAAACACGTGAGTTTTGGTGGCTTTGCTTCTTCTTCTTCGAGATTCAAATTACTACTCTATTTCTCTTCCTTTGTGGCTTGCAAACCAATCATCAAGAGTCTCCTTTGTGGGGTAAAAACGTGTGGCAACCAAGTGTTAAGTTGTGGGTCGAGCAATTCTCGGTTGGTGTCCTTTTTAAGGTGAAAACTGAGCCCGAATCCTTATTTTGGAGAAGAATTTCTCTACACATTTGATAGAGATAATGCAAAGCACTGGCAATAATTGCCTATCATTTTCGTATATCTTTATACAGTTTTCATTTACAGAAGCATGAGCAGGTAATTTGACAACAGATGCACAGAATGTGAAATGACGAAGTCTTGATGGAAATAACTATTAGGCGTGACTGCGAGACGACATCTTGATGTTTTATGCAGTTGGATAAGATGCTTGCATCGCAATGCCACATAGTCCTTCCTCAGCATCGATGTCCCTTTGCATTCTAATGTATCCACTCTCACCCCAGCTAGTTCCCCAAGAATTCTTAACCAACCAATACTTAGTACCGTCACTAGATGTCCCATAACCGACTGCTGTAACGCCATGGTCTAGATCAGTCCCGCATTCTCCAGTGAAAACTCCACTCTTGTAGAACTGGAAGTCTGATCCACTAGCATCAATGGCAACAGATACTGGTTGTTTAGCCACAGCTTTAAGCAATGCTGACTCGCTATTGGCTGGAACATCCTCGTGTCCAGTAATCTTGGCAGCATGGGAGGATTCCTTCTTACTGTTGCAAGTGTTGTCTGTTCCCGCATATGGGTAATTAGATTCAGTCGTAAGTCCGTGATTCTTGATGATGAACTCAAACGCATTATCCATTAGACCTCCATTGCAGCCCATATCTTCACTTGTGTCGCAATCCACAAGTTCTTGTTCAGATAATGAAATCAATTTTCCTGTTGAAAGTTGGTTGATTCCTTCCGTGGCTGCAACAGCTGAGAATGCCCAGCAACATCCTATAATTTTTATACAAATAGTTAGATAAACAACAAAACATATAATGTTAGAAGCAGATCGAATATATAACAAAGAAATTGAGTTAAAGAATAGTTTGATAACCAACCACATTGGCCTTGGTCCTTCACACCAGTAACAGCTCCCTTCTTTCTCCAGTCCATGCTCGATGGAACTGCTGTAATATTTTCATGCCTAAATGACGACGCTTTAGTTGTCTTTAGGAAAGATGACATTTTTTATCCATTCCGAGATGCCTCAAACTCCTTGTTTGTCAAATCAGCAAATTGATTGATACCAAGCTGATGAGACCGAGTCCCTGCTTTATTAAAAGTCTCGATGTACTCCACATTCTCCTTGAATATTTTGTATCGTATAGCCTTCTCTGCACTATTCTTATACTGGCGTCCATATTGTGTCATCCACTGCTCGTGTTTTTCGACCATGGATGCATCTTGCAATGAACGAGCTATGGCTTGAGACGCCCACATCTCCAACACGATCATTACGACAAAAATAAGCTTCCAACCGGGAGTCAAAGCCATTCTCTCGAGTAGGAGAGTTTCAATGTATTTGAATTTAATTATCTGAAGATATGTTGTACTGCACCATCCAAGACAGACAGGTATTTATAGAAGAATTCATGTAGTTCATTCTTTTACAAAATATTAGTTTAAACCTGCACCTCGAAGTCCCTAGATAGCCCGGTAAGTTGGGGATGACAGGGAAATTATAGCTCAATTCCGTGGCCGCTGCTTCATTATATTCAATTATTAACTGGATGTCCTCGATGATGAGGTATTTTTTTAATATTTTTTATTTTAGTGAACAAATGGTTCATGCTTGTTTAACTTCAATTGCCTTTGGACTTTCCTTTTGTCAGTTGCAGCCACCTTCTTGCCTCTGTTATATTGTATACAAAAACCAAGACTAAATAGGGAGAATGCAGGTCATTAGTGATTCTGAGGGGTATAATGTTTAGAAAAACTTGTGACTTTTAACCTATTGAGTCAAACTCAAATACAAACATATCTCGGTGATAATTAACTTATCTACAGTTTAAGAAATAAGTTTTGGATTGTGTTGCTTGTCAAATAAATTTATTATTACTCGCAATATTTTGAAATAAAATATTTATTTATTTATAAAATTGACTGTGTCAATTTGAGCCATGATCGTAGATCATTTTGATATTATAAATAGAATACATAAGTCGTTAAGCACCAAAAAATATAATTTATAGTTTGATCTGATGTTTTGCCGTTCACGATTGGTAAATAAGGGTGAACATTTTATTTTGATAAGATGGTCTCAATTTTATCAAAATTCATCTTTGATTTTTGTAATAAGATTGAGAGTACATATTTAAATGTATTGAACTGGACCACATGAATTTAGTTTTACTTGATTATCGTATATAGAACTTTAAAATTGAGTAGGTAATAGACTTCGACTACTAATTTGAAGTTTTATAAAAAAAAAAATTATGAGTGAGATCTAAATGTTGGTCAATATCTTGATGCCTTGATAATTAAGTGAAATAACGAGGGACATATATTCGAAATATTGAATACGTTGCCTATTTAGTCACGATCACGATATCAAATGATTTTTCACAGTTAAATTTGATCTTAATAATTCGATATTGATTGTTGAATTAATATTATGATGTGACGATATGGAACTGTCATATAGAAAAATAGTATTTACAGAATTGTGTATATATGGAAAACAACATTTTGGTTATTTTAACCTTGTTCCGAATATTCAATATGGCCGATAGCGTAAGTTAAAATCATACGTCACAAAAGGTCATTGCATCAACAAGATTTACTGCATTCTACAGACCAGGACAAGTAGGCAAACCTGCTCCAGCAATTGTCCTTTGAATCTTATCCTAGGTAAAAGTAGGGTCATGCTATTCGTACCCGGTGATTTACCCGCTTGTTTACTCGAGCCCATCGATCTCTCTCACATTTGGGACGGGTGGGGCATACCTTGTCGGAAATAGGTCCCGACCTCATGTGAGAGCACTTGTGGGACCGAGTAAACCAACAGGTGAACCACCGGGTACGAATGACTTTATCCTAGGTAAAATCCTCCAATGATGGAAAAAGCAATTGTCAAACAAAATAATATTCTACTTTGAAACCTTTTATGGTTCCCGGCTAAAAAAAATAACAAACTTCAAGTTCTGAATTTTTACGTCACAAATGATATAGAGAGGCCTGGCCATTCTTGATGTTTGTCTTCATGATGGAAAAATTTTGGTTTCTAAACACATGTTATCTGTTATAGACAAGGACACAAATAGAGGGAAGAAGAAGAAGACTGAAGCAGGGAAATGAAAGACTCTAAGCAGTAAGTGAATGCACTTCTGAACAAGGAATTTACGTTTATATGTGTTGAACATTTTATTCTAATGGTACATGAATTTCATTCATCTCTTTTATTACTCTTGTTTATCATATAAATTGGAAAATATTTGCATTAGACTGAGTTTGTGGTATGCAGATTGCCAAGCAAAAATGCAGTTAATCTGCATAATTAGGCCATGTGTTTCATTTAATTGACACGAACCAAGAACTCTTCTCGAGTAGACTTCATTAACTACTTCAATCCAGAAACTCCAAAAGCTCTTTGATCCCCTTAGTTGCATGGTTAAGAATAAATCTATCTACTCTGTGAAATCTAAACATGGTTGAAGTGGTTTAATTTATAAACAACCTTCTGAAATTAAAGGTATACTCTTCAATCCCGTCGGTTTTAGTTTTATGAGTAACCAGCATTATATTTTAGAAATGGGGACTTTGGATTCAGTAAATACATGAAGCAAAAGAAAGGATAAGTAAGCATTGAATCTCTCATGTACATAATGAGTTTCCAATACAACATGAATTTACACAATCAAGAGCATGAGTATTCATGGATCTATACGAGCAGAGGTAAAATAATCAGGTCTTATGGAGAAATTGTAAATAAGATCCATCTTACATCTTGACATTAATTTCATGCAATACCGCTATCACTAGTTGGATAAGACGCTTCCATGGCTATGCCACAGAGACCTTCCTCCGCGCCAATACCCCTCTGCATTCTAATGTATCCACTCTCGCCCCATTTACTTCCCCACGAATTCTTAACTAACCAGTACTTAGTTCCATCACTAGTTTTCCCATAACCAACTGCTGTAACACCATGGTCTAGATTAGTCCCGCATTCTCCAGTGAAAACTCCACTCGAGTAGAATTGGAAGGCCGATCCACTGGCATCAATGGCAACAGATACTGGTTGGGAAGCCACGGCTTTCAGCAAGGATGACTCACTATTGGCTGGAACATCCTCGTGTCCTGTAATAATGGCAGCATGGGAGGATTCCTTCTTAGTGTTGCACGTGCCATCGACTCCCTTGTACGGGTAATTAGATTCAGTTGTAAGGCCATGATTGTCGAGGATGAACTCAAAGGCATCGTCCATGAGGCCTCCGTTACATCCCTGATCTTCACCTTTTGTGTCACAATCCACAAGTTCTTGCTCGGATAATGAAATCAATTTTCCCCTAGCGAGCTGGTTAATTCCTTCCATGGCTGCGACAGCTGAGAATGCCCAACAACATCCTATAATTTTCATTCGAACAGTTAGATAAACAAAAAAAATTGATGCTAGAACCAAAAAGATTAGTTGGTCAACTTACCACATTGGCCTTGGTCCTTAACTCCAGTAACAGCTCCCTTCTTTCTCCAGTCCATGCTCGAAGGAATTGATGTCACATTTGCGTACCTAAATGATGTCTCCCCGGTATATATTTTATAAGGGGACATCTTGTATCCATTACGAGATGTTCGAAACTCTTCATTCGTTAAATCAGCAAATTGATTGATGCTTAGCTTGTAAGGCCGTGTTCCAGCACTGTTGAAAGATTCAATGAACTCAAAATTCGCCTTGAATATATTGTACCGCATTGCCTTCTCTGCGTTATCTTTATACACGCGTCCATATTGAGCCATCCATTGCTCGTGTTTTTCAACCATAGATGCATCATTTAAAGAACGAGCAGTGGCTCGAGAAGCCCAAATCTCCAACACTAGAAGTGCAACAAAAATAAGCTTCCAATTTGGTGTCAAGGCCATTCTTTAAAGCTGAGTTTAACAGAACTCGAAGGTTGAAATGTATTTGTTTTTTTCTGATATGAATGAGAGAGTGATACGAGACGACTACTTATAGTTCTTCAGAGAAATCCTTCAACCTGCATTTCAAGTTTGAAACCAATGTAGAGAGAGTTACGTATGTCCTTGGAAAGCACGGCAAGTTATGAATGCATGGACAACCAGAGCTCAATTCCGTGAACGCTAATCCATTAGTTTCAAATGGGCATTCTTTATATGTTTTGCACTTTGATTTTCTGGCCTTTTTTTCCTACTATTTGGATCTTACCCAATTATTTAAACAAATAAATAAATATATGGTTTAACGGGTATGGTTCAAAACCGGCCTTTTATCTTTATTTTTGTAATTTAGTACTTCGATTGCTATCAAGAAGCAGACTAAGAAGGCATTGAAAGCACTCACCTTCAGTTCCCAACTCAGGAATTAACCCAACGGCAGAGCTTTTGTTGCACTCAACTAATAATTGTTACTCTCCCCATCCCATAAAGATACTCTTGTTTTCTTTTTTCTTCCATCCCAAATTATAGACTCGTTTCTTATTTTGAGAGTATAGTTAATATATTAGTTTTCTAACACGTCCCTATTCAATGTGCTTTGTTACCACAAATATAATTTAATTGCATTAATGTAGGGGTATATTAGGAAATGAATTTCACTTTAATGATAAATATTGGAGTGCTTCAATTGGAACTGGAAGTTTCAGAACAGGCAGTTGGTTAACAAGAACCGGGCTTCAATCCATAACAGCCAGCTTGTGAGATGGATGGTTCAGCCCAAGCCAAGGACACCCGACACAAGCTGCCCAGGAAACAGCCAGTGCCGGCCCGGCACATCTTGTGTCATGTTAGATATGGAACCACTGTGATGAGAAACAGAATGAACTGGGCGACCGGATTAGAAACGAATAAGTCAAAATTAGGCAACATAATCTTTTTACAATAGAACCACTGCTATAGTTATTACCATTGCATTCATTTCTCAATCCATGTCTGTCAGGTACCATAATGGAAAGGCATGTGCAGTCAATACAAGTAAACAAGAAGCTTTATAACTACATTCTGAACTAGATAATGACATGAAATAATAATCAGAAATAACTAAAGTATTTCTTTCTACAATACTGAAATAGAAACTGGTGATTTCGTATGTTGGTTTTCAACCTATAGTAATATGGTTCAGCATCTTGAAAACACAATTAGAAGAAATCACCATCAACCAGCAACTCAATGCATGAACTTGGGGCTGATTAATTATAAAATTGATTAAGTCGAAGAATATGCCCACACCTATCCTCCAATCAAATGTAGTAGTAGATCAGGCAGTTGGATCGAGCAACAGTTTCTGATTTCATGATTTCCCATTAGATTTTCAGTTAGTACATCAATAGTCGAAACTTGAAGTACAAGGTCACCAGTATACAAACCCTACCTCAGTGAAGAGGTCCAATAGGGAAAAGATAAAATGACCAGGGTGTAATCCCTTCTGCTGGTTCTTGGCAATCATCAGGAATTCAAAAAGGGATCAAATTCCAGTCACATTCTTTTGCATCCAGTTAACAGATTGGCTAGAGCTTTTATTAAAGATTTAGGATCAAAAAATATACCTCCCTTTGAATCATGTACGGAGTCAACAGTAACCTACAACATTTCAATTAACCAAAGTTAGCACAAAAGCACCGATAAATGAAGCGTACAACATAACAAGAAAACAAGCACTACATCAATTGCATATGCTCTTTACGAACCATGTGCAAGCTTATACTTTTGATGACATAATGCAGAGTGGTGAGTTAAGAGGAATGCAATAGTACAATAAGCATGCCACATATTATGTACCAGGGAATTCAAAAGGCTTCCAATTGTGATGTGAAACAGGTAAGTCCAATAGATGAGTGCTAGAATTCGACAGTAATCCTTAAAATTGTAGAAAACGAGGATTATCTATCATTGGTTTCTCAAGTAGGAGATTGCGCCACCTATCTCCCGCCCTAGCCCCAGTGGAAAAAATAAGCAAGACAACAAAAAAGGAAAAAGAAAAAACTATATAACATGGAGGTAGGCAGTCTCCACAGTCATCTCTTATACATGGAATGAGCTCAATTTACTTGTACCTCATATTAGACTCATTTCATGATTTCTTTGAAAGAACAAATATTGCATTTCGCGCAGAGAACAAGTATTTCAAAATTATTCTTGATGTCACAGTTCTATCAAAAATTTGCGAAAACTGCAGGGAAAAATATTTTTGGCTGATAAAACCACTTATCCAAAGTTGATTGGAATATGTAAATCAAGAGAGTTTATTGAGAAATTGAATAGGGAAGATCAAAAAAAGCTTGCTGGATTTAATACTGAAGAGGCTGATCGATTAATTGCTCTGGCTAATTAAATTGCTTACAGGGATAATGATCTGTGCAACTTGTAATTATGTTTCTTGTAAATAAACTAATATAGTTATCCTAACAAAAAAGTATTTCATAATTTATCGAAAAACTTTGCAGACATAATAATCTGCTAAAAGAAAGCCAGTGCACCTTATTTATAAGGCTAAACAACTAAATAAGTCACCTGGAACGGGTCAAGTAATCTTCAAGAATAAGTTTGGCAATATCAAACACTTATGATACTCTAAAAAGGATGTGGGGTGACTTGGTCATGCATGATTTATACTTGAAGCTCAGGTTTCTCGTTAATGAGGATATTGCAGATTTAGACAACATTTTTATCACTTCCTTCTCTACCGATAGAGATTTCAAAAATCATCCTGTTAAAGCGAAAAAAAAAAAAAAAAAAAAAAATTTAATCGCAAGAACTCCAGTAATATTTGCTAATTCTTAGTTAAAGTATTCATCACCAAACCTTACTCTTGGAAAGAAGAAGAGAAAAGGAGCAAAAAAATTCCATATAACGGCAATTTCTGGATAACAATAATTATACTGCCAAGATTTATCATACTTATGTCAAAGATAGGGTGGCATTCACATCTACACAAGGAACTCTTTTGATGTATTACTTTAATAAACTCGCAACTGACATCAGACTTCAATGGTGCCCCCAGTAACACATGGAGAAAATTGTAAAATGCAACCATACCATGTGAAAGATCCCTTGGGCGGCCAGACGATCAAAATCTACAGGAATTTGACAACCATTGGGCACAAAAATTGTATTGATGTATTCATTTGGCTGCAAAGGGGAAATGAAACATTTTAAGTAACATATATTTCTCCGAGTCTCCACCACCATTAGAAAGATGTCATAAAACACGCCAGACTAAATGCTGCAAAAGACGTTTTCACATATTACAAAATAAAATCGATAGTTTTTCTCTACACTTTCACAGCATGAAGAATGGAAAGCACTATCTAAAATATAGTTTCAATCCTCCCTCTCCCCCCATACCTCTTAATGGCAAACAATTAGGTCACTTTCTATTTGGATATGATCTCCTTAACATCGCTTAGGTGAGGTTCACCGATTAAAATAATTAAAAAACAAGAAAGCTTTTGTTGTGAAAGCTTCTTATATGCAAACACTTCTACTATATGCCTCAAACTACTTACAGGATTTTTAAGACAGTTGTGTGGATCACCATAAGATCGATTTAAAGCATCCGTAATGGCAGTCACAAAGCAAGAAGCCGTGAAGCCACTAGTTTCTCTGTCATGAGTACCATTCAAAAAAAGCACCTGACAAGGGAAGGATTAAAATTTAAAATATATGGTAGAAGAAACTATAAAAGTCCTGCCAGAGCGATATAACTAAGTTAAAGAATCCTATGCAGAGTGAAGTACAACTCAAAAGATCACAGCATATTCGTTAGAAGCAAGCAATGGAAGAATGACTGAATACTATTTATCAGCTTTCCTATATCTCAAAACAGGGTCACCAGTAAGATATAAAAAATAAAAATCTTACCTTAGGACAAGTGCGTGAAGAAATAATTTCCCCAATTCCGAGTAGAACCTGAAAATGGAGCACAAGCAATAATAGAACAGATTCCAACAACGAGTTAAAAACAGAGGAGTTTCTCGTAGTGCTCAGGCTTTTGGAACAGGCTATTGGACAATGACTTCATCCAGAAAATGTGCTAAAGATTGGATCCTAAATTTTCTGCTCTTTGCACTATAGGAAAGAAGGATCATGCATAATATTGATTTTTGATAGAAATTCATTTCCAACTAAGACAGAATTTAAGGTAACAGAGCAGGTTCAAGTGTCAATGGAGAAAACATGAAAGCATAAAATGGTTGGAGCTTCTATTCAAAATGTTCTAATGTACGCTTTTTTTTCTTTTCTTTTTTTTGTTGTCTTCAATCCAAATTTTCACACTTCATTACCTCAAACTGTACAGCTAATTCTAAGGAAGAGCACACATTGTGCACTTTTAGCTTTTCTACATTACATATACCCCTGATTGACAGCCTTTTTGAAGAGAAAATAGAGTTTTGAATAGTGATTTTTTGGAGAGTGTGCGGTTCAAAAGTAGGAAAAATGTTGGGTTTACATGCAAAATATTGTATTGTGTAAATGTTGGTTAAAAATAAGTATGTGGAAAAAAAAGAGTTTTGAAAAAATGGGCGTCAAGCAGAGGCGTAATAGCGTTCTATAAGACATGCTAAAATGTACTTTAAAGGGTGAAATAAATAAAAATAAAATCATGTTGCAAATGGAACGACAGTATCATAAGTTCTTTCAAATAATCAAATATTATTTTACTGATTTTCCCTAATACAATTTGAATAATGAAAATTAGAACCGTTTTACGATAACTCATTTGTTCTAGAGCATGTGACACAACAATAACCCAAGCTAGAGTTTGTTTAATCAATAGATTATTAAATGGTTATATGGTCCAGCATATGTAGTAATATGGTTCAGATTGTTACCAGGGAGGGGCATATGGAAGTAAATAGTGATCCCATGGCAAAGATAATGCAGTCCACACTCCTCAGCTGTTCTAAGACAGTTGGATTTGCATTTGGAAAGACCTGCTCATTAAAAAACATTTAAGAGTGTTAAATGAGGTAACCAGTCACACAATCCCCACGAGTGGATTACTGCTCTTTTTATGTGATCACTGATTTGATACTTTGAACCAACTTTGTTTATTTTTAATTATAGGTTTTATGGCTTGTAAATTATTATGAATGTATTTACGTATTTTTATGATGTTTTAAATTATTCGAGTGGTTTAAGTTGAAGGCTTCTTGAGACTTGCCCTCACTCAAAGAGGCAAAACATCTCAAAACTTGATTTAGTCTTTTTAAACATTGACTCCACCTTTCAATTAAGGACTCTTGGCTAGATATGACAATTTTGAAGCAAAAATTTAGAAACTGAAGAAATCAAGATTGCAATCAGTAGAAAATTTCAATCATCTTACTCCAGGTTCATATAGTAGAAAATTACATGCAAATTTCCTGAGTTTCTTCTCCATTCTTTCTTGTAACAATATTGTTTTTCTTATCTCTGTGTTCCTTAATGGCAAATTGACAGCACAAGAAGCATCATTTACCTCATGCAATAAATTGTTGCCTTCACTGGACATATAAAACACCCGTTTTATTCCTGAATGCAGGGCTGGAACCAAAGAGTTACTCTGTAAACAAAATCCTTGGGTCAAATTTATTGAAGTTTTATTCATAAGTAACTTAGAAATTGCTGCAATAAATTATAACCATTACATACCTTGTTGAAACATTAGGTTACATAATTCTTTTAAACAATTTTTTAAACCCAAATCAAGCTATTACTACATAATAAAATTTTAGATAAGGTATCAACTAAAAAGAGAGACAATGCCATGGTAAAAGTAACAGTGATACGATTTTTTTCTATTGCCAACAGAAAACATGACAAAAAAAAATTAGATCATAACAAACTTAATCGCATTTGAGTATTCTAGACTAATTGTTGTGCGCATATCTAAAGAAATATTATTCATTATGTTATGTAATTCAACAAGTAAATCATTGCAAAGCAGGTTTTGCAGACAAGTTGGTTACCTGTCTGGTTGGGGCAGTTTTCAGATAGTTTACTTAGTGGAAATATTTGAAATCTTGCCCTAATGGCTGGGGGTGTTGGCCAATAATGATAGTCATAGTTATGAGAAGTTCTAGCCATAGTAACGGGACAGACAAAGAATTATCATCATAAATGAAGACGTACCTTATTTACGGGTTCCATTGATCCATTGGTTGGATGTGATATTTCATTTTGACCCCGTATTATGGTGCCATCCTAAATGCCAATAAAAAATGAGAGTAAAAAATAATAACTTAATAACCCTTATCACATGCTACAATTTCACGCTTCAATACTATAGGGTTTTGTTATTTTGATGTCAAACATGTCCTGCATTTTCTGCTTGATATATGTATACAGTAACATTCCACAAGACACTGTTGTATTTAAAACAAGGACATACCAACAATTCACAACCCAATGTAAGCCTGTCATTTGTGGATATCACTGGGAGGACCTGGCTTTCAGAGGGAATTGCTGAGACACGTGAAAACAAAAAAATTGCTGCATCTAAAGACTGAAAGAATATGCGTGCTCCAGCAAAGAAAAAATTCCCAATGCTGCAAATGTGACAAGAGAGAATCAATTATGGACTGGTTTACCAAAATCAAGCTTGTTCTAACAATTCTCACAACAACTTAAGTATGGGGAAGAGCAGGATTGGAATAGCTAATAGAAAATAATTACAGTATAATGCAAACCAGAGAGAAACTCAATGATAAGTGATAACAGAACTGACTGTGTCATGTTAAGCATGTAAAATATTAACTAGAATGCTAATTTTATTTGGAAGTGAGAGGCCAATTCTTGTGACTTATCAAAGTAAGCATTTTTCAATGCCCATGCATTACTTTACACCTGGTTGCCTAAGCCTGAGGTAAGCATTTTTTAATGCCCAGGTGTCAGCATGTTACCTCACTCCTGAGGCCATTTCTTCACTCAGTTGAGTTTCCAACAACTTCATTTAAGGTAAGCCTGACTATGTTTCATCAATATATTTCATGTCTATTCTGTATTTTAATTATTGTTATATTATAACAATGTTAAGTTAAAAAATGAGTTTTCGGGAGAATCTAATAATTGTATCCTATTCAATCCTATAAAATTTGCTAACGGGGCAATTATCTAGTCTGACTAATTGGCCCACAAGTATTTATCAAACTTTTGGTACCAGGATCAAACCTGAATCATATATGCCAATGCCTAATTTGTTGACAAGCCAACTTGATTACCTTCCATCCTCAATTTGTGATCATAGACTTTACAATAAAAGCTATAGCCATAGAAAATTGACTAAAAGAATTTTAACATGGGTAACCATTACAAATTAAATCATCAACCAAAGAGACAAACCAATAGAAATTTAATATCATTTTGGTTAATACATCATGGAACCTCAAATCAAATTATTTAGAAGGGAGAAATTATTGCACGAGAATAAATAGTGGTTGGTTCTCAATTTAAATAAAACTTGTACAAAGGATTGCAATAATATAATTTCTTAGTCATCCTGGGCATGGGCATTCTCCATGTATATTCATATACATCATAGTAAAATACAAACATCATATATTATTCAATTGTGCATTAGATGTCCCTTGGATGGAAATTTTGAAACATCCGACTCTATCTAGCATTTTAATTGAAGAAGCATGGTAATGGATGCTAAAATTGTACAATAAGAGTACGTTTGATTACCAATATTTTTCATGAACAATATTATGTTTTCACCAAAATTTCTACTTTTGTGCTGTCTGATTGATATTTTTTTTTTTTTTTGGTCACGTGACCATATTTTTCTTGAAAATAAGGAAAATATTTTCTTTAGGAGGAGTAGGTTTTATTTTTCTAGGTAAATTCCTACCTCTCTCTCTCTCTCTCTCATCTATTCCCTCTTTCTCCCATCTACCTACCAATAAAAAATGGACAAGTATAACATTTTCTAGATTGGGAATAAAATCAATCACACATTTAATTGACAATTTTCATGCAAATAATTTCTAGGCAATTCAATTGCCAAGAATTTATTTTTCCCTATAAATTTCATGCTTGCAATCAAACACACCCTAAGATTCAAATGAAAATTTTCACTAATCAAGAAGTACCTCCCATTACTGAAACAGAAAGATTCTTCTGAGCGCCTGAGTACCTGCAAAAACAAGTGTGTTCATCACACATATATGATGAGTATCGAAAATAAAAGTAGAGTGAAAAACTGAAAAAAGCTAAGCCATAAATAAAACACAAAAGATAATAATAAAATATTGGCTTCCTTTAGAATGTACCATTTTAGCCCACACTCACTTTAAAAAAGAAGCTAATTAGAAGATACATCATACCCATTTTGCCAACATTTACCAATTTTAAGATATGGGCAATTAGCACAAAGTATCGAAAATAAAAGTAGAGTGAAAAACTGACAAAAGCTAAACCATAAATAAAACACAAAATTTAATAATAAAAGATCGGCTTCCTTTGGAATGTACCATTTTAGCCCACACCCCCTTGAAAAAAGAAGCCAATTAGAAGACACATCATACCCATTTTGCCAACATTTACCGATTTTAAGATATGGATAATTAGCACAAAATGTCTCTACCTTTCATTTTTCGGCATTTTTACCCTTATTTTCACATTTTCATTACGAAAATCATCCATTTTATCCAATTTTCCAATAAAAAAATGTAGAATAACAAATATACCCTCCTTTTTAAATAAAACAAAAAATTAAATTAAATTAAAGAACAAATTGCAATCACATTCCCAAACTTTTTTAAAAAATACAAATGCATCCAAATAAATTATTAAAAGTATAATTAGCACAAAATGTCCATACCTTTCATTTTTTTGACATTTTCGCCCTTATTTTTTCATTTCATTACGGAAATCATCATTTTCATCAATTTTCTCAATTAAAGGGACGTTTTGTCCAATTTACCCTTATAATAATTTATTTGGACTCATTTGTACTATTTAAAAAGTTTGAGAGTTTTATTGCAATTTGTTCTTTAATTTGTTCTTTTTTTTTATTTAAATAGGAGGGTATATTTGTCATTCTACATTTGATTTACTAAGAAATTGAATAAAAATGATGATTTCCACAATGAAAGGTGAAAATGCCAAAAAATGAAAGATATAGACGTTTTTACAATAACTTTGAGAGTTAAAGACTTTTTGTGCTAATTACCTTTTAAGATATCATTACTATGTCCACCTCTTTTATTCCCAAAGCAGTAGCTTCACGATAGTTTTACCCATTAACCTACAAAAGGTCGATGTTCTGCTAACATCAGAAAGTAAAAGTTTACCAGTGGTCTGGAGGCTAAAGGCCGATTGCATACAACAAACAAATTTCACCAACTTAGATCAAATGAGATTTAGACAAGAGGCATGTAAAAGAAATCAAAAAGAACATTTTGGGGAGATATTTCAAGGTTAGGACATTTACATATAAGCATGAGCACACATCTTCCAGTTATAAATCTCAGAGTTAGCAATATGGGCATGGCAATATCGACAGACCTGATCCTGGAAATAGACCAAGAAAGCTCGAATAGTTTCCCTATACGGTTTTGAGACACCCATCCACAGAGAATGATTCCCTTCCACGATAGCATACCTGTTGAATTCTCAACTTAGCAAACTAGCACTTGTTACTTGAAACAGGGTAAGACCTAGCAAGTAGATGTGAGAATTTAGAAGAAAACTGTAGGAATAAGATAAATGAAAGCCACGGGAAACTAACCATGGCACAACACTGATTATCCCTATCACACAATTTAGTTGATAAAGAAGATAGACAATCCTAAAGAACATTAAGGTAGGAGGAAAGCGTTATTCAAGCTAGATTGATTTTAATACCATTCTGATTTTGCTTTCTGTGCCTCAAGAGGTAATCGGTGACCTAGCAATGTCCGCACTGCAAGAGCCTCAGATGTACTTTGATCAGATAGTCTCAAGCATCTTGACCGAATGTCTCCAACAGCTGGACCACCTGCGAACATACGTGTAGAAAAAGTTTATGGAGGAAAGGCAATATAAAATTATAAACATATCAAACAATACTACAGTAAAAATAACTTTTAAACTGGTACTTCTTTCACCTACTTTAGGTTCTTGGAAATGTCAATATGCTATGTCATACACTAATGTTTAATCAATAGTAATCACCATTGAGATTTTGTTGGGTTTAGCCTAATCACCAAAAGCCAGCCTGAGAATCCGCAGCCCTTCCAATGACGGCAATCAATTGACAAAAGCCCCAAGAAACAAGAAGATAGCTGAAACACAAGGTTTAAAGTGTATCTGTAGAACTCACCAAGAACACGAACAATCTCAGCAGTGCTTCCTCCATCATCAGAAACAGGGAGTACATGAGCCACATGAGCTGTTAAATTCTTAAGCTCTTCCACAACACCATTAAAGGCAGTTCCCCCTGCAGTCAAGCAAGTTATTAGACAGTTCCACAGGAACCATGATAGGTTTCCATTTCAGACAGTGTGCAGAAATAGTATGCAGCATTGAAGCATAGAGAGTTCCACAAAAGTGACGTGCCTCACTATTCCCAAAATATTACAGAACATAACCCATTTTTACCATGCATGTCTGACATTCTGGACTTTGGGTCAGTGATAGTTTTCGACACAAAACTATTCGTCGAATCTTTGGAATACAAATCTCGCAAATAATGTGTCTTGCTAACCGCATGCTTGACATATATACTAAGGTACTGGTAAAAATAGCCTAAATCTCCAAATACGTTAGAAAATCTTGCACCCATATACATCTCAAAAATTACACTCCCTCCATCCAATCATTTTTGCTTGATCTCAAGGAGAGATACATAAATAATAAAATTAAAATTAATGTGTTAACATTTGAGTTGTATTTTTACCATTTACCTAATTTTGAATTTCAGAATTTCAAGCATGTGATGCCTAATGATTGCTTTAAATTAAAAAAAAAAAAAAAAAAAAAAAAAATTGTGTTTCGATAAAGTGGGAAAGTAAGATAAAACTAGTTTGGTTTCTAGAAATAGAGCAAAGTTTTGTGACATTTGAAAAGGCTAGTGTGACAATAACAATGGGAGCTTCCAGGTTTTAGATAATCAGAGAGATGAAACTCACACGTATCATGCTTATATTTATCAATGAATCTATCAACCAAACTAGAAAACTAATGGTTCAGATGTGTCGAAGAGTCTAATATAGATATGGCAACACTTTCCCATGCAATGTACCATGCATCAGAATCAAACAGGCAGGAAATTTTAGCACGCACTTTCAAGTGAATGGCAGAGAATCATTACATCATGTTCCAACAAAATACAGATATAGGTAGTCCCAGTATGATCAACAAAGTTCCAAAATCCACCGTCTACTTATTATCACTCTAAACAAGGGAGAAAAGGTTGCGTCTTGAAGGTTTGAATGACCGCTAGATGATTGCATCACGAAATATTTAGCGGTGGATTCCTTTTCATTGAAATTATTAAAAAAAAAATTCATGTGCAAAGGGATTACCAGAACTTAACGCTCTAACTAAATGGACTAAGTAACAAAAGGAATGACAAGTGAAAGTAGTGAAACGTTTCTGCATATGCAGTTGGTCATAAACTATATGCAAAGCAAAGTCAAAAGCTTAAATTTCCATCAATGCTTAATCACATTGAAGGGGATGTGATAAAAACAGATAAGTTCCAATCAATTTCTTATGCATTTGCAGACCTTGTGTAGCTGAATGTTTATGTGAACCAAGATTTAATTATCTAGGTCAAGCGGTTAAATTAAAAGGTTACTGCTTCCTGTGAGCCATCCATACTTCCTTTTCTGACATTTCTACTTCTTTAATTCCTTTATTGCTTACAATGACTACTCACTTTGAAATTTCAACAAGGAAACTATATTTCAGCATAAAATTCTAAACACATTTAGCCTGCTCAATTTACTTTACAACCATTGAGGAAATAGCAATGCGATATGGATTGAATTACGTTTTGATTTCAGAAATTTCTGAATTATAGATGACTTCCATCAAAGTTCCATTTTTTTTCTTCAATAGTTCGGATGATTTAATTGATTATTAGAGGTTTTCGTTCTTCAATGTTTCGGAACAACTATACTACTATAGCACAACACCCAAAATTCTAGTGTTTTACAATCTTGGCAACAAGAACAGAATAACCACAAAACTAAATGAAATTTTCATGGGATTTAATTATTCGATAAAAAGATCAATTTGGTACTTATGGGAGGTCCAAAACAACACCAAACACGAATGAAATCCCCACATTACAAATCCCAATTCCCCTTCATTTTTACCTTTTTCTTGAAAACAAAAAGTAAAATTTCAAATATTTTAGTGCGTGTGTAGGTGTAAATAAATAAAGAGAGAATATACCTGAAAAAACAAGCAAAGACGGCTGATTGGAGGCACAATTGGTAGTAGTACTGGTGGTGGAAGCGGATGAACAGTGACAGAAGTGAGCACAATTGTTCAAAAAAGAATTAACGGGCGCCATAAAAGAAAAGGAAAAAGAAGTGAGGTTTCTTGAAAGTGGAGGAGGGAAAGAAAGGAGAAGAGGGGATGGAAATGGAAAATTGTGAATATGGAAATGAGAAGGAGAATTAGAGGACGGCAAGGAAAGCGGGGGTCCCATGTAACTGTCCGCCATTCCCGGGATTCCTTATTTCCTAATCAAGTAGCTTTATTGAATCAATACACAGAGAGGAATTGGTTTCAGTTATTTAAGGTTTTTGCTTCTTTAGGTGGGCAATAAATACCATTTATTACCGAGGGAAAATTACCTACATTCCTTCTTTTCAACATTACTAGTTTGTGTCTCGTACGATGCACGAATTTTATAATTATTGTATTTTTATTAGCGTAAAAAGTAAGGTAATAGGAAGAGTAAATGATATTGAGCGAATAATGTAAAATTTATGTTTGTAACAACATAATATTATACCTTTCAGTCGAATACAATCTAAGACCAACATTATTTGCTATATATTTGAAAATTTAGACAATGCACTTACTACTAATAAAAGAAAATGAAGGCACACTGCCTTAAAAGTAAAATCATTGATTTTAACGTACATAGAGATCTGAGAGAACAAAATATTAATCAGGTAATAACTACAATTCTTAAACTATAACCTGAAAAAGAGAGTGCAGAGAGGCAAGGAAAATAAGATTGAGGTATCAAATCATTTTGTTTAAAATATAATGTGCTAGGAAAAATTAAAATATACAGCTTTTCATACCACAAATAAGAGTAATGATGAAAAACAAAGTGAAGCTAGATATGTCACCTTCCAGAGCTTGATAATTTTGTCATTAGTGGATCGAAGAAAGAGCGCACCATCAGCTACGTTACACCACCGTATCTTATTGATTTTCTCCTCAATTTCCAAACTCTTGAGATAATCAAACTACATAAAGAAGACATAGAAGCATATGAAATTAGATATGACTTCATTCGCAAGTTTGGTGGTATTAACAGAAGAAAGATTGGTGGAGATGCCTTTTCAGTTAGCCACCCATTTACGATGAAATATTTTTTTTTTTTTTAAGAAATGAAAATTTTGTTATAATCAAGAATGGAAAGAAAAAACATGGATTTAGGTATAGTTTAGTTACAACAATCTAAACTTTATTCTTGTGTAATGGCAGCCGAAGGAGATACAACCATGGTTACAATCAAATTTATGAATCAAGACTTAGTGAGCCTAGACCGATTTGATGGATCAAACTTTACGAGGTGGCAAGATAATATTAAATTACCGGTAAAATAAATATTTCTTCATTTACCGGTATTTGATTTAAGCTAACCGGTAAGTTACCTTTTTTTTCCACATTAATCTCCGTATCACGGAGACGGAGATGGCTGTCTCCGTGACACGATAAAGCTTTTTTCGTGTCATGGAGACAGCATCTCCGTGACACGCCAGGGAGAAATTTAATCACAATTTACTGATTGCCATAAAAGAAGAAGAAGATAACTTAAATTGAAGTAAAAACAGCGAATTTTGACCTCCAAAACGACTAGCACCAGTGAATCTTGGTGGCCACGACGTGTGCACCGAAAAGAGTTTTTTTGAATTGGGGTCATGAGTGTGATTTAATCGTAGTGAAAATTATGGTCGAAATACTAAAACATTTTGCATAATTGTTTATTAAGTCAATTTTTAAAATTTGGTCAAAATATGAAAATATAATAATAATTTAAAAAAATACACAAAGAGAATGTTGAAAAAAAGAAGAAAAAAATTTAGAACTCTCCATTCTCTCCGTGATATGGAGAGTGTAACTCTCATATTTGAGAGTAACACTGTGAGAGTGTTACTTTCAGAGTAACTTTTAAATTTTTTTTTCACTTTACTTTAAATTTTCTTCTCTTCCACATTTCTTCACGCTTCCACATTATGCTTCCACACAAGAAATGATCCATGTTGGTTGACGATACAAATTGTGGTAAAAAAAAATTCGCTCTTTTATATAGTTAGAATATTTCAAAATGTGTTAATTAAAAATTATTTAATAAATTAATAAAGGTTTAATAATAAAAAGCGTTTCATATATACACCCCTACGGCCATACACAACACAACCACCGACTCTAATAAATATTTTCTCTCTCTTCTACCTTCTTCTTCTCTTCCTTTCTCGTTAGAGTTAGTCTATACGTACAGGAAAAAGGCAACAGAAAACTTACAGATTTTTGAAAAATCTGGCACTTATTTTTCCCCTTTTTATTTCACAAATTTTTTACACCCAAAAATTGGTCCATTTAGAACGGGTTTGGCCCATTGAATAACCCATTACCCATTTCATTTCCCCTGATTTTCCCATTCCCCATTTCCCCCAAATCCCACCTTCTCCTTCCTCACTGCCAATCCGGCGGAACCCAGAAGTACTCGCCGGCCGGATTAAACAAACGAAAAAAGGTCGCAAGCATTTCTGTCTCATTGTGTTTAAACGTGAGTTCGAGTCCTCCCTTCACAGCCCAGGCACCGAACACGTGATTTTGGGTCTGCCCTTCACAGCCCAACAAAAGTTCAAGGAAATACAAATTTTCTGAAATTTTCAGCAGTATTTTTGTAATTCGAAGTTTGAACTTTAGGACAAGAAAATCAAAAAAATTATCTACGAAACAAGTAAAATTACAAGATAGATACTCGAAAATCAATTATTCAAAACAGAAATTCAAATGTAAAACGAGAGAAACAAAATGCAAAAGAGGAGCTCTTGTACAGATTTCTCACGGCAATATGTATGAACAACTTACATTCATTGTCTCGATATTTCAAGTGGTTATACACGGATTAATATCAAGAATTTCATAACCAGGAACATATAAATTACAAGAAAAAGGTTCAGTAGAACCAAATCAAATCCCGCTAATCCCGTTCTTCAGGTTTTCCCTGAGTAACGACATGAATGCACCACCTTGGACCCTCCCTTCAGGACCCACAAAATCAAAGCTGTTGCTGCCAATGTTAAACTTAGTTACCTATTGGTTTTGAGCCAGACGACGAGGCCTTCATTGACAGAGGAACCAATACCTAAGGCGGGATAAGCTTTTGTCTTTAAGCCTTCCTTGTTCGAGCATTCCTCCTTTGGTAGTCTCCTGCCCTCAAATTTGGCTATTATATGCAGCACATAACCCACTCTTTACCCGTGCAAAGTTTTCGCATTTTCCCTCACTCGAGTTGCACCTCTTTCCGCCACCATGGGCCTTACAGAAGTCGGTGCTACCTTGAGCGCTCTTATCACAGTTTACAAACTTGCAACGTTTTTCACCTCCGTGCTTGACGCAACAATCAGTTCTGCCCCGTGCGCTCTTGGTACAGCCTAGAACAGCACACCTCTTTCCACCACCATGGGCAACGCAAAAATGTTTGCGACCTTTTTTCGTTTGTTTAATCCGACTGGCGAGTACTTCTGGGTTCCGTCGGATTGGCAGTGAGGAAGGAGAAAGGAGAAGATGGGATTTGGGGGAAATGGGGAATTTGGGGAGAATGGAAAAATCGGGGAAAATGAAATGGGTAATGGGTTATTCAATGGGTCAAACTGGATCTAAATGGACCGGTTTTTGGGGTATAAAAATTTGGGAAAAAATCATAAACCATGGATTAACTATGCGGGCTTCAAACACCAGGCCAGAAACTACCTAAATTCAAAATTCAGGTATCATATATATACACATATATTCTGTTAAATTAGTTTTCTAAAATTACACGTGCAATTAGGGAGACTCTCCAAAATACAAAATTTCCTCCCTAAAATACAAACTCACCTTCTCATTGGCAGCGAAATCAACATAATTTTTCCCAATTCGATGTTTCACAAATTGAATCGTCTCGTCACAGTACGTATACCTGTTGCCGTCGGAAAACACATTCTGAATCTGTGTCGGAAAAACATATTGTTGTTGCCGTCGGTAAGTCATGCATTGGATTCATGATTTTTACGTTTTTAACCAATTACTACATCGATTCATTGCATTTTTCCCAATTCGAAGTTTCACAAATTGAATCATCTCGTCACAGTACATATACTTGTTGCCGTCGGAAAAACACATTCTGAATCTGTGTCGGAAAAACATATAGCTGTTGCCGTCGGTAACTGATGCCTTGAATTCATGATTTTTACGTTTTTAACCAATTACTACATCGATTCATTGCATTTGATAATTCAATTATGGTCAATTGTTATGGTGCTCGTTCACTAATATACATTGATCTGTGCCAGTAATAAACATTGATCTGTGACGTGAAGAACCATATGCACAGTGATCTGTGACCCTTTCGAATAAAAATGTGACTTGATGCATTCAATTCTGCGACATATATTAAAATAATAAACATTTCACAGTGATCTGTGGCCTCCGTTCACTAATATACATTGATCTGTGACTAATATACATTGATCCGTGACTAAACAGTGATCCGTGGCTAAATAATGTATGCATATATGTGTGTGTGTGACTTGGAGTCTGTTTGTGTGAAGTCACATCTTTCAGTCATAAAATAGTAACTACTGTTATGTTAAACTACAACTACTGTGAACTGTTGTGATATGATAATATGTCACCTAAAATCTAATATTGTGACCTATTGCATCAAACTTTGACACGTGTGTATATTAGACCATGCAATTTAAACTGTGACCTCTGTGAATAAAAATGTGACTTGATGCATTCAATTATGTGACATACATTACAGTAATAAACATATATAGTGCTGTATATAGTTCTGTGACCAGCATGGATTTACATTGTTTCCCGTATTTACATTGTGACCTCCATGAATTCATATTTTTGACTAAAGATTTTATCTTTGAAAGTGCAGACATGGTGTACGTGCATGTATGCTTATTACTTGGATCACAATCGTCGTTGGTTTTGCTGGAACATAATTGCACTTATACTAAGCTTGTGGATACCATTATCTCCGAGTTCAGTTTGGGACCTACTGAATTAGCTGTCACAGTACAATATAAATTGAACAATGATTTGCCCCCGGTAAAAATACGAAGTGACAGTAATGTAACGTCGTACATTACGCTGAAGGAAATGGATCGTGACCCTTCAAAATACCCGTTAAGTATTGATGTTACAACTGCAGAAATTGAGCGACAGACTGTTATAGTTCCAACTGATGTATGTAGTACTAGAGAGTTGTTTTCATTACAGGATGTGGCATCAGACATTTGCAATGCATCAATTGAATCAGCAGGTCACATATCTGAACAAGAAGTCACAGTTGTAAATTTCACCGATGCCAGAGAGGTAGAAGAAGGAAAGGTCTTCCATGATAAAGAAATTCTGAAATTGAGCCTTTCTTTTTTCGCAATAAAGAACATGTTTGAGTTTATGGTTGTTAGGTCGGACAAGAAGGAGTATGTTGTCAGGTGTGTGCGTGATGAGTGTAGTTGGATGTGTAGATCCTCAAAGTGGGGTAAAGCTGGTGATAAGTGCGGTTTTCGCACTCATTTAGACCGTTAAACTTAGATAGTTGTTAGTTTTCATTTATTAGTTTTTGATTATTTTTGTTACTTTTGTTCCTTAGGTGTTTGCCCGAGTTGTTGGTTATTTATATGGTAATTTGAGCGTGAATTGAGCCAAAACGATTGAAGAGAAAATACTCCAAGATTTGGCAACCAAGTTCATCAATTGGGAGGAAGAAATGGTGGTTTGAAGGGTGATGAAATCAAGTTTGGCAAAAATCAGGAAGAAAATGAAGATGGCACAGAAATGGCCTATGCGTACGCATAGGCCTGCAGGCCGTGCGTACGCACACTTGCCAAATTCAACTACTGAAGCTTAAATGTTTACACTATGCGTACGCACGTCCAGACCTATGCGTACGCATAGGCAAAATCTGGAGGATTTCCCGGGTCGCGCTAAAACGCGATTTTTAATATCTTTCTCAACCCATTTCCACCCGACCCGTCTCCTATCTTCCATCCAACATAAATACATCACTTAGGGCTCATTTCTAGGGTATCAAAGGGAGGGGGAGCAGCCCCAAAATCGAACCAAAATATGGGGAGCTTTCGTAGCCAAACCTTGAAGAAAATGAGGAAGATGAAGAAGAAGCTCCAATGCCATTGATCTCAACTTTCCATATCTTCATCCATAAGCTTTTCTCTTCTCTTTAATCTCATTTTCTATCATTGGGTTGTATATTTTTGTTTGCTATTATTGAATGCTCTATGGATAGATAAACATTTGTGATTTGGGGGTTATTTTGGAACCCTAGAAATGATGATTTAATCGATTTGTGTTTTATTGTGTTCTTGAGATTAATGTGGTTAATTCATTGTGCTTATAATGTTTATTGTTATTCTCGATTATTTAGCGGACAAACTAGATGATTGGGTTATTTACAATTTATGTTATTTTGGGATTTATAGTCCGTAATTGCTATTTATTCCAAAACCTAGTGGCAACTACATTTCAATTGATTATGTGGAATTTTCGATTGTATGTTTGTGAATTAACACTTAAGTTAGTGAACTGAGCTTTTGAGTTTGCGCTTAATTCAATTCGTCTCTTTCGCCGTAATGCTTTCGTTTAAATTAATTCTAGCGAGCTTATCCTAGGTTATTTAATGAATAGGGTTGGGTAACGATGCTTATCTTATTCAACTAATTTGTAAGAAGAGATTGAGGTAATGACGCTTGTGATTATTCTCGAATTGTTGTTAATCTTTTGAACGAAAATCCTTTGCGAATATCGATTAGAAATTCATTCTAGCGGCGAAGAAATATCCCTCGATCACACTCTCCCCATTTGATCATTTTATTTATTTTGTAATTCTTGTCTTTCTTTATTTTTAGCTTTCCGCTTCATTAGATAACCAACCAAACTCCCCCCATTTACTTATTTGCACATTTTTACTTTCTTATTGCAATTGACATAATTGAAAACAATCTTCTGCGGGAATGACCCTTACTTACCAATTACTACTTGAACGACAAATTTTAGAAAAGTAAGGAATAAATATTTTTGACCCCCTTTTGGGCGTGTCAAATTTTGGCGCCGTGTCGCCGGGGATTGTTCTTTCAATTTTGTTAATTGTAATATTTTCTTTTTATTTATGTTTTATTTATTTTTGTGTTTCTTCTTTGTGACTTAGGTTGTGATTGAGCGAAACGAACACATCAAGAACACCACAACCTAGGAGCAAGAGAAGAGGTTGGTTATTGAAGTTTGTGAGATGGAGACAACTTCTCAAATTAAGCGTCAATTGTCCGATCTTGCAACTTTTGTTCAACAAGTGGCTCTTGGGAATAGACATCAAAATGCCTTTGAACAAGGGAATGTCATTCGGGGCTATCAAATGCAACAGAGACATGGGTATGATCCATATGCCTACACTTATAATCATGGATTTAGTGATAACCCTAGTCTTGGTTATGAAGGAAATTATTTCACATCTCCACAAGCACAATTTGAGTATCCACATGGTTTCTATCAACAAGATCAACCTCAAGCTTCTAGTATGTCTCTTGAGGATATGGTTAAATCTTTGGCATCAAACACGGTGCAATTGCAACAACATACGATGCAAATCCAACAAGAGACTATGCAATTTCAACAAGACCAAGGGCAATACCTCCAACCTAGTCAACAAACTCAAACTTCAAGTGCTAGTATGTCTTTAGAGGATATGGTTAAGTCCTTGGCTTCGAGCAATCAACAAGCTCCACCTCAAAGCTCGGATATGTCCCTTGAAGAAATGGTAAAGTCTTTGGCCTCAAACAATATACAATTCCAACAAGAGACTATGCAATTTCAACAAGAGATATTTCAACAAGAGACAATGACTTCAATCAAGAATTTGGAGGCACAAGTGAGTGAATTGGCTAGCATGGCGGAGAAAATTGAGGCCCAAAGATCAGAAGAACTTTCTTCTCAAGCACTTCACCCGGAGGAAGATGTTAGTGTTGAGACACTAAAAAGTGAGAAGAGTTGGGAAGAAGCACCGAGCAAAAATGAGGATCATGTTGAGGAACCACCACAAGAGGAGAACTCGGCTTGTGAAAGTTTTGTTGAAACCGTGACACCACTTGATTCATTGTCAAACAATTCACCAAGGTATAATCTCTCATGTTTTACAACTCCAATTTCTAAGGAGAAATTTTTACCTTTGATAATGCAGGCTCCTACTTTTGAATTCATCCTTTTCCCGGAGCACTTGAAGTATAAAGATGTGCGAGAGGTGAAACTACTACCGGAGATCGTTGCAAGAAACCTCACAACACTCCACAACCAACTAAGGGGAGTACTTGAACCCCTTGCCCTTACTCTTTCATGTTTTATTCTTAAGGGCTTTGTACAGTTTAAATTTGTGTGTGATGATTTATGCTTGTTTGGTTGGATAGCCTTGCCGGCTTTACTTTTAGTTATTACATTGCTTTAGTTTATGGAATGTGGACATGAATGCTATATGTTGTTTATTTTCATCCACTTATTCCATGTTTGACTATTTATGGAGCACTTGCGTCATGAAATTCATCACACGCACTTGTTGGTGGCACTTTAGGTTGTTGTGAACTTAGATGACCATATTGTTAACATTTCTCGAATCACTACCTATGAAAGGATAAGTTTGGGGGTGGTTGAGCCGGTGAAGGAAATTATTTAGAAGTGTATTATTTCCTTGTTCAAAAGATTGATTTTATAGAGTGCTCTTGAACTTCAAATGAAAGTTAGATGTTGTTTCTATCCCAATCGAAAAGAAAAAAAAAAAATTCTGTAGGAAAAAGTTGCCCACCTTAAGGAGTGTGAGTCAGCGTTGAGTAATCTGGCTCTATGCATCTTCAATGTGTAGGAGACGATCTACCAATGAAGAAGGCTACCCTTAGGGACCGGAGCGTGAATTACCTACATTAAAAAAAAAAAAAAAGTGAAGTGAAAGAAAATGGATGCTATATCCTTTGTGCTATTGATTGAATGATTGGTGAATTGTGCGTTAATTGCCTAATGAATATTTGTAGTTTGAGCACTCAAAATTTTTATGGTGAATTAATACATGACTAGATGGTCTAATTTGCCGGTTCGATCCAACCAAACTTGAGAGGGAAAGATTGAGTGATTTGAGAGCAATCCTATGTTTTTGACACCTTGGGGCTATAGTGAAAATATCAAGTTTGGGGGAGTGCGCAACCCTCGAGCAAGAAAGGGAAATTTGACCATTTTGAGGGTCGGGAACACCACCAACTTGTGTAATGCGATGAATTGGAATGACAACGAACACACATACGAGTCAAACTTGGTATAAGTTTCAAATTATTTGTTGTAGCATTTTTGTGTGCATTTCATAAATTTTTAGCATATGTGAGAATTGAGGCAAAGTTCGGCGAACTATCCAACCTTTGTAATTTTTGTTAATATATAGTATTTTTGTTTGTTTTTATTTATGAGTTTGCATGCTTGTTTTTATTGCTTTGTTCGAGGACTAACAAAGATTTAAGTTTGGGGGTGTGATAAGTGCGGTTTTCGCACTCATTTAGACCGTTAAACTTAGATAGTTGTTAGTTTTCATTTATTAGTTTTTGATTATTTTTGTTACTTTTGTTCCTTAGGTGTTTGCCCGAGTTGTTGGTTATTTATATGGTAATTTGAGCGTGAATTGAGCCAAAACGATTGAAGAGAAAATACTCCAAGATTTGGCAACCAAGTTCATCAATTGGGAGGAAGAAATGGTGGTTTGAAGGGTGATGAAATCAAGTTTGACAAAAATCAGGAAGAAAATGAAGATGGCACAGAAATGGCCTATGCGTACGCATAGGCCTGCAGGCCGTGCGTACGCACACTTGCCAAATTCAACTACTGAAGCTTAAATGTTTACACTATGCGTACGCACGTCCAGACCTATGCGTACGCATAGGCAAAATCTGGAGGATTTCCCGGGTCGCGCTAAAACGCGATTTTTAATATCTTTCTCAACCCATTTCCACCCGACCCGTCTCCTATCTTCCATCCAACATAAATACATCACTTAGGGCTCATTTCTAGGGTATCAAAGGGAGGGGGAGCAGCCCCAAAATCGAGCCAAAATATGGGGAGCTTTCGTAGCCAAACCTTGAAGAAAATGAGGAAGATGAAGAAGAAGCTCCAATGCCATTGATCTCAACTTTCCATATCTTCATCCATAAGCTTTTCTCTTCTCTTTAATCTCATTTTCTATCATTGGGTTGTATATTTTTGTTTGCTATTATTGAATGCTCTATGGATAGATAAACATTTGTGATTTGGGGGTTATTTTGGAACCCTAGAAATGATGATTTAATCGATTTGTGTTTTATTGTGTTCTTGAGATTAATGTGGTTAATTCATTGTGCTTATAATGTTTATTGTTATTCTCGATTATTTAGCGGACAAACTAGATGATTGGGTTATTTACAATTTATGTTATTTTGGGATTTATAGTCCGTAATTGCTATTTATTCCAAAACCTAGTGGCAACTACATTTCAATTGATTATGTGGAATTTTCGATTGTATGTTTGTGGATTAACACTTAAGTTAGTGAACTGAGCTTTTGAGTTTGCGCTTAATTCAATTCGTCTCTTTCGCCGTAATGCTTTCGTTGAATTAATTCTAGCGAGCTTATCCTAGGTTATTTAATGAATAGGGTTGGGTAACGATGCTTATTTTATTCAACTAATTTGTAAGAAGAGATTGAGGTAATGACGCTTGTGATTATTCTCGAATTGTTGTTAATCTTTTGAACGAAAATCCTTTGCGAATATCGATTAGAAATTCATTCTAGCGGCGAAGAAATATCCCTCGATCACACTCTCCCCATTTGATCATTTTATTTATTTTGTAATTCTTGTCTTTCTTTATTTTTAGCTTTCCGCTTCATTAGATAACCAACCAAACTCCCCCCATTTACTTATTTGCACATTTTTACTTTCTTATTGCAATTGACATAATTGAAAACAATCTTCTGCGGGAATGACCCTTACTTACCAATTACTACTTGAACGACAAATTTTAGAAAAGTAAGGAATAAATATTTTTGACCCCCTTTTGGGCGTGTCAGCTGGTCTATTTATGATTCGAAAAATTATCGATGGTCACACATGTGGCTCAAACATAATATTGGGATCTCATAGACAATTATCAACTGCGGTCGTGTCGTCCACCATCAAACACAAGTACACATCATCACGTACTATATACACTCCGATGGATATATGTAGTGATATTTTGTATACTTATGGAGTTTCTATGAACTATTCTAAAGCTTGGAGATCTAGGGAGCAAACGTTGAAGATGATTAGGGGTGATCCAACTGCTTCTTTCAGTAAGATACCTAGCTACTTTTATATGCTTGAACAAAAAAATCCTGGCACAGTCACATGTTTGGAGCTTGACAGTCACAGTAGATTCAAATATTGCTTTATGGCGCTTGGTGCATCTATTCGAGGATGGAAGCATTGTAGGCCTGTAATTGTGGTGGATGGAACCTACTTAAATGGACACTATGGTGGTACTCTATTCACAGCGTGTACACAAGATGCAAATGATAGCATTTTCATTCTCGCGTTTGCTATTGGCGATAATGAGAACGATAGATCTTGGGCATGGTTCTTTGAGAACTTGAAGAAAGCTTATGGTTGTAGAGAAGGATTGTGTTTCGTATCAGATCATCACAATAGTATCAAGAATGCAATAGAACATGTCTATCCGGGAATCAATCATGGGATTTGCTCGTATCATTTGCTACAAAATCTGAAATCGTACTACAGCAAATCAGGTCACAACATTACACAAGCTTTTAATTCAGCTGTTCGCGCGTATACATTAACAGAATTTGAATATCACATGCACCAGCTTAACATGATGAATGACAAGATTAGGGGTTACCTGGTGATATATTACTTTCAATTATATTTCATGTACATATAAATGGAATAATTTATATGATATTCATCAACATGAATTATGTTTGTAGGAGGACGTTGGATTTGAAAGGTGGTCACGATTTCACATGCCCGTAAATCGGTATTCTACAATGACATCAAACATAGTAGAATCAGTGAATGCGGTCACAAAGGCAGTCAAGAATTACCCTGTTGTAACCTTACTGGAATCTTTGAGACAAACTATACAAGCTTGGTTTTGTAAACATAGTGATGGTGCACGTGGTACCTTCACGAAGTTGTCGACCAAGTATGAGAAACTAATGAGAAAAATGGGCACAGATTTGAGGAGCATGAGGGTAATTTAGATGTTTGATAATTTTAGTAAATATCCTCTTTGTAACTGTGACCATAAATGTATATTCTGTGACCTGAATTCGTAATTGTGACCATAATTTTATTTATGTGACTTAATATATGTGTGTTTTGACTTCTCTTGCAGGTATCTCCTGTAAACCAGGCAACATTTTCAGTTAGTGACGAATACTCGACCTTTGTTGTAGATATAGATCAATGTTCGTGCACATGCAGGATGCTTCAAGTTGATCTGTTTCCATGTCCACACGCACTAGCTGTGATTGCAAATACTATGAGGGATCCTTACGCTTATTGCTCTTATTATTACACAAAAGAAGCATACATGAATACATACCAGGATTCCATATTTCCAGTTGGAAATCCAACTGAATGGACAATGGATGGGGAATTGCAAGACATAGTTGTATTAGCTCCTAATCAAAAGAGGAGTTTTGGAAGACCCGCTGAAAAGAGGAGAAGGTCATCCAGTGAAGGGAAACCAACTGTCAAATGTGGACGTTGTGGAGGACGTGGTCACAACCGGAGAAGATGCACTAATTTGGTTCCATTGAGCCAAAATTAGGCAATAGTTAGGCAATAGACAGATCATTTTTTATAGCATTTTACACTTTATAAAGTGGTTGTACATATCGAATGGTATATCGAATTAAATATTCATTGATATGATTGGGGTACACATGAATACCATGTGACTTTTGAAGATGAATCTGTCATTTGATATTGTGATAGTTGACCAACAACAGAGTAGAATGTGACCATCAATTATTATCTGTGACCAATATACAGATATCTGTGACCTGTGCATGTTAATTATGTGACCTAATGACCCAAATAAGTGACTATATTATAGTATGTGACTTCTGCAAATGACAGCAATTATCTGGAACCATGAGTTGGTGATCTATTAAGTTACCTGTGACCTGAGCAATGTGTATAATGTGTCTACTGTGTTCTTAAAAGTGTGACCTACTGAAGCATTGTTACATGTGATCTATGACCAATGCCACATGGTCACAGATGCTCACATGACGGTGATTGTGACTTACTCCAATCAATATGTGACCTACTCCAGTCAATATGTGACCTGTGATCTGTAAATAATTGTGACAGGTGCGTCCAAATGTGACATGCATTAGACCTGTGACCTACTCCAATCAATAACAATAATATGTAACCAAATCTATCAATCATGTATTGAAACCAAAACATTCTCATGTACAAATTCAGCTGAAAATATAGTCATTGAACATGCAATATTTTCTTTGTACAATAATTAACAGACTACGGAATCTACTTATACAAATGTAATTTCAAAATGTCAATCTACTACAATCAGCAATGTCAATCTACTACAATCTCTTCCCCCTTGGTAGGCTGCCTTGCCTTCTTCACGTACACCTCCCAGTGTTTGTACAGTATTGTGGCAATGTCGAGTCTGGCATTGCCCGCATCGAGCTTATGAGGTAAGGATTGTCTGCCGTCACGGAGGATATACAATGCATATAGAATGACGAAAATCCCGCAATCGTGACTGTTAAACAACAGAAAACGTTATGAGGTTTACGACTGATGTAAACACTGAACATGGTTTGGTTTTGGTCACAAGCTTACCCATTTGTTTGCTGTGGTAGCGTATCGTCAATGTACACCTTCAGTTCCTTGCATTCGGTTTCTACATAATCAGGGTCCTTTTTCGAAACTCCAAGACGGTTCATCAGAGCAGGTAATATTTTGATGTACGGCTCAATACCTTGAAGAACTTTCGATTCACGATAGGTCCTACCTGCAGAGTTGAATACCATCAAGGTATGGCTTCTGAACTGCAATAGTCCAAGCATCCAGTGGGCTTTGTTTGTAGGCAGCAATGGTATCAACACATGGTCAACGTCGGCCCATGGTGTGCTCATAGGAATGCTAGACCCTGATAGCATTTCAATCAAGTTCGATTCTGACATTACAACGTTATGATCCTTCATGAAGGCAGGGTATAAGTCTTTCAGTTTGTGCTGGAACCAGGAGTCTGTTGTTGTGGTAGCCCTTAGGTTTATGTTCTGGCCATGTTTTGCTAGCTGACGAATATAGTAGAAGCACACATCCATGTGCTGTTTCAACAGAGAAAGAGCGATGTAATGAGTACAAACACATGTAGTTCTGTGACTTGAAATGAATAACCTCTAACATGAAACATAATGAACTGTGACTTGAATTGCTTAACATGCAACCTAATGAACTGTGACTTGACTTCAATGACATATAACATGCAACAGTGATACTCTGTGACTTCATATAAAACAAAGCTAGCACGGGTAGTGCTTTGTGTCTGGAATTCAAACGTGTGCTGCTATGTGACCAAAGAATTAAAACAGGTTCTGTGACACTATTTCAATAACATCTAACCTATAATACAATTGTCTGTGACCCATTGAGTATGTGACTTCATTACGAAAGATCTGTGATTGATTATCAATGCAGTGCAGTAAGTAATATTTTTCATTGAGTGATATTAGTTCAATAAATGAGATGGTACCGCGCTGCTCAGAGAAGAATCGGAATCTATCAGCTGGTAGAACCAAGTCTTGTGCCCGACTGGAAACGAACCAATAAGAAAAGCAGGGTTGATAACATCGTCCACATCGCTAAATTTTTTCCTGTGACAAATATTATCATTTTTGATTTAAGAGTTATTGAGTAGCATTCACAACTATATACTAAACTTTTATACCTGTTCTTTGGTTTGTAGCCTCTGTGGAACCAAGCCATGAATGCCGATTTGTCCACTTCTTCAACTTGACCCCGGTAGTTTTTGAAAATGATGTTCTCATCATGTGACTTGAATAGCTTCCCTTCTCCAGCAACAAACGGTGACTGCAGAAACCTTGCGGGCCTTGACACGCGTTTGACAGGTAATTCAGAAGATGGTTCGTCAGCAGGTGATCCCTGTTTAGGTCACATTGTAACATCTTAGTTTCTGGAATTTGAAAACTCAGCTTAAAAACAACCTGGATGATGCTTTGAAATTATATGCACATGTGACATGTGACCTATGAATATTTACAAATTGTGACCTATTTGAATGATGGATTCCTGAATACCTCATTGTCAAGGCTTCCGGTTGCCGTCACCACATCGGATATTATTTTATCAACCTGCTTCTGACTTTCTTCGGAAGGTGAAACGTCAGGTTGTGTAAATCCAATCCCCAAATCGAACGACGGTGGTTCGAGGGTATATGGGAGACCAACCTCATCAATTGGGTCCAGCTTTTCCTTTCCTTTCGTGTCCACGTTCCCTTTCGCATTTTTCACCTGTAGTTAAGGTAGGGCAGTGTCAAAATGCAACCACAGTTGTTACACAGAATGGTAAAATGTGTTGTACGTACCTCCTCAGCCGTCGCAGAACCTCCAATTTTCTCATGTTGTTTATGTCCAGCTTCGCTATCACTCGCTTTCTCGCCAAAACGTCTCATTATCTCGTCCATTGTACTGGAAATCATTGCGGATACCGATTCAGATAGAAATTGCATGTTTGTCCGGATCTGTATCATGTCACTTTTTATTGCTCCCTGCGTTTGGATAATGCAACTCATCTTCGTTGTCTGATCGCCCTTCATGGATGACATCTGTGACTTGATGTCATCAACCTCCGCAGTCAAGACTTCGTTATTTGACTTGAGAACTGAAATTTGTGTACTCAGCTCTTCATACAACTGACAAAATGAAACACAAAATCATCACATGTGACTTGTAAGAAACTGTGTGCAGTTAGTGCAATGTAATGATCTGTGACCTGATTAAAAAAATGTAACTCACAAGCTAATGATCTATGACGTGAATTCAAAGTCGTTTAACATGAAATGCAGTGATCCGTATTATGATTTAAAACAAAGCTAACAGGCAGGGGAAGGGTCTCTTACACATACCATAAAAGGGAGTGAAATGTGACTAATGACAGAAGAACTTACATCGGTCCATTGCGTCCCAGGAGAGCGTGTTTCCTTCGGAGAATGATGGGCAGGCGACGGGCCTTCATCCGACAGTGGTTTTGTAGGGGAAGGTGTCTCCTGCCTTCTTGGTGGAGGATTAACAAAATCATCGTCTTCGGGGTCAGTAGCCTGTTCTGTTGTACTACCCGTTAACAGAAGCACCGAAGGAGCAGACTTACCGCTCGTACCGGCACCGTCAGTTGACCTTTCAAGGCTGCTCTTCTTTACAAAGCCTTTGCGTGTAGGCTTCGGATGGTTCAACTTCTTGTAGTGGATACCATGTATGTATGGCATGGCCTTCTCAGCAGCCGAAGGTACCAGGTCACAGACCTCAATCTGCAATGTGTATTTGAAAATATAATTTCAACAATTGCCAAAAAAGTGTACAAAATGCTAAAACAAAGTTTACATTGGGGTTTTTGAAGCAGTCTGCTCCGTCCAACTTCGCAGCAGATGGTTGCTCGTCTGCAAACCAATTCTTGATACGAGGATGCGTCCTCGATAATCGGGTGACAAAAATTTCATTGAGACTCGAAAAAGTCTCATATATCCAAACTTGAAAGGCCACCAACATACCACGGAGCCTGTAGTGAGAGGTACTCCTACTCAAACCATCATTCAGTGATCCCAAAGTAACATCAAATAGTAACTTCCCCCATGGAAATTTGTTCATTGCAGGGAAGTCCTCGACAAGGCCAAACAAGAAGTTGTCGACAACCTTCTTGTAATTTCTAGGGAAGAGATATGAAGTGATGAAGTACAAAGCCCCCATCATAGCAATGTCTTGATCAGGAAGGGCTTCGACGAGGTCCAAGTCGGGCATTTGGCACGCGGATATGAATGTGGACTTGACATCTTCATGCGTGACATTATCCACTGCAGAGAAGTATTTGGACTTCAACTTAGACGTTCGACTTTCAAACACTAGAGTGTTTGTATCTCCGGAACATCTAAGCCCTGTGACCAGGCAGAATTCGGATATAGAGAATCTCACGTATCGGCCACACACATAAAACCACATCTCCTCGTGGTTAGGGTGATAAACCTGCCTTAGAAGGAAGTAGTGAATGAGTTGAGGTTGTATAACAATTTCGTGGCACTCCAAGAAGTGTGCGAAGCAGGTGCCCATCAGTATACCCTTTTGACGCTTGCTTAAGTGTGTTTGAAATGTGGTCAGAACGTCCTTGTACACATATGTTGTTATCTTTCCTGGAAACCACTTGTCTTCAGCAATTTTGAATTCCCAGACCTGCATTGAAATTGTACCACAATTTAGGAAGATGGATTGGTCACATATCCACATAACAACTCAGGTCACAAACATAACAACATGGGTTACAAACATATATAACGTGAGATCCCCACATAATGTGCTACATTCAAGCTTCATATGCAGAACATCGTCCGTCACATACACGCATCAGGTCACAGACATAAGAACATGGGTCACAAACGTATATAACGTGAGATATCCACACAATGTGCTACATTCAGTTAATAGATTCATATGGTCACATGCACAGGCGCAGATTCCGTCTAACATAGAAAACAATTGGTCACATGCACTGGTCAGAAAATTGTTGGTCACATACACGCATCATGTTCGCATTAAGCATCCTCATGGTTGGAAAACATAGTTGTCACACAATAGAATAAAAGAGAACTATAGCCCTTTCCAGTCAAGTCACAGATTAATAACACTTCGATCACAATCGAATTTCAATACGAGATTAGACATCAAATAACAAAGGGAATATGAGTTTCCAACAGAGGTTTCCATAAATCAATGGATTCAATTGGGAAAACCCTAGCTCTGAGGGTCACAAACGCAACCCATGGTCACATAATGTTCAATACATCTTACCCATCGATTTTTCCCACGTTCCATATCACTAATGTTTAAAATAGACAACACAAATTGAAAATACCTTCACAGAGGCTCCTTTACGCATGGTCACAGGCGACGCATGCTTCTTCGGAGGAGTTCTTTTGGGGCTAGCATCGTTCTTCCTCTTGCGTCTTGTTTGCGGCGTTTCTTCGAGGTTTATTACCCGTTCTGAACCCTTGCCTTTCACCATTACTCTTCGCTTGAGTCAGACGTGTGTGAAAATGTCGGGAGTAAATAAACAGCGCTTATATGATGGTGGAGTGGTTTCAAGAGAGAGACGGTTTCGAAAGTAATGGAAGTTAGAGACGGTTTCGATAGTAAGGAAGTTAAGCATAATTGATATTTGAAACCTCTATAATTACGGAACCGTATTAAATGGATTGTTATTTATTTATTATTAATAATTAAAATAATTAATATGTTATTATAAGTATAAAACCTGATCTATGAATAAATATTTATATGGCCTGACTTTTGCACCTGTTAGTTGAAACACCTTGATGGGTGTAATTTCCACTAAAAATTTTGTGAAATAAAAAAGAGAAAAATAAGTGCCAGGTCGGATTTTTTAAAAATCTGTAAGTTTTCTGTTGCCTTTTTCCTGTACGCATAGACTTATTCTTCTCGTTATCGTCGTCAGAGTACACGGCAGTGGCGTTCACAGCTACGACTATTGGTCGTAGTTCTCGTGAATGGATCCACCGAGGGAATTTTCCATCGGAAGCACTGCTCTGTCCGCGATCCGTAGCTCAACCGCTTGAAATTTTCAGATCTACAATTCGGAATCACCGCTCCATATTCACGGCTACTTGATCTTTTCTCCACCGTGAGGTCTGGTCATTTGGACAACATCCCCATTTCTACAATCATCTTCTTCTCCCTTGGACAGTTGGACATGCTGCTATGATTGATTACATTTGTCTATGTATGGTGTTTTGGAGCTTTCAGTTACTTTGTTCTGTTGGTTGTAAAAATTTTATTTTTCCAGATGATCTAGTAATGATAGTGACGCATAAGTTTGGGAGTTAAAGTTGTAGTATATTGGTAGTAGTTTGGAAGGGTTAAGGTAATTAATGACATTTTCCTGTGAATTTGTGATGGTTGCTGGACAACCAGAATTGTGGACAAAAATAAATCTATGTTCTTATTTAATAGTCACAAGGAATGTTCTAAAGTATGATTTGGATTGATTAAGAAAATCGCTGCTACTGTGTCATCGACCGTTGTGCGCTAACGGTGGTCTCTCCACGGTGGTTTCCGGTGGAAAATGAGAAGAGATGGTAGGGGAAATATCTCCAGCACCGCCTCGCCAGCGGAGGTCTCTTTGGTGATTTTGCGGCGATTTTCAATGGTTTTTGTGGTGATTTTGCATCATCTTTTGTTATGATTTTCTGTACTTGCTGGATAAAGGCTTCCATTTGATTATGAGAAGCTGCCTTTGATGAAGTTCTCAATATGGAAGTTTAATTGTCCCCGTTTTGTTGTTGCATTTTTTTTATTAACATCAACAAGCACTTTTGTGTTTGTCATTGTGATTTTTCTTTATTCACTAACAAGTAACGACAATTTTTTCGTCCAAATTTTTCATAAGAGAGGAAGGAATGTAGGTTGACATTTTCGAGCACTTTCTCCCAGCCAATTTCCTTCATAAAGCTGGAAAACCTTGACGAGACTGGCGTAAGGTATAATGGCCTAGTCGAGCAAAGCATACATCCATTGTTTCCTTTTCTCTCAAGAAACTTTGAGGTTTATTTTGTGAATGTGTACTGTTGCTGTCTTTTTATCGGGAAAGAAATCCACTGGTGAATGGTTTTAAGCAACAAACAAAAAAAATTGTGATGTGAATATAATTATTTTTGCCTTGTGCGGATAGCCATCTAGGTATGAATAAGATTTACGCCCTCCTAATAACTTTTTAAATGGAACCTGTCATGGAAACATTTATATGTTAATTGTGACTTTATGAGACAAAGTCTATGTTAATTATGTTGTGATCAAATCTATTTTCATTGTGACTGTCTGTGATCAAGTTCATCTTAATTGTGATTGTCTGTGACTAAATTCATTTTAATTGTGGCCAAATTTATCTTAATTATGACTATATGTGATCAAATTCATCTTAATTGTGACTGGTTGTGACAAGTCATTGTACGTGACCAAATTAACTCTGACTTGGTCATATACAGTCACAAATTAGACTGATTTGATCACAAACAGTCACATTGAATACAAATTTGGTCACAGTTAGTCACAAATAACATAGAACTGATCATAAACAATAACAACTTATACAGCAACCAAAACATTGCTACCACCTCACCACCATCACACAGATGAACTCCAATGCACTATCATCATCTGCAATCAGGGACGGACCCAGACAATTTATCTTGTGGGGTCAAAAATGAGAATTCAAAAATGAGTTTTTGAGGTGGACATATTTGTTTATTGAAGCATTTCAACAGAATTGTATTCAGAGGCAAATATGTAAATTTCAAATATCATGAAAAGGAAAAATAAGTTCATTATATGAAAAAAAATTTAGAATACTCCTTATGCCGATTTTTGTTGCAGTAACTATCCAATTTTTTGTGATTTTGAAGGGCGCCCTGGACAATGATAAATTTTTGTTGCACCATATATACGGTGCTCATACATATGCTACTCAACAGATAACCATAATGTTTAGGCTCCCAAAACATAATACATCTTCAACAACAAATTTGGTCACAGTTAGTCACACTGAATAAAAATATGTGATCATGAATAAATTTGTAATTGTGACATACAATTCGTGTCTCGTGACTAATAAATAAGTTGTGATAAATTAACTTGATGATTTATTGACTTGTAATCAGTTAATTTAATAAGTTGTAACTAATAAATACATAGTGACATATAAAACGTGGAATTTACAACTAAAATTATAATTTGTAATTTATCAATTACAAATTATACAATTAAGTGGTCATATCATTAATTTTCCATGGCACAAATCAATTAATCGATCACGGTCATTGGTAAAAAATAATATGTTAGAATGTGCACAAGTTACATATCTAATAGAACTAATCACGGGTCATTGGTTAAAAAAAAAAAATGTTCGTCGGAAGTTCGCTGGAGCGGCTACCGGACCGGAGCATTCGCCGGAGTGGTCGTCGGAGCCGATGGAGAGGTAGAAGGAAGGTAGTGTAGTGGGGTGATAAAATGTGGTGGGTGAGGTGGTATGAGGTTAAATAATTAATATTATTATATTATAATTTAATATTTAATAAATTTATTTAGCACCCGATTTTTGAAATAATTTGACAAGTTTGTTAATTTTGAAAAGTAATTCTTATATGTAAGTGTTATGTGGTGTTCCCTATTACAAATGTAATCTTCAATTTTGGGTAAACTCTAAACCCCTTTATAATGAGATGCGAACACGACAATTGCAACAAGAAGTTCAATTCATAGTTTAGACGTTAAATTCACGGAAGAAAGTCAAAATTAAAATGAAGGAACCAAAAGAGAAGAAACCAACGGAGGTTTTTGTGCTGGGGCTCTCAGAAGCCCACAGCTGCTGCTTTTGAGTGGTATTGGACCAAGGCCATACCTCTCATCGTGGGGAATTCTTGTGGCTTATCGCTCGTTTTATGTCAGCCAATTTCTGTATGATAACCCTAGTAAATGAAGGAGATGAATTTGGAACAATATGCATTAAAATGACTGCAAAACTAACTAGAGAAGAAACTAGATGCTTGGAATTTAGGGCCTGTTTGATAGCATTTTATTTTTCCAAGAAGTTGGAATCGAATTCCAACTTCCACTTTTGCTCTGTTTGATAGCGTTTTTTTTCATGGAATTGGTTTTCACCCAATTCCAAGGTACAACCACTTGAAGCGTGATTCCGTGGAATTCAATGACTTGCTATATAGGTGGAAATTGGTTTCCACATTTTTTTTAAGCAATAGAAATAAATTCTAAGATAAAGTGTAAAAAAATTAATTCATTTCTACCCATTTTTCACCCTTGCAATCAAACGGACCCTTAGTGAATTATTTTGTTTCTTGGGAATTTATTGCGCTCCATCTCTTCCATTGTGTTGCGTTTTTTGACCCAAATTAGGTTGGATTTTTATAAATATTTTTTCCTTCTTTCTATGTATTTTTATTGGGAAAATAATGTTTACTTTATTTCAAGTGATTTTTTTTTTTATCTTGTTTCCATTTTTGTGGTCTTTTTAGTGTTTGACATGCAACCAAATAAATACTAGAATATTTTTCACAAGTTTTGTATTATTGAAATATAGAATAATTTTGTAGGCATAGTTATTATATTTGTTTTCTCCAGATTAGTCAATTGAATAATATACTTCATTCATCTGTCAATTAATTCTTTACATTTTATCTTGTTATTTGTTTGCGATCATATACTTTATATTGTGTCATGTATATTACATCGATATATTTTATTGCCCAACTAGTGGTATCAAAATTATTAGTTGTGATTTGTTAGAGTTTTTTTTGTTATTGATGACAGTCATGAAGTATGAAATTTCGCTCTTGGATTGCAATATAGGATTCTAGTTGTGGTAAGTGACGATGCGAGTTGTACTCGCGCAGATGGATTTGAATAATGTATTGTTAGGATTTGACAAAATGCTCACAACTTGGACAACGAAGTTGAATCAACGAAAAGATCGAAAGTTACTTTTATAGATCCATCTTTATCTCTCTAACAATATTTATCAGAACGTTTAGAACGAGAAAAATACAGCTACTTTGTGGTTAAAGTTGGAGCAATTGTGCATGACTGAAAGTCTGACCAGCAAATTGCATCTGAAGCAGATGTTCTATTCTCATTGCCTAGCGGAAGACAGATCCTTTGAAGATTATTTGGTCATGTTCAAGGAGATCGTCGCTGATTTGGGGACTTTAGAAGTAAAGTATGATGAAGAATATTTAGCCTTAATCTTTTTATATTCGTCGTCTACTTCGTTTACTTCGTTTAGAGACACAATCTTGTATAGTCGTTATACTTTTACCATTGAAGATGCGCATTATTAAGGGTGGCAATTAAGCCCGAAAGCTCGAACGGCCCGGGCTCGACTCGGAAAAAGCTCGAGCTCGGGCCGGCCGGTAAAAAAATGTAAATTTTACCCAAAAAAAAAAGGGAAAGAAACAAGGCAAAACCCGAGCGGGCTTGGCCCGCTAAGGCCCGGGCCGAGCCAAATTTTTTTGGCTGGGCTTTACCTAGCTCTGCTCGGGGCCAAAAAAGCTCAAGTCGAGCTCGAGCTTTTTTTCTCCGGCTCGGCCCGGCTCGTTTCCATAGCTACGCATGATGCCTTTTTTCTAAAATAGAAGCTGAAGTATCTGGTTGAATATGAGGTCAAAGATGGAGAAGGCCTTGTTGTTCATGGTGATCGGAAAAGGGTTAAGTCGAGGTCAAATTTCAGTCATCAGGTTTGTTATTATTGCAAGAAAAAATAACATATGAAGAGGGATTGCGACAAATTACTGAACAAAGGTATTTTGACTGCAAATCATGGAAAGCAATCAAATATTTTAGGGATGTTTAGACGATTTCTGACATGAGATCCAAACCTGAGGATGAGTACATTTTGGATACAACTTGTGCATTTCATATGTGTCACAATCAAGATTTGTTTGAAACATATGAAACGGTAATGGGAGGTGTCGTTGTCGTGGGTAACAACGAACATTATCGGCTAGCTGATATTGATAGAGTCGGATTGAAGTTGATGGATGAACATGTAGAAGACTCAATCACGTTCGACATATTTTAGACTTAAAGAAGAATCTTATTTCGTTGAGTACTCTTGATTCTAACATCTTGATAAAAATTTTAAGTGAAAGTGAATAATAAATTTTAATCATACAAATTACATGATCCACAATTTTTAAATCACACATTTCTTCAACTTTATCAAAATCTACTTAAAATATAATTTTTATCCCATCAAATAGGTGTTATATTGTTAATTTGAGGACTAACATATTTCTAATGGTTGTTAATACGTTTTGCACCAAACTCACAAACACAATCAATTATTACACAAGGTAAAATTATTATTCAATTCGTCCCATAAAGATAGATATTACATTTCTTTTTTTCTTTTTTCTTTTTTGTTCCAAAATATATGTCACCTTTCTTGCTTGTTAAGAGTATAATTGAATTCTTAAGTTTTTGATATGCCTCTCTTTAATATTCTTTATTATCAACAATTATGAAATTGGAAGTAAGTCTGTTTATGGAGAGAAGGAGTATGTAATTATTTCTAATTGTGTATCTAGCATTTTAGACTAATATATATATTAGCTTTCTTTAATGTTGTAAGTATTGTAAATATCACCCTAAAAAACAAGCTACGGGTACTTATTGCCAATAGAAATATCGAGAGTTCCAAGATTTTTATTTTATTTTATTTTTTTATAAGGTAAGTTACAATTATTAGTTATATAAAATAACTATAAAACAAATGTGATCATTTACCTTCCAGAAATTAAAAACAAAAAATTTATTTTCCACAACATACAACAAAATGTAGTGTTGCAAATTGCGCAAGTGGTGCAATCTAAGAGGTGGCAAATCATTCTTTTCCCTCAGAGTTTCTTCATGTCAAATATATTGACTTTGTACATTTCATCAACTTTGATAGACCATAGGTACTCCAATGTAAGCAAACCACCGTGAAGTGTGTTCCATTGCCAATTTGCCATAAGTGTTTGACTAGGATCGTCTGCAATCACCATTAAATCAATACGGCAAACTCTTAGAACTTGAGCAAATTACCAGCGACTTAAGCTTAGAAGAATCCCCTTCGCCATTGGCACGACGGGTAATTGTTTCCATATTTTTATATAGGCTTTGTTTCACAATTTTCTTCATCAATTTCTTCCCTTCATCAATCTCCTTTGGATTTATAGGGGATCCCGGGGATATTCTCCCATCCTGTGGCCCTGAATGAGGCCCCATTTTCATTTGCCTTTCATTTTTAAACCATTGCAATATTTTTAAAGCTCTTTTCTGAGCCAAGGGAGTACCCAACAAGGCCACTTCAAGGAGGACAGGTACAATTCCAGCCTTGGCCATTTTCTGCCTTTGGACTGAGCTTCTATGGGCTAAAATCATCAATACATAAACAGATAATTCTTGGCATTTCGGCATATCATCCCATGTCATAATCTCGATTAATCCTTCGGGCACCATTGGATCACTTTCTAGCGCCTTCTCTCCGGTTAAGGTTATTGACAAGTTTCCCAAGATTGCAAGGGCTTTTTCTGATGCTTCTTTAAGTGTAGACAACCTCAAGAGAATGTTAACCATCCCACTTGTAGCTAAAGTTGTAGCATTGTCTAGGACTGAGGAAAGATTGTACAATGTTGTCAAACATGAATCTTTTGTATGAATATTACTTGAACTTGACTCCAGAATGTGAATTATAAAGGGGATAATTCTTGATGAGGACAGAGAGAATTGGCTGTTGGCTAAGGCTGCAGCTATAGACAAGAGGAGCTGTGAAAATTCTTGCATAGCTGGTTCACCTAAAACATCCTCATTTTCAGGTAATTTTGATAAGATTCCTGCCTCCACCATGAGAGCTTTGTTCCTGCAAGAACAACATAGGAAACAAGAATGCCATTAGAATAAGAAACCTCCCAAAATAATTATATAGGTAATTTTAGGCATCATATTTTGAACACAAATTATTCTAATAAAATAGAAAAGTGGGGTGGGACATTAAACAAGATAGTCATATGTGGGGATGCAAGAAGAGGGACCAAATGCTTATGAAAAAAAAAAATTATGTACGAGAAGTCAACAAGATTCTCTCTGGATTAGATCATTTGAATTTGAAAATCAAGGATTGTTATTTTATATTATAGACAGGTAACCAATTTCCGAACAACTACATGACCAAAGTTAAAGGGCCTATAATTCATGTCCCTACAAAACAAGTTGTCCGCAGAATTAGAAACTATGCCTCTCAATCATTCCAGCACTACCAATTCGAAAGCTTCATATCTGAAAATTTTGTAAATATTGAATTTAGGAAAATCTTTATGGACAAGACGGGACGGGACGAGTCGGGAGTGGTTGACCACTTCACCAATCTTGTGAAGTCAACGACTAAGCCAAAAAAGGTCCAAATTCTGGTATGCTAAAGATAGAGAATGATGTAAGTTCAACTACTTTGATCTTCACTCAAAATATATTTATATTTTTGGGTGGACTATCAGAGTATGGATGCATATAATTTATTAAATAGCATGATATTTGGGCAAATGACCAAGTTCATGAGCCCAGCCGCCCACTTCCACCCCCCCCCCCCCCCCCCCCACATGCATTCTTGCAAGTCCATAATGGCCACTGGACCTCAATTATGGTTGATGGCTTTTGTGCAGTTAGTTCAAGTTCCAATACAATTTTGCCACGTCATTAAGTGCACTAGAATCTCACTAGTTTTTGGCTCCATTGGTATGAAATTGATTAAAATACTTGAATTTCTGTGTATGCAACTAATAGAACAGTATTCTTAGTTACACAAACATTTAATCTTGAAACCATCTAACCCCCTTGAAACTATATATCTAACCTAATTAAGAGAGGCGGGACACTGCGAGGTGATTGGTTTATTTGGACCGATCAGATAGAAAAGATGAAAGATTTTGCGAAACTCTATTTTTGGTAATATACAGATTGATTAAGAAGAAACTGAATTATATAATTAGATAAGAGATATAAAACCTAAAAATTAAAGGGTGTACAATCTTTTGTTTTAATGTAAATCAACTTACGTGAAAGAGCCGTTAGCAAGCTCAATTAACGTTTGAACAGCTAATCTTTGACGCACCACCACCTGTGAACCAACCATGGCCACCAGCGGTGGTATAACACCGAGTTCCGCCATGGTTTTTCTCCTCTTCAAGTCCTCTTTCGCCAGTCTTTTTATGTCTTCCGCCGCCACCTCCTTCTCTTCCCAGCTTCCAAAGTGTAGCCTCTTCACAGACCTTTGCAAAATCGCCACCCAATCACTCTCTTCCTTCATATTTGCCTCTGTATGTATATCTGTATCTACAGGTTTCTCGACTACTTCCGGCGGTATGTATTGCTTCTTGGCGGCCTTGTGGTGGAGAAACCACCGCATGCGACTGAAGAACCTTAGCTTTGTATAGGTAAAGAACCAAGTAGTCAAAGAATCTGACCTTTTTGGTGCTTGTGGAGCAGACATATTTGAAGAATTGAAGAGGGGCCGATTGAAAGTTGAAAATTTTGTGGCCGTCGTCTTTAATCAAATTAGTCTAATTATGTTCGACTTTTAGTGAGAGAGAGTACAGAATCGGACAAGAAGAAGTAGACTTTGTGGGAGAAAACAAAAAGAGCAGAAGAGCACATGCTGACTAAAGAGTGTCTGTTACATGGGATGAAATTCTTTTCTGGTACATATATATGATTTTTTACCAATTTATTTGATATCAGGGCATTTATATTTGTCCTTTGTTCCGTAATTTATTTTACGAGACTTATTAATTACTTATTTTATTTATTTATAATTTAAATCAATTATAAACAATTTTTATGTGCTTTGTTTTTGTATCGTGTAACACATTTTAGTCTCTGTTAGGTTCCCATTTTTTAAAATCTATTTTTTCCTCAGATTCATTTTTAATCATATATTTTGCAGGATCCTTAACTTTTATTAAGTTTTGAACTATACATTTCATCAACTTTTATTAAAATCTACTTAAAATCTTGTTTATATCCAAATCAAACATGGGCTTAATTTCAATAGAGGTTTCCAACTTTTCTTTGTTGATGCACTTAAACATTCACAACGTTTTTCATTTTCATCGATCTTTTATTATTTAACACGTCTTGTCCCTATATTTATTCAAAAAAAAAAAAAAAAAATCTTTAGGAGTTCATAAAAATTATTTGCTCCTCGTATTTTTAATTTAGTAAAAAAAAATACAAAATTTCAATAAACTATTTACCCCAATTTCGAAGCATGTTAACATAATATTTGGACAAAAATTGTTATTAGGATAAGTTATACTAATTAATTAAATATTAAACAAATATTAATAACAAACAATGCAATTAAAATGTGGTGTAACAAACAAAATTTCTGATATGAGTATAATTACCTTTGAAATTATTTTACAAGATAATATTTATTAGAATTCTCGTATGAGTGGTTATGTTCACACCACATATTTTTTTAAATACACAATATTTTAATTACATTAAAGGTTCTTAACTTTTATTTATTGTCACGCTTACATGTTTATTTTTATTTTTATTTTTTTTGTATTATTTTCTATAATCTTCATTAATTAACAAATTTTGTTATTAATCATAATTTTCATCCAAAAAATAAATAAATACGGTTAGCGTGATTCAAAACAAGGGACAATTGTTTAGTCTTAATCTTGTATTTCATTTCTAGCTATTTTAATTACAAGGGACAATATATATTTTTACTCCATTTTAGCGAAATTTTTGGACATAAAACATAATCAATAATTTTATGGGATCAACAACTTGTCAACTATAAATTTCATTAACTTTTATCAAAATCTACTAAAAATGTAATTCTTAACTACATCAAACAAGGGCATAATATATTGAACTATTATTAAGTATTTCGGATTGTCATTACATCAAACACTAAGATTTATAATATTAATTTCTTTTGTTGGTGTTGGTGACCATTTAAATCCATTAATTGCCTGTGGCAACTGGCAATCAGAGTTAGTTGGTCATGCTTTATGTTCCCTAAATTTGCTTAGAGTAATGATATTTAACCCTACTCAGATTGCAACTCTAGTTTAGATAGTGCTAATGTGGCATTAATTGATTTAATTTTCAACCAAGCTACATGAACATAATGGTTGACATAGGAGATAACCTAACACACACACACATGGAGGTCGACATTTTTTAATTCACACGAGACTCATGCATACTGTGATGGTCGATCATCCATTTGGTCATTAATTTTCGGACAAAGTAGCATAATTATTTAATTTTACATTTCATTTAACTTATCATCTAGTGTCATTTAGATTGAAGTTGCAACCCTAGTGGAGCTGCATAACATTATTTATTTGCTTATAGCATGTTTGCTTCAGATTAAAATATGATTTTAATCTAAGTCAACGTCAAACAATTAATATTAATCACATCTTTCATGGGTCTCATAACTTTTCGACCACAGATTTCAAAAATTTCTATTACAATCTACTAAAAAATCTATTTTTAATTCCCAACAAACACTCTCTCAATATCTTTCGGATACACGTGGCTTGCGAATCACTCTAAAACACAATTATTGGAATTAACAAAATAACCCAAAATAAAAATAAAAAAAATTGATACATGAGTTGGCTCTATAGAACATGATTAATAGCTTGTTTGGTAGTCATTTTGTTAGAGAAAATGAATTTTTTGGGTTGATGTGATGGTGAATATGTGGTTGAAAAGAAGGAAAAGTTATTGATGTGATGAAAAATATTATTTTATTGAAGAATGTGTGGTTGAAAATGAGAATGGGTATCAAACAGAGCATAAGTTTAAAAAGCAGAAATTAGGACATAAAAATAATTATTTTTTCCAAATCAAAGATTGTGTAATTGTTCTCACGTGCCATCAAGTTTTCCCCCTTTTTTCAGGATTGAAAAGAATAAAAATCTAGTTATTGTCGCAAGTTTCCACATAATTACAGCTAATTACCCGCATATAATACGATTATATGTGCTGTGAGAATTTAAGACAAGATGAAGACCATTAATTGGATTTACAGGTTTTTGAGTCGACAATAAGATAAGAATCCCGACACGGATTAAGCTATACGTACAGAATCAATTTCACAGAAACTTTATCGAAATTCAAAAAGTCACCACGTGTCGGTGAAAGGAAAAGGAATGACGGTTGGCTTTTGGAGAAAAGTTTTCATAAATTCATTAAATTATTTATGTTTTTGTCTTAACTTTCGGGTTCACTACGAAATATCAAACGAAGTCGAAATATTACATTCTTAATATAATTTTGAAGTACTCACGACCTATTATTTTACGTCGTTAATGGTGTGCAAAACGGTCAATCATAGCAAATGTTACGACTTGTCAAAGTATGCCGTTTCAAACTAATATTTCGAGAATTTCGATTACAAGCTAACTTTTGATTTTTTTTTACGATTGTACGCTAGCCGAATTCATAAATCTTATATATCTTCTCGAAACTCATTTCGAAAATTATATCATAGACATATTGAATGATCCAAATGAATATCGAAGATAGTTTAACGTACGTCAAACGTGTGTGTTAAAAAAGACGTATAACTCGTCTTTATGGCCTTTATGAGTGAAGCCCCCGAATGAAAACCTATCAAATGGGAATTAGTAGTAGTGTTGCTTGCTATAAATATTATTTGAAGGGAAGCGGACTTTAGAAATTCTTTTGAATTCTAAAAATTCTTCAATAGATGGAGAGGAACTAAAAAAGTGAGAAAATGGTTTCAAAAGATGCTTTGGAAGTAAAAGTGAATTATATCATATGAACGTTCCTTCAAAACAAGTGGTGTATATCTAAATATATGATTTTGGTGAATAATAACAAAGAAAAACACCTATATATAATTATTGTGTGAATCTAAATTCTTGCAAATTTGAAACCAAATTCAATTTTTCCTGAAGTACTTTGTATTCTAGTAGTTGTATACTTCCACTTGGTGTATTATATTTGATAAGGCTTGTTTAATCTTCAGAGCTATTCGTCGGTGGTACTAATTGTTGGATAAATTGGTTTAGATAGTTGGTTTGACCAACTTTTGACCCATTATTTTAGTGGGTCCCATTAGTTGGACAAAAATCTCTATGGCCGAGTGTGTTCTACTCAATTGAGTAGATTAATGAATGTATTTATTTTCTCAAAATCAAGTAAAGATGAATGAGAAATTAAGACTAAAAGATGACCACTTAAAGTTGAAGTAAATTGGAAATAAAAATTGATGAAAAATTGGAAAATGTCAATTCCATGTAGAAGAACTAGAAGAATAAAAATCACTTTATATTGCTAAAGTTTAGGAGTTGGGTTTGGTCCCCAAGGTGTATGAATAATCTTTGAAGAAAAGATGACTTACATGCTAATAAGTTGAACCAAAACCCACACGCTCGTGCAACTGTTGCCTTCTGACTGGTCGGCTTGACACAGGCACGAGCATGAGCAGGGGCAGACCAACCAGTGGACCTGGTGGGTCCTAGGACCAACCAGATTTTTTTTTAGTTTTCATTCTTTTTAAATTTAAAATACTTTACAATTTTGGGATATAACATGTTAGATGTTAGATATAAGTACAGATTTTGGGATATAACATCTATAAAGTATACTGTAATTTTTCATTATAACATATTAGATATAAGTACAAATTTAGATGAAAAATCGAAAATCTGGCTTTGGAAATGAATTTTAGTTCATTAAGATTTGAATTCAGAGAGTTGTTGAAGGTTGTGATTTGTTTTGATATTAAGGTGTTGTTCTTTTGTCCGTTTTGCTGGTTTAGTTGTATATTTGGTTCTTCCTGGGGTTGTTAATTGCCATTAGCAACGAAGTGCTTTCACCTCTTGTAGTAGATCCGTCTAATTGTTGAAGAAACTGTTTGGTAGCATGGGTTGAGACCTCGAAATTGGATAGAAATTCTTGTCTACATATTTGAATTTGATTTCGAGCAGCCTAATACAATTAAAAAGTAGTTCTGATTTCAATTTGCCAGTCTACTGCTGTAATTGGTCGGATGAGCGTTTTCGAGTTAATAATTTTTTCAATTTTGCAGCAATTTAAGAATGAAAAATAATATGTATTTCAATCTTCTATCATTTTAATTGTACAGGTTCTTTAATCATTATAAATGTTTGTACTACCCTCAACTCAAAAAAAAAAAATTTCGGGGGCAGCGAACACCCGTGCTTCATCTCAATATCTTTCATTTTAAGACTCACCAGCTCTAGCATTCTAGTTCCGCCACTGGGCACGAGTATTGGACCAAGTTGGTATATATATTTTTGGTAAAATAATATTTGAATTATTTTATTTTATTATTAAATTAAAAGAATATATATTTTTTAATATTATTTATTTTCCCCGAATTTTTGTGTGCGTGACACATGGTATCTTCTAGAATTTGACGGTTAACTTTTAAACCACCTATCATAATATGTTGTATTTGTTCAAGACACAACCTTTCTAGTGTTGTGTCTTTTGGACAAAACTTTTAACTTTTATATATAGGCCCTCATATGTCGGATTTTATTTATTCAAAAAAATAATTTCGATTTTTCTCTCTTGCAAATTATATGCATTCATTCCTGTATTTTAGTTTCGAATATTATTTTCGTGCATTTTAGTTCTCCAATTTTAGAGAGATCAAAACATTAGTGGGTTCGTCGAATTTTGTAATTTGGAGTGCTACTATTATAAATCGAGGTCGTTGAATTTTGAGAGACAAGTGCTGGAAAACCGTCAGCACCAGTGATGGACATTATCGTCTTAAGAAAAAAAAATTGAACTCTTGCCTCGACCATTAATCATTCTGTTTTATTCCATTCACTCTGTAAATCAAAACTCCGCACAACTATTTATTCATTATAAAGATTATTTCGAATATAAATTATTTTACGATATAATCGATATTTTTTCAACACCAATAAGAAATTTCAAGGACAAGAAGGGAACAAATACCACTTTAAAACATCGTTACAGTCGTGTTCAAGCCTTCTATGTTTTCAAATTTCTTCTTTGTTTTCTGTGGTTTATTTTAGTTTCTATCTTCTTCGATTTTGTGGTTATTCGTCTTGAGACTCTCGACTCTCTTCCTGAATGATGAAAATATTGAAGTTATGGTTAGAGTAAAAATAAGGTCTACCACAAGCCTGAATTTGAACACACGGGATATAACATATAAGGCACCAGGTGCGTGTGCAATTATTCTACGTCATATCCTCATTAGCACTAATTCAACTATAAAGTGCTGTTAAAAATTAATTGTGGATAATGTCAAAATAAATAGGGAATGAATTTATTTATCAAATTACAAACTATTATAAGTTTAAAATTTATAATTACATAATATTCATGACAAATCGTTGAAATTTTTACAGATTCATAATAAAAAATAAAAAAAAATCCTAATAAAGGTCACTTTTTCTCAAGGTTCTAAATAACGTAATGCGTGATGATGCGTGAAGATTAAGCTAAGGACTAGACGAGTTTAGGCGAGACTAATGCATAAAAAGATGTTTTCTTATTTTAATATTATTTTAATTTGTAATCAATCAAAAAATCATTTAATAATAAAAAATAAATAAAAAAAAAATTGTAATAAAAAAATAAAAAAATTAAATAAGGCGCGATAAGGTCAACGTTTCGCGTTGATCGCCATATTAAACGTTAAACGACTTTGCTTGATGTCAAAGCCGCATTATGTGCTAAGACGCGTCAATTTAGAACACTGCTTTTTCCTATTAAAAAATGATTGATATGGTCGCTTTTTCCTATTCAAAAAGAAAAGTTAATGGCGTTTACTCGGTCAAAATGGTAATTCTTTGCCTGTCACAGGGCCAAACACAATAGGCACTGCCTACTAGGAAATGTCAAAGAAGCCTGCTATGGGCTAGGCTAAATACCAGACCCTACGCTAGGGGAAGGGATGATAAAAAATTTCGACGGTTCGAACTCGATTCGAAAAAAGTTTGGGCCAAGCCCCCATTTTTGGGTGCCGGCTTTACGGGCCCGTATTTAAAATAATAATTTATTTATTTTTAAATTTCTGAAAAATTCTGCCTTCAAAGAAAAATAATAATAAAAAAATTGAGTTGGCCTGGTTCGACTTGTAAAGGCCCGATCCGAAGCTCGGGTCGAGCCTAAAAAAATTGGCCCAATTTTTCCTTGGCTCGGCTCTAAAAAAGCCCAATTCATCGAGTCCGAGTCGAGCTCCAACGTTGTATTTGGGCTCACGAGCCGACTCGATCCGACTCGTTGACATCTCTAGCTAGGGGCACCCATTGAGCTTGGCCCAGTCGCTTTGGCCAATGTCAAACCTACTTGATTTTCAAACGTAGTGAATCCTCCAGCCGTGAAGCTTCTCATGGGATTAGGGTTTGTTTTATGTGTTTTTTTACTTTAATTTTACTTTCTGTAGTAAATTTGTATGTAGATAATTATCAATTAATATAATTAATTAAATAATATAAACACAATATTAATAAAAAAATTCAAGTATAATAATAAAAATAAGAATTTAACATTAATATTAACTTAAGAGAGTTAGAAAGCAAGTTTTAGGGAATCACGTCAAGGGTGTTGTCTTAAATCGTGTTGCTTTCTCTTTGTGCGGGTACTTATGACACAACGCAACTATAATTTATTTCTCATGTGACTCATAGTATGTTCTTTTTTTATGAACATGACCACGAGAAGATAAAGAATGAGCATGTATCGAGTTCCCAAAATTATAAGAGTATACTATGAAAATGTAGAGAATACAATTCTTCAACTTGTTTTTTTTTTTTTTAGTTCTATTTTTAATGAAATATCACCTACTTTTATAGGTAAATATCAACCCTCTCAATTAAACCATTAAAATATAAGTAACAATATAAATAATGATATTTTTAATTTTGCATTATAACAAAAAAATAAAACTACAATATTAATTTTGATTGTTTGAAACTTCTTTTATGTTACAGCAAAAGCAACCTTAATTTTTGTTTGACAAACTAACTTTTAAAAGAATTTTTTTATTCCGAGAGTGCTTTTAAATAAAGTCACATTGGATCAACTTCTCTCTAAAACCTTTGTAACTAGAAAAAGCACCTACATAAAATTAGTTAAACAGATCCAAAAACAAATTTTGGATCTCAAACTTTTGAATTTTCAAAAGTCATACCAAATAAACCCTTAAATTGTATAGCAAAATGAAAGAATGGGGAAGAGAAAATAAAAATAGACGAGTAGACAAGGGGAAATCTCTTTGATAAGACTTGTTTCAACCATCGTCGAGGGGAACGTTCAATTAATATTTTTGTAATTCAAGCTTTTGTTCTACAATTTTTACCTTATTAATGGATTAAAGAATGTTAATGTTAATTGACTATTGAGGGTAAATGGTTAGTTCTGAAGCCTACTTATATTCACAACGATGATTTTTAAAATGGAACTCCAAGTCAAAATAATTGTTAGGGTAAATTGTACTGTAGGTTTTTAATGTTGTGATGATGGAGTCATGAACATTTGATTATAGTACTTGAGATCTCAAGCCTTTCAACGGACAATGTCCGAAGATTTTGTAATGAAAATTGTTAGTTTGACTATTAAAAGATTAATTTCTAAGTAAAACGGTCATTGTAACTTTAGTTTGATTAAAAAAAAAAAAAAAAAAAAAAAAAAAGAGGAAAAAGAAAAACAAGGAAAAAACAAGAACAAAGAATAATGGAAATGGAAAAACAAAAATTGAAACACACTCACCCCTAACCTTGCACCTTCCTTTCGAGTGTTACTAGGGGATCAAACTCTAAGTCTATTCCAAAATTTTGGAATGAAACATATGTTATGAATATTCCAATAAAGTGGGATTCCGCGTCCAAGTTGAAATTTGTTTAGAAATTGAAAAAAAAAAAAAAAAAAAAAAAAACATTTCAAAGTTTGAGCACATCCATGTATACTGATCAAGTTCATTTTTTAACCAAAAATACTAAATCCAAAAATTACTGAATAATAATCAGCTTTTAGAATAAAAAATAAAAACTTCGTATGCTGATAATAAATAAATAAATAAATAAATAAAAAAAAGCAAGAAGAATTCTTAATTAAAATTAACGATTCGTATAGGAAGGGAAAAATGATGAAACTTGTTTATTCGTACATTCACATGGTCCTATCTCATAATTAATCTCTTGGTTCGCCATGGGAGTTCAGATTCTCTTTTAACCTTGAAATTGAGTTAAACATTAATAGTGTTTTTTTTTTATTTATGAGTAGATCAGAAAAGTAAATAATTAGTGGAGAAAGGAAGAAAAAAGTTAGTGGAGAAAGGAAGAAAAAAGGTATGCACCAGCCGGGAATCGAACCCGGGTCTGTACCGTGGCAGGGTACTATTCTACCACTAGACCACTGGTGCTTCTTATGAATGTGACTTAACTATTAATATATATAATTTATTTATTGCAGAATTTCCTTCTTGAGGTTAGACTTCCAAAGCATCCTACTGGTCCTAATCCAGTTCGATAAACTAAAGGACATTTATGCACACTAAAAATAAATAAGAAAAATTAGGCCTTTTGGGTATGCTTGATATGGTGTATCCAACAACATCGAACGTGAAAATTAACCAATAAAATTTTAACAGTTGTTCTCTAACCATATCTAGAACTGTCTAGTCCAGTTTAAGTGTAACTAGTCATAACTCAAATTAATGGTGGAAGAAGAGGTTTGGGTTCCATTGAAAGACCAATTTTGAATATTTATTAATTTTCTTGATAGTCCTGTTTTCTGGCCTGAGAAGTGCACTGAAACAGTAACAGTTGGTGATGTGCTTTTGTCGGGCTTCAAGAAAAAAAATTCTGGCTTTGTTTTTGGCCCTTAATATCTGATAGGCTTTTATGAACATATTTTCACTAAAATCCAAAATATTATAAAATTATTTTCATCATGACATCAATTAGAAAAGAGTAGCATCCACGGAATTGGGCTTTCATCAATAACTTGCCGGGTTTTCCAGGGAATTTGGTAGATTTAACTTGAAAATGCAGTTACAAAGCTGATAATTTAAAGAAGAATGAATCCTATAAATTCATCTTTCTCCCGGATGAATGCAAAACATTCATAAAATTCAATGTATTACACTCTTCTACTCGAAAGAATGGCCTCAACTCCCATTTGGAAGCTTGTTTTTGTTGCAAGCCTGATCATTGCAGGATGCCTCCATGGTCGAAAGGCACAATATGGACGCGTGTACAAGGATAATGCAGAGAAGGCTATGTAATACAAAATATTCAAGGAGAATGTGAAGTATATCGGGTCTTTTAATTAAGCAGAGACTCGGCCTTACAAGCTTGGTATCAATAAATTTGCTAATTTGACAAATGAGGAGTTTCAGGCATTTCGTAATGGATACAAAATGTCCTCTTACATTCTCAGCCGTTGCAGCTATGGAAGGAATCAACCAACTTTCAACATGAAAATTGATTTAATTATCTGAACAAGAACTTGTGGATTGTGATACAAGTGAAGATCAAGGATGTAATGGACGATGTTTTTGAGTTCATTATCAAAAATCACGGCCTTACAACTGAATCTAATTACCTTGTGCCGGAATAGACAACACTTGCAACAGTAAGAAGGAATCCTCCCATGCTGCCAAGATTACAGGATACGAGGATGTTCTAGTTAATAGCGACTCAGCATTGCAAAAACCCTTGGCTAAACAACCAGTATCTGTTGCCATTGATGCTAGTGGAACCGACTTCCAATACTATTCGAGTGGAGTTTTCACTGGAGAATGCGAGACTCATCTAGACAGTCGCTTATGGATCAACTAGTGACGGTACTAAGTATTGGTTAGTTAAGAATTCGTGGGGAACTAGCTGGGGTGAGAATGAATACATTAGAATGGAATGGAGAGGGGCATTGATGCTGAGGAAGGTCTCTGTGGCATTGCCATGCAAGCTTCCTATTTAACTGCTTAAACCATTGTAGTCATGTTCAATATGCAATATTGGACATAAATAGACTCTACAAAATACGAATTAAAATCTTATCAATATTGTACATTTCAATCATGTGTTGGAAACATGTCTTATCTTAAGATGTATGGAGATTACAATAGCCATATCCATATATATGAGACTTTCTCAATTTGAATATGTCAAACTACCCTTTGTGCCTTCATAAATGCTAAGTGTACTGATATATGTATCAGCAAAATAAAAAAAAAAAAAATTGTATATGAGAGCAAATTCTTCGCTATTATTGAAGGTAACGAAGAAAAATGATTTTTATTCCTCTCTACAATCAGGTATAAATAGAAATTTACTCAACAAACTATCTAATGGTATTAATTTACAAACCAATACAATTGTGACACGTGTGTAACAAAAGAATAGAATCAGTTTTACTGCTTCTTCTAGCTTGAGCTTCCAGCAGCTTGCATGTATTATGTTACGCCCCTCAAGATGGACTATGAGGGTTAATAATAGCCATCTTGGACATCATGGGATATAAGATATTGGTAGGGAAAGGCTTAGTAAAATTGTCAGCAAATAAATGTTGGCTCCAGACTAGAAGCGGTTTAACAAAACCATCGACAAGCTTATCTCGAATGAAATGACAATCTATTTCTATGTGTTTGGTTCTTTCGTGGAAAATAGGATTGGTGGCAATGTGTATGGTAGCTTGATTGTCGCAAAATACAAGGGCATGAGCTAGAGGGGAAATTTGGAGATCTAGTAGCAATTGATGAATCCAAATAAGTTCACTGGTTGGGGCTGCCAATACTCTGTATTTTGCCTCAGCAAAAGAACGTGATATAGTGTTTTGTTTCTTTGCTTTCCAAGACACCAAAAACTCACCAAGGAATACACAAAATCCAGTGACATATTTCCTTGTGTCGAGACAAGATCCTGAATCAGCATCAGCAAAGGCTCAAAGTTGAAAAGAGGAAGAAGCTGAAAAGAGAAGGCCTTGTCCAGGAGTTGTCTTGAGGTATTGTAACATATGATGAACTACAGTGAGATGAGGTTGCCTTGGTTGGGAGACTGACTCAATTTGTGCATTGCAAAGGTAATGTCCGTTCTGGAGATTGTCAAATAGAGCAACCTGCCAATTAGTCTTCGATATAAGGAAGCATCAACCAGAGGTTATCCTTCAAATGAACATAAGCAAGCCTTGGGATCCATGGGCAATAAGCTATTTTACATGCCAAGAAACCCATATTCTCCAATAATTGAAGAGTATATTGATGTTGAGAAAGAAAAATCCCCTTTTATGAGCGAGAATTTTCCAGGCCAAGGAAATACTTCAATTGGCCAAGATCTTTCAGTTTTAATTGGCTATGTAGGAACATTTTTAGAGAGCTGATGGTTGCACAGTCTGAACCAGTAATTATTATATCATCGACTTAAACTAAAAGAGCCACAAAAGTGTTACCAGAACCCTTACTAAAAAGAGAGTAATCTGATCTAGACTGCGTGTAACCTGAACTATCAGTTGCTATTTTATTGGATATTCTGAAAGGTCCAGGGGTTACAAGTTTTATGATCCCACAACTAAGGCAATTTTCAAGACAGAAAATGCTCGGTTCTTTGAGGATGTTGAGTTTGCGGGGGGAAAAAGGGTTACAGACTTTGTCTTTGAAGATGAATATGTTGAAATCCCTTCAATTGCCGTTGACAATGATCAGTCTTTTATCCCTGACATTGTTCAAGAAGCAACTCTGGATCAAGACAATGTCATTGTATCTCCCTCTGAAGGTCAACAAATTGTTCCAGAGGAACAAACTCTACAGCCTCAAGAACCAATGCCATTAAGAAAATCCACTAGAGAGAGGAGAAGTGCGGTCTTAGATGATTACATCGTATTTCTCCAAGAACATGAAGTTGACATTGGTGTGGTGGAAGATGATCCTATTAACTTTCGTCAAGCCATGGAAAGTTCTAACTCTCAAAAGTGGCTCAATACCATGAATGAAGAGATAAAGTCTATGAAGGACAATGACATATGAGACCTCGTTCCATTGCCTAAAGGTGCAAAACCCATTGGTTGCAAATGGATATTTAAAATCAAGAGGGATTCGAAAGGTGATATAGAGAGATATAAGGCTCGTCTTGTTGCAAAGAGCTTTACACAGAAAGAAGGCATTGATTATAAAGAGACTTTCTCTCCAGTTTCTTCAAAAGACTCTTTCAGGGCTATAATGGCATTGGTAGCGCATTTCGACCTTGAGTTACATCAGATGGATGTTAAGACAGCGTTTCTCAATGGTGACATTGATGAAACAATTTATATGGTGCAACCAGAAAACTTTGTATCGGATGATGCAAAACAAATGGTTTGCAAATTAAAGAAATCCATTTATGGACTCAAACAAGCGTCTCGTCAATGGTATTACAAGTTTCATCAAGTAATTATCTCATTTGGCTTTGAGATGAATTTGGTCGATGATTGTATATACCACAAGTTCAGTGGAAGTAAGTATATTTTTCTGGTTTTATATGTCGATGACATTTTGCTTGCCAGCAACGATATAGGCGTATTGCACGAAACCAAGAGATTTCTAGCAAAGAACTTTGAGATGAAAGATCTTGGTGACGCCTCCTTTGTATTAGGAATTCAGATACACCGAGATCGTTCTCGGTGTATTCTTGGATTATCGCAAAAGGATTACATCGAAAATGTGCTTAAAAGATATGGCATGCAAGATTGTAAACCAGGTGACACCCCTGTGGCTAAAGGAGATAAGTTCAGTTTAAGTCAATGCCCCAAGAATGACTTAAAAATTAAAGAAATGCAGAAGATTCATTATTCCTCAACTGTAGGGAGTCTGATGTATGCTCAGGTTTGTACGCGTCCGGATATAGCGTACATTTTTGGGATGCTAGGGAGATATTTAAGTAACCCGGGAATGGATAATTGGAAAGCAGCCAAACGGGTCATGTGGTATTTACAGAGAACAAAAGACTACATGCTCACATACAGGAGATCGGATCAGTTGGAGATCATTGGTTATTCTGATTCCGATTTCACGGGATGCCAAAATAGTAGGAGATCCACTTTAGACTATATTTACCTACTTGCTGGAAGTGTTATTTCCTGGAAGAGTGCTAAGCAGACACTCATAGCTACTTCCACCATGGCAACGGAGTTTATAGCATGTTATGAGGCATCAAACCAAGGAATATGGTTGCGAAATTTTGTCACTGGGCTGCGCATTGTGGACAGTATAGAAAGACCACTCAAGTTATTTTGTGACAATAAATCAGCAGTACTGTATTCAAATAACAACAGGAGCTCGACGAAGTCAAAGCATATAGAGATCAAATTCCTGGCTGTTAAAGAAAGAGTTTAGAGTGGACAGGTGTCTATAGAGCATATCGGGACAAACTCCATGATTGTGGATCCGCTTACTAATGGATTAATACCCAAGGTCTTTCATGAGCACACTGCTCATATGGGTGTAGTATCTCTTGAGGATATCTAGTTTCAGGGAGAGTTTGTATATTTTTTTTTGCTTTTCATATTAGACACATGTACTATCATTTTGGATATGGTTTATGGTTAATGTTATTTTCAGTTATAAAGTTTTTGGTTTATTATCTTTGAACTTGTTTGAAAATGATCTCACTAAGGTATTAAGGTGGACCAGTTGGAAATAGGCATGATAAGACCACATTACATGCAATTTCCATGCTACACATCCATGCTTGATCCATGTCATTCAGTTGTATTGATATATGTGACCATTGATGGGTTTAGCTACAATAGAAGGTAGCGAAAGCCGCTTTGATCCTATGTTGATATGATTGATGGACCAGATTGTTTGGGGATGCATTCGGTAATGATAGCAAAATTCTGAGTACTCATATGGTTATATTCAATGCACAATTATAAGGTAACACATACAATCCAAGTGGGAGATTGTAAGGTTTTAATCGATTATGTGGGCTTATATGTGAATTATTGTGTATTGGATAAAAGACTATCAATTTTGGTTAAGCCCGTCTGGACTTTAATGCATCTAATTAAAGTATGGACTTTTATGTGTAGAGACCAGACAGTTCCTAATTCATGATGGGACGAATTAGGTTAACTAGGCAATCTATATATATAGGGTTATGGCCCCCGGATCACACATTCTGTATTCATTCATTCTGGATCCCATCGTCAGAGAGAAACAAAGGAACAACGTGTTGATCTGGAAGACTAAAGCCGCAGGAATTATTCATTACAATAACCATGTCTGATTCAGGTACGCTTCCGCATTCGGTTACATATTCTTAATGATTCAACATGGATGATTTAATTTAATAAATCTAACTGAGGTATCATTGACCAAGTGTTATTTGATTCCATTGCCTCTAACTCAGCAGCCATGGCTTCTATCCAGGAGCTATACTTAACGACTTCATGGTAATATTGTGGTTCGAAGATAGAGGACCACAATGTGTTGGGCTTTCCCTCTACGTGAGGGAAAGTTCGTTTTGTGGTAAGTGGGCCTCACTTACCACTTAGGCCCACTTCCATTTTTCAACCAACTAGAGTCCAAACAAAGATATAGATACAAAACAAAGGGACAAAAACGTGTGCATCCTTATTCCTTCCAAAACAGAGAGCAAACGAGAGAGATAAACTTACGGTTCTTCAGCCCTTCAAGCTAAAGATTGGAGATCCATTTGTGGTCCGATTTTGATGAAATTTTAGTATATTGACGCTTTCAAAGAGGGCTACATTTTACCGGAGTTGATCATCCTGATTTCTCTCCATTTTTTTGGGCTACACACACTCCGTTTGTGAGATTTTCTCCTTTGTATTGTGTGTACCTATTTTTGATGTTGTTGTTGATGATATCCAAGAACTACATGTGTTCTTGGTGTATTGGTAGCCTCTAGATTGTGTTCTGGAGAAGTTATATTGTGTATCCCATTATTTTGATAATGGAAGGGTTTACTGGACTTGGTCCCGGGGTTTTCCTTTTATAGATTTCACCGTCAACAAATCATTGTGTTCATTTATTTAATTTCTTCCCGTGTGTGTGAGTGTTATTTCCGTATTGGAGTCGGATTATTATTACTGCCATTTTAATTCTTCACATTGAGGGGGTTAGAAATTATTTCTGTTACTTGTTGCATTATTGGTTCAATCCCCAACACAATGTGCAGGTGAAAAAGATTTATATGATAAGTATTTTTGTAAAGGCTAAGGAGTGGTAAAATTTGGTAGCTTAGGTGAGTTTTTCAAGAGGTTGCAGTGGATCACTATCATAAACATGTTTGGGTAAAACAATGTCAGGGAATGGATCAATAAAGTCATTCTAATGTGGAATGGATGAAAAGGGAAAAAGATGCTCATGGAAGATTACATCTCTGGAAATGAAAAAAGTTTTAGAAGATATGTCATATAGCTTGTAGCCTTTCATTCTAGTGGGATAGCCAACAAACAGGCATGGTTTAGCTCTTGGGTGAAATTTAGATCTATGAGAGGGTAAAGTTAAAGCAAAACACAGAAACCCAAACACTCTGAGGTTTGTGTAATCTACTGGTAAGCCATGAAGAAGTGAAACTGGGGTTTTAATATTTAAAATGGGAGAAGGTGTTCGATTTATAAGGAAGGTGGATGTAGGACACACTCTCCCTAGAATTGGATAGGGACTTGTGACTGAAAATATAATGACCTAGCCACATTTAGGAGGTGTTGGTGTTTCCTTTCTACCACTGAATTCTGCTAAGGTTTGTAAACACATGAAAATTGATGGAGAAATCCATTTGAAGCAAAAAAAATCCACAAACCTTAGTTCTAGGGGCATTATCAAATCTAAAGGTCTTAATTATGTTGTGGAACTGTGTTTCAATCATCTTGAAAATTTTAGAAACAATGAGAAAATATCTATGTTCTGTATGAGTTAGGACATGATACGGTCCCCCGGTATCGCAATGTATGAGATCAAATGCATTTAGAGATAGATGGTTATTTGATACAAACAATAATCTTCTCCATTTTACTAGAGGAAAGATGTTGCAGGGAGTAGATTTGTTCTACTTGTGACCATTATATGGAAGATGTAATTGATCCTTTAACAATTGCATTTTCTGGTAAGATAAATGACCAAGTCTATAATGCCAAGTGTGAGAAGTCATATTATTAATTATTGAACAAACAGAATCAAACATGTCACAAGTGACGTTACAAATGTTAAAATCAGAAATAGAGAAATCTGCGTCCAATATGTAAAGATCTGCCACTCTTCTAGCCTTGCCAATCATCCTCAAGCTGGATGGATCCTGAAGAATGCACAAGTTAGTGAAGAACTTGGTGATAATAGACGAATCCTTTGTTAATGAACTAACAAATAGAAGATTGAACTTGAGTTGGGGGCACAAATAGAACATCCCTGAGAGTCAAATTAGAGCTGATTTTCATAGTACCACTGTAGAGAACATGGATTCTTTCATGATTGGGCAATGTGACATAAGCATTTTGAATGGCTTTCATTGATTGAAATGTTGACTTTGTGAAACAAATATGAGCTGTCGCTCCAGAATCCACAACCCAACATCTATTGGAATTGAATATTGGACTACAAGATATGGATAGACAGGTACTTGATATATGATCTCCCTTACTATCTTCCTTTGCTTCAACCTTTGCAGTTGAAAGGTGAGTATTCAACACATTCATTAAGTGTAGATACAGTGTGGGATTTAATGTTTGTACAAAGTTCCCCACATTGCCACATGTATGCTCTGGATTGGACTCAGATACCTAGTTTGCAGCAGCAACATGATGACCAAAATGATGTATCTGATTTGGACCAATTTTCTATTTACCTTTGTACCCTGGAGGATATCCATGTAGCTTATAACATTTTTCAACCACATGGCCACTCTAACCACAGTAAGTGCATATGGGTCTCTCATTTCTCTGATATTTGTTGTATATCTACCCTGGAATAATCTTCTTAAGGTCATTCCTAACATGGAAAGCCATAGAGTCCGATGCAGCCTTACTGATGTTTACACTCCTTTGTTGCTCCTCTTGAGATACAGGTGCAAATACCTTGTTTATAGGATGAATAGGGTCCATTAATAATAATTATCCTCTAACTTGAGCAAATGAGTAATTTAATCCCATTAAAAAGGACATCACATATTCAGTATGATAGTGGTCAGTTAGCTTCTTATGACCTCCACATTCACATTTGGCACAGAAACACATAGGCCTATAGTTGCTCAATTCTTACCAAATGGTCTTTAATTTGGTGAAATACACTCCCACAGATGATTGACCCTGGTTGAGATTCATTAACTCTCTCCTTAATTGAAAGATGCGAGGGCTAGTTCTTTGATGATATCTCTCTCTCTAAGGTCAGTCCAGATTTCATAGGCAGATTCCGCATATATAATGCTGGATGAAATTTCCTTGGATATTGAATTGAGGATCCAGAAGATGGCTATATTATTGTTGCGTATCCAGGACTTAGATAAATCATCATTTTCTTTTGGCTGAGGTATGGATCCTCTATGAATCCCAATTTATTCTTGACAAACAAATAAATTTTCATGGATCTGCTCCATGATACATAATTGTCTCCAGTTAATGGTTGTGAGACAAGTACCAAACCTAGATTATCAGTGTGATGTAGGTGGTAAGAGTAGGATCCATCATCAATGGCGGTGCTGCTCATTAACGAGGAGTTGCCAGATTGATTGATCACTTTAGTAGTCATAGATAATGAAGTTTTGCTCAGAATAGAAATCGGAACTTCGAACAATCAATGATGAAGTAGAGAAAGAGATGAAGCATATTATTGCTCTGATACCATATTGAAAGTAAAGAAGGAAAATGATTTTTATTTCTGTCTACAAATTATACTTACAATCAGGTTTGAATAGAAATTTACTCAACAAACTATCTAACGGGATTAATTACAAACCAATAAAATTGTGACACGTGTGTAACAAACATAATCTGTTTTGCTGTTTCCAGTGACTTCGTCTAGCTCGAGCTTCCAACAGCTTCCATGTATTCAGTTAGCTATATCTTACTATTAGAAAATCTTTTCAAAATAGATAATAGCAATCTTGCCTTGATTCATCTCCTCTGTCCCTCTTCAGGTTTTTTCCCTTTTACGAGCCACGTGTCAAGTAGATATAGTTCAATTAAGATTTTTCGGAAAATCAATTAGTTTTATTAATTGTTCAACAATCCAAGTTATTATGCATTTTTTTTTATTTAGAAAGATTTGAATTAAATTCTTGTTTTAAGTCACCTTTCAAGTCAATATGGTAAAATGCATTTGATACTTGCATTTTTTTAATTTTTCATATTAGAAAAGAAAAGTTGCTTATGATAAAAGAAGCCTAATTCATTTTTTTTTAAACATTTTTATAACATCATATTACTTGAATTTGGATGCTATGATTTAGCCCTTGTTTAGGATCCATTTTAATAAAATTTTTGGAAAAATGTATTTTGGAATAGTAATTTTTTAGAAAATATATGGTTAAAAAATAAAGAAAAATTTGAGTTTACATGTAATATTATCTTATTAAAAAATGTGATTGATAAAAAGGTGATAAAAAATGAATTAAAATTTTAATGAAACCCAAACGGGTGCTTAATTGATTCGATCATCACTCAGGATGTGTGAGGATTCAAGAGACATGAATTTGGTGTACTTGTATCTAAACTTAGACCCCCTTTTTTGTTTAAGCTAAAAATAAATTTTTTAGTAAATTTTGATAAAAAGTTTATGAAATGTGTGATTGAAAAGTTGATCAAAATCATTTAAATTTATTTTGCATGATTAGTGTTTAAGATATTGTATTCTATATATAGAGGTGTACATTGTTCTTAGCTTATATTTTTGGAACTTGAACTTCAATTATTTTTATTATTATTATTATTATTATTTTTTGAATAAGATGATAAAATATTTGAGTAGAGACAAATATCATATATTCCATTTATTTTATTCTTGAAAATGCCCTTCTTCAATTTTTTTTTTGCCTAAGGTGTTTAGGGTAGAGTTTCAACAAAAGTACAAAACAATTCTGGTCTTTCCTTGCAGGTACAAAAATGATAATTTTTTTTTTTTTAATTTCTTCTTCTAGCATCAAATTTGTTATTTGACTATTATTTGCAATTGCTATTCGAAATTTCTTGTTTTGAAACAAATTTGGCCTAAATTAGGAGATGTGACAAAAATTAATATGGGATGATCAAGCATTATAGACAAGCGAAAAATATCTTGAATAAACAAATTAAACTTGTATAATGAGATTCAAGAAATATGAATAATCTTGAATAAGAATTTATGAATAATCTTGATGGCCTGGTTTGCTTTTAATTCATTTTTTGCCTATGAACTCTGAATTCTATATATAGAGAGGTATCTTTTGTTTGCATTGCAACATCCCTCAATATTTCCAATAAAATGGCTTCTATTGGACAAAATTGTTTTATCATTTTTTTTGTTTAAATTTGTAGCATTGTCATACTAGGCAACTTCGCGATTATCTTATAATGATGAAATGTCGGTAAAGCACGAGCAATGGATGGCTCAACATAAATGCACTTACAAGAGCAATAAAGAGAAGTTGAAGAGATTTAAGGTATGCAAAGATAATGTAGAGTTCATAGAAAGGTTCAACAAAGCTGGTAAGAACAAATACATGCTCGAAATCAACGAATTTAAGACTTAACCAATGAAAAATTCGTTGTGAAATATATTGGAGCCAAAATACCATCCTTTAAGAGATCATCAACAACCCCGTTCACATATGGAAATGTGAAAGATGTAGCACCTAGCCTTGACTAGAGAGATAAAAGAGCGCAGTTACCGCAGTCGAATACCAAGGAAGGTGTGGTTATCATTCTAAACCAAATTATATATATGGACATATTTGGTGATGAAACTCGACAAGACTAGACAAGTGGTGTCAAATGTATCATATCATGCTCGGGGAAGGAGCTAGCACCCGATGAGTCCCTGCGGTTGCTCGTGTTGACTTCGTTGGGAGATTTTTTCCTTAAAGTGTCCATCCGTGCTCACTTGAATCCACCCATGCTCACCTGAATTCTTTGATCCGTCACTGGCCATGCTATATGTCTGCCTACATTAAAAGTCTGGTTGAGCTCAATTAAAGAGGCACGCGACACATGGGCTGGTCAAGATAGCCCTGTATTTAAATAAAAATGGGAAAAGAACCTATGTTAAAATACATGAAAGAGTTGGTAGACCAAGCTTTGCAGATGGGCCAAGTTGGCCCCAAATACAATAGATAATATTAATTATTATCTAGTCACCTTACCAAACATGCTCATGTATTTATTACTATGTGCTTCAACTATCATGTTTTCTTCCATTATTTACTAGTTAAACATATTTTGTATTGACCATATATAATACACACGATCTTGCTAGGCATTTTCAGCAGTGGCTACAATGAAAGGCATTACTCAAATCAAAATTGGAAAGTTAGTTTCTGTTATGAATTTGATCGGAAGATTATGACAATAATGAAATAAATAAAAACAAAACAAATAACACAAACATTTACATGGAAACCCAAGACAGGAAAAAAATTACGGGCAGAGGAGGAAAAATACATTATAATCAATATCAATTGTGTTTACAAGATCTTAATACTTTCAATTAAAATCTAAGGTTCTCAAGATGTTGTATGAATCATATATTTACAATATAAGTTGTAGATAAATAAGAGTCCAAAATGCGAAAACATTTTTGGGCAGGATAACACTGTCGCTCGAACGTACATTGGGGGATAGGTGGGCAAAAACTTTTTGTTTGAAAACTGTTGGTATTGCTCGAGCGAGCAGCTAGAGTTGAGCTAACAAAAATGCAGCAATAATTTTCTCAGTCCATAATTTTGATCTCTCCAATATCACTTCAAATAAAACTCCAAAACCAATTGAAATTTGGGTCATACTACAACAAATCTCCACTTTGAACCAAATTCTAATACAAAGAACTCCAAAGTAAACATTACTCTACATCTTCCAAACAAGCCCCGATATGCTATATCAATGATAAACACCAGCTGAGTTCAAGTAATGCTCAAACTTAGCAATGAGAAATGATTTTGTCATCATACCAACAAGATTATCCTTGGTATCAGCCTTGCTCACTACGATATCACCACGAGTAATCACTTCATGCACAAAATAGTATCTTACATCAATGTATTAGTCTTTTCATGAAACATTTGATCCTTAATCAGAAAAATAGCACTCTGACTATCACAGTATACTGTAGAAATCTGCAAGTCTTCACAGATTTCACAAATTAATCCTCTCAACCACATAACCTCCTTACATTCCTCTGTAATGGCCATTTATTATGTCTCTGTTGTAGACAAAGTTACTGTATTTTGTAAAGATCTCATGCATAGTTTGAATCCAAATACCCAATAACTACGCATGTTTCTCTTCTACAATGCAAGCAAGCATTAGTTGAGCCTTTCAAGTATATGAATATCCATTGCACTCATTTCCAATGCCCCTTACCAGGATTTGTCATGTACCTACTAACTGCACTGACTACATATGTCAAATCTGGTCTTGTACAAACCATAGTATACATAAGTGAACCAACTATACTGGCATAGGGAACTTGAGACATGTAATTAATGTCCTCATCTGATTGATGACATAACCCAGATGATAATTTAAAGTTTGCAGCCAAAGAAGTACTGATAGTCTTAGCATTCAGCATATTAAACATTTGACGCACATTCTTAATGTACCCATTCTGACTCAAATACAATCTATCATCCTTTATATCTCTTAAAATTTCAATTTCAATAATTTTCTTTGCAGTAACCAAATCTTTCATCTCAAACACTTTACTAAGTATATATTTCACTTTTTTGACTTCTACTATATCCTTGGCTGCAATGAGCACGTCATCAACATATAATAGCAAATATGTGGTCGATCGATCATCTTTCTTTCTGAAGTACACACAACTGTCATAATTACTTCTACTGAAATTATGAGTGGTCATGAATGAATCGAACATTTTGTACCACTACCTTAGTGATTGCTTTAGTCCATATAACGACTTCTTCAATAAACTCACAGTCTTCTTTTCTAGAAACTATGAAATCCTTTGATTGCTGCATGTAAATGTTTTCATCAAGTTCTCTATGCAAAATTATTGTCTTCACATTCATCTCTCAAGTTCCAAGTCATTCTTTGCCACTATCCCAAGTAAAGTCCGAATTGAGCTATGCTTTACAACCTGTGAGAACACATCTGTGAAGTCAACACCTGAAAACCTGACTGTAGCCCTTTGCTACCAATCAAGACTTATACCTTATATCTTCAGTCCATGATGTCCCTTCTTTCTTTTGGAACACTCACTTGTAGCGAACACACCCTCTTATTCTTAGGTAGTTTCACCAAGTGCCAAGTACAATTTTTACTCAATGACTACATCTATCATATGCTAGAATCGCTGCAATTGACTGCATCTAAATATGTAGCAGGTTCCTCAGTGGAATCAATTTTTTCAGCCACATTTAAACCATATGCTACCAAGTCTGCTTCTTCATACTTCTGTGGAGGTCTAATCTGTCTACGATGTTTATCCTTAACAATTGAATACTGTGGTATTGTTGGTGGTATAGACAAAGTATTACTGTTTGTTAATTCTGAGCTAGACTGTTATGAAGTATACCCTTCTGAAACCGCTGCTTGTTCCCCTGGACCAATTACCAACTCCACATGAGTTGAACGATTCTGTTCCTCTATTTTATCAAAATTCCCACAAAGATGAACCATGAACCATATTAAGTTCATCAAATACTACATCTCTACTGACAACCATTTTTCTTGTCTCGGGACACCACAATTTATACCTCGTCACAACTGATTTATACCCAAGAAAGACACTTTCCAGACCTAAGATTCAACTTCTCATTATGCACTTGAGCATAAGCATAATACCCAAAAATCTTCAAATCAGTATATCAAGAAGGTTTAACTAACCATACCTCTTCTGGCGTCTTTTTCCCAATGGCAGTAAAAGGTCGATTAATCAGAAAACAAACTGTGATAGCAACTTCAGCCTAAAAGGTCTCAAACAACCTAGAGTTTGAAACATACATCAAACATTTTCCAACAAAGTTCTATTCATTCGTTCTGCCGCATCATTCCGTTGAGGAGTTTTAGGCACTATCAAGTGTCTCAAGATACCTTCAGCCTTGCAGAAGCTATTGAATTCATGTGAACAAAACTCTAACTCATTATCTATGCGTAGATGTTTCACATACTTTTCAGTCTGTTTTTCTACCATTGTTTTCTATTCCTTGAAGGTCTCAAACACATCACTCTTTTGTTTCAAGAAGAATATTCAAACTTTCATGGAGAAATCATCTATTACTATCAACAGATAATAAACACCTCCTTTTGAAGGTACCCTATCGGTTCCCAAAAATCTGCATTGATATATTCAAGTGTTCGCATTGTGTTGTGTCTACCTGTAGTGAATCTGACCCTTTTCTGTTTCCTAAAGACATAATGCTCACAAAATTTCATTTTACTGCTCTTCTCTCCATCAAGAAGTCCTTTCCTACTTAATTATATCATATTATTCTCACTCATATACCCAAGTTGCATATGCCAAAGTTTAGTAATTTCCTCATCGGTCAAAAAAGAAGTAGAAACTGCTGCACCCCCTCTAATTGTGGAACTCTGCAAAAATGTACAGCTGTATTGAGTTTTTATGTCCCTTCATGACAACAAGAGCGTCCCGACTCACATTCAAAACTCCACATTCACCAGTACATTTTTTAGTCAAGTAAACTCAAGGATATGAGATTTCGCTTCAATCTTGGAATGTGTCTAACGTCTGTAAGTGTTCTGATAACACCATCAAACATTCTGATCCTGACTGTACCAACTCCGACAATTTTGCAATGCAAGTTGTTTCCCATAATCACTGCATCTCTTGAAACTCTTTCATATGTTGTAAACTAGTCCCTGTTGGGACACAAATGGAAAGTACAAGTCGAGCCAAGAACCTATTCCTCACAAGGTTTAGAATCCATGTCAGATATCACAAGAAGCTTTCCTTCACTTTACCTATCTTCTACAACATTAGCCTCCGCTGTGTTAACAGATTGCTTTCATCATTCATTAGCACCAGCAACTTTGTTCCTCATTTCAAAGAATATCAATCAACCCTGATATGTCACTTCTTCTTACAGTAATGACATACATTTTCCGTATGTTTGGATTTCGATCTGCCCCTAATATTTCTACCAGACTTTCTATCTTGATTTCTCCCACAAACAACCAGTCCTTCCACTTGACTCCTAGATCCTATAACAAGATGCCTAATCTTTTCCTTAGAAAGTAAATAAGCATAGACCTCTTCCACGGTGAGAATACCACGACTATAGAGAATAGTATCTCCAAAAGTCACATATGACGACGACGGTGAACACAATAACATCAAGGCCAATTCCTCATAATCATACTTAACCTCCAATGTCTCCAAATTGGCCACGATTTCTTTGAACATGGTTAAGTGATCATCTAATGACGTACCTTCGAACATCCAATGAGAATACAGTAACTGTTTCAAGTATAGTTTGCTGGTCAAGCTCTATTTTATGCAAAATTGCTCCAACTTCAACCATAATGTAGCGACACTTTTATCCTTAAGAACATTTTGAAGAATTTGATTTGATAAATGTAGATGAATTTGGGATTAAGCTTTTCGATCCCTACAGTACATTTTTTCCTGCGTTCAAATTGAAGGCATCTTATCAAAACCAAGTAAGGATTTTTCCAAATCCATCTACACGAGAACTGATCGCATCTTCACTTGCCATAAAGTAAACCTTGTGTTTCGATCCAATAACGAAATATCATATTTCATTGTTGCCATACGGAATAATCAACCTGTCTCTTATACCACTTGTTAAGAATTTGACTGAAAGATTATGAAAATAATGAAATAAATAAGAATAAAATAAAAAATACAAAGATTTACGTGAAAATCCAAGACGAGAAAAATATCACAAGCAGAAGAGAGAAAATTCACTAAATCAATTGCAATTGTGTTTACAAGATCTCAATACTCTCAACTAAGATCTAAGACTCTCAAGATGTTGTATGAATCATATATTTACAATACAAGTCGTAACTTATATACACATATATACACATACATACATACACACACACACACACACACACACACACATAATCCTAGAGATCAAGTTGTAGATAAATATGAGTCCAAAACGCGTTAAAACGGGAAAACGTGTTTGGACCGGATAACACTATCAGTCGAGTAGCGTCGAGCGACAGTTCGTCACTCGAGCGAATAGCAGGTGACAAGCGGGCACAAATATTTTGTTTGAAAACTGTTGGTGTTGATCGAGCGAGCAGCTAGCGTCGAGCTAGCGAAAATGCGACAATAATTTTCTCGGTCCATAATTTTGATCTCTCGAAGACCACTTCAAATATAACTTTAGAACCCACTGGAATTTGGGTCACACTGCAACACTTTCACTATCTGAGCAACGATTACTAGACTGCAACACTTTCACTATCTGAGCAACGATTACTAGACTGCATAAATAGTACAGACAATGGCGAAGGTGGCTGGACGGAGCATGCCTTCAAATTTGCTTCACATAATCAGGGACTTGACTCGAACACAGACTGTCCTTACCAGGCCAAAGAAGAAACTTGCAGCGCCAACAAGCCAGCCTCCCTTCTAGCAATGATAACTGGCCATCAAAGTGTACCTATGAATAAGACAACAATGCTAATGGCTGTGGCTAATCAACCTATATGTGTTAGAATTGACCCCAGTCAATGCGGTTCTACATGAGTGGGATTTTAACAGGAGATTGTTGAACTCATCTAACTTTTGCTATCGCTGCAATTGGATATGGTACTAAGTATTGGGCATTCAAGAATTCTTAGGGTCCAAACTGGGGACAAAATGGGTTCATCAGGATTCAAAGAGATATTTGTGCCAAAGAATGAATGTGTGGCATTGCTATGTATTCTATGTTTTCCACCGCGTAAGATTTTAGACGAGATATTTTTTAGGTGTTTATAATTTTAAAGGCTGATTAAATTATACTTTATGTCCTCCTCTGCGTGTCCAATTGTTATGTCAATAATGTTGGTGATATTTGTAGGGAAATGATTGTTTGTCAATATTTAGAATAATCATTAAGTTTATTTCGCAGGAATATAATTAAACTCTATGAAAAATAGAAACAAAAAGAAAGAAGAACGAAAGGAAGTAGGAAAATAAATTCGAGACAAATGATTGACACTTTTTTCTTAAGACAAAATTGCCCCACAACGGTGCTAATGGATTATGACACTTGTCTATCAATATACAATGGATACAACTTGCAGTATAAGAATTTCGAACCACAAGCAACAGGGAACTCAAACGAAATTCTTCCCTCTACAAGAAAATGATTTTTTGGAGAACTTTTGCAAGAGTTTTTGATATAATGCTCAATACAATTGATATGGAATGCATAAAGAATGTCCAAAGGATAATAAAAGATGAGAGGTTGTGAGTAAAGTATCACCCCAAACTCCGCAACCTTACGAAGAAAAGCATTTCTTGCTATTGCTGGGCTCTCGCTCGAGTGTCATGGTCATTTTTTCAACAGAAACTTTTCGTCTGTCTGTCGCTTAAGCGACAGTCTCATCGCTCGAGCGCTAGGCTAGTAATCGAGTTAGGCAAACTTTTAAGCCAATTTTTCCTCTTTTTTTTTTTTTTCAAATTTGGACCATAATTTCTCATTTATCCGGAATTAATTTTAAGATTTCAAATATACCACCACGATCTACTCGATGAGTATAACAAATTAGTCTATTTATATTTATAATTTGATTATTGGACCAAGTTTGAATATTTGGCCAAAATTGACACAAAGTCAATTTCCATATTTTGTACTTAACCAAATTTTTTTTTTATTTTATTTTTTTTCAATTTTTAAACCAAATTCCAACAAATAAATGCCTTAAAAAGTTGAAATTCTATGCATTGGATTCACAACTCAATCTTTACATATTTTCACAGCAAAATGTGGTAATATATGTGTAACTGAGTGTGCTTACGGATTAACAAGTAATAGAAAACCTGATAATGAATTTTACACAAGGACGATGCATACAAATAATAGCACGGAGAAAGTTGCCTTACTGGAATATTACTAAAGTAACTCATATGAAATTATTATTATTATTTTAAATGTGGACAAAAAAAAGTATAGATTTATTCGAGGAAATCTAAACCTTCCAAATTGGTATTTCGAGGAACCAACAGACCTTCCTAATCAAGCAATGCGTTTGTAGAATAATTCATCCACCATTCTTCGAACTTGGAAGATTAACAAATTACTTTTGTAGCATTTTTCTGTCTGGCCGTGAAAATGATCATTTACTGAAAACTGTTCACAGACGTTTAAGAAATGGATTAAAAAATTAAATTGGGAAAATTGCTTGCTCGCTAGCATAATGAATAAAATAGTTCTAGGCAGTTGATTATTGATCCAAAATGACCAGCTAGAACTTCATTTGTAGCTGACAAAGTCGAGCACTCGCTCTCCACTTCAACTTGGACTTGATGGATATGTTATTACTGGCATTAAATTCAGGGGCGGAGCCAACTATGTGGAACTGGGGATCCCAGAATTGAAGATATAGAGATGAGGGGTGGGGGCACGGGGGTTCGGGGACAGCGCCCCCGAATTTTTTATTTTTTATCTTATTAACTAAAAAAATCGATAAACGTATAAAAGAAAGTATTTCTTGAGTACCAATATTTAATTTAGCACAATCATACTTATTACAAGCATTCCTTTCGAGCTCTCATACCTTATTAAATAGAATCATTAACATCATCAATCATTCTCAACCAAATCACGTTTATTTTTAAACCTGTTTTTCTTAGACAACAAATCAAAGTTAGAGTCGGTGGTAATTATAAGTTTTCCAATTTTCGATCTTAGAAAAAAGTAAATAATATAAATATCATATAGAGCATTTACAAATTATCAAATCGAAGTTTCGAGAATCATAATTTTTGTTCCACTAATGGCTGAAAATCCTAAGTCCTCTATTTACGTCGCTAAGTTTATCTCAATTTCTTGTTTAATCCAGCTCTCAATTTTAAAAAAAAAAAAAGTCAAAAAATTGGGGGTTCCGGGTCCCCCTCCCTCCACCCCTGATTAAATTGGGATTTCATATGTCACATAAAGTCAAAATTTTTCTGGCTCATAGTTTGTTTAATAAATTAATATGAATGTACAATCTCTGCCACAATGTATTTCACAACTCGATCTTTATAGGAATTAAGACATTTATACCCGGAGTTTGACACTCCGAGTTACCCAATTTCATTGACGCCCTCACAAGGGGGTCGGGCCCCACTTCTGACAATTGTATAGGTCTCGCCCCCAATGTGAGAGGGCGGGACGGGACGGGGCGGGGCGGGGCGGGACGGGACGGGACGGAGCGGGTAACTCGGAGTGTTAAACTCTGAGTACATGTAGCAAGATTCTCTTTATAGAACTTAATAGCAAAAAAGGTAGTATTCCTGAAGCTGAGTTTAATTTGTTACAGATTAGGAAGCTGTAGAAGACCTGAAAATAATTTTGTGTTGCTGATTTTGGCATTGCACATTGCACGATCGAGCCTTGTCTCTCAATTCTTGAAATGCTCTCATTGTTTCCACGTCAAAACCACCCGCGAACTGGAGACCAAAAAAAGTCCACACGAGAAGCAAAATAAGTAACCGACTATACATTTACCGGGAACAAAGCTTAGTTTATTGTTGTAGAAAGCAAAATAAGTGGGCGATCTTGGTATATATGCAGATATAAACTTTACCTGATGTACCCGGAATGCAAACTTAATGCCTTGAATTACAAGCTCTTCTTCTTCGGGAACACCACCAATGAATTTGAGCTCTGCAGACACTCTCTTCATATACTTCAAGGCCAGTTTCACAGATGCCAGCTTGATCTGCAATACAAGACACAATTACCACTGCATACTCGAGTTGAGATCTGCTATCCAAAATTTGCTATCAACCCAATGAATGATTGACAACGCCAAAAAAAAAACTCAACATCATGGCAGATGTACAAATTCAATGTCACTTTCATAATTGTTTCCCTTCGTGGATTGTTAAAAGAACGCCCCGACAATGAATATTATTAGAGAAACACTTAGCACACATTATACACGCTACTCTTGATTATTCGTCTTCACCAATCTGATTATTGCATTGGCAATCATGTGGATAAAGAAACCTAAATCGCTAACTAGATATGTCACATCACGTATTTATGAATTGTGTTAGGCGTATGCATTTACCTGACTTACATATCCCTTATCAAGCATCCAATCGATTGGAATTTGTAATACTTTGTATCGCTTTGCAGCAGACTCTCTAATTCTACACAAATTATAAACTCTATGCTCCAATCTGTATCAAATAAAGAAAGCATGAGGCTCTGTTCAAAACTAGCATAAATAACAGTCGAGATTTCACATCGCACTTCTCAAATAATGCCTGCATTTTCTTAAAAGCTGAACCACAAGCCTGTCTAGGATCATCACGAAATGATGAAGCTTCGAATTCCAGTTTCTTCAGATCACTGTACCCAAATGCAGCCTCTCTTAATGCATCTGCCTTGTGCTCAGGCCATTTGAAATGTTTCAACACTGCCCTTTCATCAACCTTGATGCATAAAATAAATTCCATAAATTATTGACAAGACGAGCATGTCACACATGCTAGACTAGACTGCACGTGATTATTAACGAAGACAGATTTATAATAATTGTAATAAAATATGTACCAGGTAGGAGAGCTCATCATCGAGCCATTTTACGAAAGGTACAACATCTTCTATGTTGGTGAATGAAGCCCCTTCAACTTCTTTGATTAAAAACCTAATGAAATCTCCTTGAGTTTCTACATCTGTCTTAATCTGCAATTAAGTATTTAAAAACAGATTATGGACTTTGATCGAATTTCTCAACATTTCTTCATATTGTCACAAAGAAAGTATCGAAAATATATGATTAACCTTTTAAGATTGAATAAAAACTAGTCACGTAAGGATATGAATTGTCATAAATACCCTCATGGTTCGTTGAATGATCTTTTTGCATTACCAATTCGGATTTCGAATCTGAGTCATGTCATATGTGTAAGTGTAACTCAACATAACAAAATTCCAAGAAAAACTGAAAAGTGTAACCACAAAAGACACTAGGACGGTCAATTCAAGAGACCGTGGCATGAGTTAAACTACTTTGCCCCCTCTCAATGACCGCATGGGAACGACTGTAAATAAACTCAAAATCAATGACGGAAAAATAAACGGAAAACTTACAGCTAATAAATGAGCGGAGCGATTCTCAATCTCCCCGATCATGTCCTTGGCCGTTGCTCCCGCTGCCGGAGCATCAGCTACTCCGCCACCCACGAAGGTGGTATCTCGCCTTGGATTTGAATCCCTCCGCATTAAGGAGTGGTAAAACTCAACCACCTCCGGGATTCTCCTAACCTTGGCTGGCACCGTTTTCGAACCTTTGGGAGGGGGAGGGGGAGGAGGTGGTGGATGTGGAGTCACTACGTTCACTGACGGCGGTGGCGGAGGGGGAATATTAGAAATCTCCGCCAATGGCTGGTCATGAGAATCGGATAAAGAACCGTTAGAAGCCGATGATACCACAGATGATGAAGAAGATGAAGATGAAATCGATGGCAAAAGCGATGGTCTTGGCGGTGGCTTAGGAATTCTTGGGGCACGGGATCGGAATCCCATTATCGCATCGGAATTCTCTGCAATTTCTTCAAAATTACACCAAGATTCTCTAGGCCTTTCATTACTCTCCACAGACCAAACTATATCTTCTTTCTTAAAACCAATATTACTTTCAAAACTAGGTACAACGTAATTATGTGTTGCGGATTTTCTAAATGTCTTGTTTGTAATACTAGATTTGCAATTGCTGCTTAGAACAAGTTTTTGGGTAGACGATGAAGCCTCGTCGTGTTCTTGTGTCTCTGCAACCGTTTTCTTTATATCAGATAATTCTGCCTGCATAGCTTTGATTTTCTCTTCATATTTCTGGTTCTGTCTGTATAATTCATTGTGTAAAACCTCAACATCTTCTCTGAGTCTCTCATTTTCTGCTTCTAAGCACTCAATCTTTTTCGTGTACCGCTCGATTTCGGAATCTTTGTTTAAGATCTCGTTTTCAAGAACCGGAACAATGTCGACTGACTCTCTTAGAAGCTTTTGTTCTAAGAGTTCAGTTTTGAAACGGGACTCTCGGTCACGTAGTTCTTCGACGAGGCGGAGGAGCTCGCTGATGTCAGGCGGGCGGGTCTGGACCTGGGCGGAGGCGCGTGGTAAGTAAACGCCGAATGAACGTGAGAATACAGCGCCATTTCCCTTCTGGTTTTGCTGCTTCTGTTTCCCGGAATTCGAAATGGATGATGGTGGTGGCTTATGCGATATCTCTGGCTTTTGCTTTTGGTTTGCTGATGATTTTTGAAAACCCATTACCTCTTTTACCTTCCCAGCTACCAGGGAACGACCATCTCCATCTGCCTTGAGAGTGAAGGTATTCGTGGGGGCGTGTGGAGTTGCAGAAGGAGATTTAGACATAGGGAACTGTATCTTCTTTTGGTCCCATCTTAAGATCAATTTAAAAGAAAAATGTGCGGAAAATGAGAAAAAAGAAAATTCAGAAATTGGAAAGGTGGTTCTAACGTTCGGTTAATTATATGAAATAATATTTGGTGGGTTTGTGGAGGTAATTGGTTTGATTTTGAATTCAGATTATGAGCTTAAACTGGAAAGTTGGTTCTAACGTTTGGTTAATTATATAGAAATGATATTAGGGACATTCCTGTTTAAATTAACTAGTCAATGAGATTTAATGACGTAATAATGATATAAAAAGAGTGTTTGGTGAGGATTAAAATTAGATTTTTTAATAAATTGTGATAAAAAAAATTTTTGAAATGTGTGATTGAAAAGTTGTTGGACCCATGAAAGATGTTAATAGTGATTATTTGACTTTAACTTAAATTAAAATTAGATTTTAATCCGAACGAAACACGCTCCAAAATAGAAAATTAACATTTGCCTCTTAAATCTTAATTATGGAATTTAATAAGCTCGTTGATTATTTAGGAAAATGATAGAATCATGATGTTTAAAAACAAGTAGTAAAAGTTTATTGCTTTAAATCATTATTTTTAAAAAAAGAAAAAGGACTGTAGAAATATTTAAGATGTATCATTCTAGGAAAATGACACTTGGCCCGGCTCAATGCCAGGCCAAGCCCGCATTAGGGAGCCTAGCATTGAGCCTGGCGTCCTAACAAAACTGATCATTCTAATATTTGAAAACATATTAAAATATATAGTTGAATATAAGTGAGATCTTTGGGTAGACAAAACACTAACTTCGTAAAGAAACAATCCAAAAATTTCACTCAAACTCATGTGACTTGGTTGAATTCGAGACAAATTAAGAAAAACCAAAAAACAGAACAAAAAACAAAAACCAGAGAAAAACCCTTCATTAGCCCATCAAATCAAACGGATGACTATATCTGCTTTTAAAAAGAAAAAAAGGTTTTGCTTTGATTGGAAGGTTTTGACCTTTAGCAAAGGCACACATGTAATAAGTGACAAATTGTTGTGTGATTGTGGTGTGGACAATATTGATTTCTGAATCTAGTTGAAACTCAATTCACAGCATATCATGTATCATCACTCCTTCATGTTTATGTTATTTGTACATCGGACAAGTTGATCGTATGCACTCTAATATTCAAATCAATAAATGGATAGATGATTTAATATAGGAGAAACGTGAAAGAAGAAATGCTGGACTCGGATTTAGATTTCTAGAATGAAAATTACCTAAAATGCATTACCTTCAAATGACACCAAATGTGAATATTTATAGGCCAAGAGATGTAATTAAGATTTTCAGATGCTGACATGTTTGTCTCATCCAATGGCTGATGAATCACACTCAATGAAATCACATTACAGCTATCATAGACATGTGATCAAACTGTCCTAAATGAAAAAGAAGGAATTTAACTCCGGACCATCCTTGTAAAGATGTTCCATCAATCAAAGCCTACATGGTTCAATCGTAGTGTTTGCTCAAATTGCTCGTCTTGAAGAGAATATGTATCAAGGCTGTAGTGAGTTTTGTCACCTCAAATTTGAATGTAACCACCAAACACAAGGACAAAATAACCTTACTCGCTACGATCACATCCACCTCCACCTTCATCTCCCCTTGATGGTTGGCACAATTAGGGACGGATTCAGGATAGGATCTGAGATCGGGCTGCAAAATTTCTGACTGGGTTAATACGCAAAAAAAAAAAATAATAATAATAAAAAAAATAAATAAAAAAAACATTTACGCATAATTTTTATTTTTTTTTTGCTTTAAAAATATTAAATGGGTTGAGGGAGGGATCGAGCTACAGACCAGCCCAGTCTCCCCCTATCCGTCTGTGGGCACAACCATTCCCCTCCCTCAATTCCTCCAACTCGTCTACCCCGAAACCACATTCCTATCGGAACTAGGGGGAATAGAAATGAGGTGAAGAAATTTTTGCCCTCAAATCATACTTTTATCTATTATTTTTACCCCAAACTTGTCAATAGATTTTTTTTCCCCTTAAATCGTACTCGAATCCATTGACTATCTTCAAGAGACCTTCTGAATTGAATACTCGTTGATTTTCAATCTCTGGAAGGGCAGTTGCCATGTAAAAAAAGGCAGCATTTATTGTGGCAACACATTTTGCAATGGCATCGTATTTGGGATACTGTAACTTTAACGGTTCACTTCAAGTGCATGTATTATTTTAATTTTATTAAATATTATAACATACTTTATGACAAACAACTCCACTTTGGCATATTCTTGTCTTTGTTTCAAGAATTTTTTTTTTGAGGGAGCTATCTTAATTGGTATTTGAAAACTAATTTTTAAAAACAGTTCCTCTTTCGAAAGAGCTTTTAAAAGAAATTACATTGGATCGATCAACCCCCTTTTAAAACTCTTGCAACTAGAAGAAATGGCGGTGATCTCCTGCTCATAGTGAGCAATAGTTATTATGTTCATTATGAGTGTGATAACATTTGGCAGGAGATCAAATCCACTAGAAGAAAATGAATTCAATAGCTATTTTTAGCTTCTCAAAAGTCATGTCAGTCGAACGTTAAGTGCCTCGAATTAAAGTTTGATTTTATGTACAGATATCTTTATCCGACCAAAATGAAAAATTTCTCACTAGCCCACCACGTCATTTCAATATTGTAAGGAAAATCTATGTCAGATGCTTAGATTATAAGTCAGACAGGCCAACTTAAAGACCCTTGCAGGTACTAAAATTAATTGTGACCAATTTTAGTAGTTGCTTGGAAACTTCGTGGCTAATATATCACTTTCAACCAATTTCGCCGACCAAAAACGCTTGTGATTATCATTAACAAGCTAATAACCTCTCTCAATGAGGTTTTTTATTACGGGCATGACTGAAAATTAACGATACAAGGGGTTTAATGATCAAAGAAAGAGAATAGGCATTGTTAGTGTATCGTTGGGTGATCAATGGTTTAACAGTTCGTTGATTAGTCTTGTAATCAGATATCTCTAAAATTTTATGAGATGATCGCCTAACTTGTGTCGCATTTTTAATTTACTAAAGCCTAGCATCAAACAATCTAACGAGGTAAATGAATATGAAGTTTGATGTTTTAAAATAAATTTAAATTTTTTTTAAAAAAAAAAAATAGGTATAACTACTAAAATATAGGTGTTAGTGTCAGGTGATGAAGTTGATATATGAACCCTCCTTTCAAATCTCTCGTCAATTGCCCTTTTCATATGACACACTTACTCTCATCCATTATTACATGATATGTAATTCTCAACCGTAATGGATTTTTATACAAAAACGAATATAGAGGCATCTGTGATTTAATTTTTTATTACCCTATTTTTTTCCTTAAGCACGACAGAAGGGAACAAATCTGTTTTAAGAAAACATCATGAGGTCGGTAGGATCGAATTAGAATTTAGTTCATGATTGTTCCAATTTTGAGCATGTTGATTGTATAGTTCCAGTTTCATTCTGTTATTCTATTCAAATCTCGTCCCGTAACCTGCAAGAGTAAATATCTTCAAATTATAGAAGAATGAAAACGATATTCCCGAAACAATATTTGTTTTGTTTCCACAAGAATTTAATAGGTAAAATTGTCTACATTTTTGGGGATTTCTAGATTTTGAAAGCTGTTTGAATGTCACCCATTACCATGTCACAAATAGTTGAAAATTGCAAGATATACAAATGCATAGGGTCATGTCTTTATGGACTGAAATTAACATCCCCCCTTCTCAAGTAACACAAATGCAGGAAATTCTAGCACCTTGTATAATCACAATTTATTTGCAAGACAATTAGGGTACGTTCTCTTTGCCGTTTTCGGGCCGTTTTGTATTTTCGATTTTCAAAAACATTGAAAATGCGTTCTATTTCTCATTTTTGAAAACGAGTTTTTGAAAATGGCTGAAAATTTTGTGAAGAAAATAGAAAACAATTATTTTTTACGTTTTGACTATTTTCTTCACAAATCTGCCAAAACTCAAAAAACACGGGTTGAGAAATATTTTTTCAAAATGACAAAAAGAACGAGTTTTCAACAATCTCAAAAATGGACACCCAAAACACAAAACACAAAACGAATTCAAAACTCAAAACACAAAATTGAAATACGAAGAGAACGCACCCTTAGCTTTTTATTTTCGTTTTCTTGGATTGTGAGAAATCACACGTTAGTTAGCTGTGATATATCATGAATACCTAATCCAAGAAATATATTGCTAGTTGTACAAGGGGTCAATTGCATGATGAAGTCATTCGTATTTTGAAACACAAATATTGACAATAAGCCAGAAATCAATATGTTCATATGTCCACAAATCAAATCTCAAAATTTATTGAAATCACGGGTTGATTGCGATTTCTAGTTGTATTTTTGCTAAAAAGAAAATGAAGTGGTGATCCAACATTGATACTATGTCTTACTACATTATTCTAAATATTCTTAAGAAACTTTGTTATGTTTCATTAGAAATTAGACATCGAATACCAAATGGCATAATAGGGAGATAAAAATTGAAAATATCATTAAATTTTTGAAAACTACTATGAACCTATTCACTAATTAATTTATGTGTTATTTTATCGATACTTATTTCTCATATAAAATGTATAATATTCTATCTAACTATTACAAACTAGCTCTATAAAATTTATAAACTAGTTTTAGGAAGAAAGATAATCAATTACTAAAGAAAACAATTCCACTCAATGAAAATAATTTTATATTACCTGAATAATATTTATGTGTCCTATAAAATGTATGGATAAAAAGTGATTCCATAAAAAATGTTAGCAAAAAGATTATGAATTAGATTCAAAATGTTTTGTCTTGTTTTTTTATATTTCTAATCGAAACATGTTTTTGAACCATGAATTTGTACCCGTAACTTTGATTTTATTTCACAATTTAATATTTAATTACGAAAACGTTAAATATAACACACTACATAGTTTAAACTAGACATGTCAAAATGGGTGGGTCGGGTCGAGTTGGACCGGGCTGCATACTAAAAAGTCCGTGCACAGTCCGTTCTAAAAAAAAGTCGCATCATTCGGGCTTTACGGGCCGGGTCGGCCCGGACCGCAAGCCCGCATGGGCCGGGTCATTGGGTTGGCCCGTTTTTTATTGTTTTTTTTTCTTTCAAAGATTGTCACTTAAAAAATAAATGGTAAAAAATAAATTTTATAATTAGAGTGAACATCGATAAAAGTTACATAAAAATAAATTTTACATTGATTTATTTTTCGATAAATTTTACATCAATAACATAAAAACATACAATTTTTCGAACAATATTTTGCCTAACTTGACAAATTAAACAGTTGTTAACTATTTATAAATTTATAGTTAAAGTACATCCCAACTGGATTGGCACCTACTTAACTATAATTTCGTCATTACAAATCAGATTCTATTCATATATGGTAAGATTTTTAAAATCTTGAGCAATATCGTCAACAACTTTATTTTGCATTCTTCTATCTGCAAATAGCCAGTCTTTCACGCAAATGAGGGTTTCTAAAATATTTTCTTTAAGTCTTAATCTTTTTTCATCTAGCACCTTGTTACCTGCACTAAAAGTAGACTTCGATGCCACTGTTGAGACTAGAACTGTTAGTAGATCTCCGGCCATTTTTGATAATATTGGATATGACCGTTCGTTTAACTTCCACCATTGTAAATTAGTTAAGGTGTCAACCTCATCTTGTGGAATTAAACTGTAGTGATCAAATTGATAATATCTTTCTAATTCAGCAGGTGTAACATTCTCATTTGAAAATGAACTAGTAGATGAAGTAAAAGACACATTGCGTTTCTTGGCTATTAGAGAAAAGAAAGAACTTTTACCTTTAGAAGTTGTAGCAGAACTCGTATTAGAAGGAACATTTTCATTATTACCATATTTCACAAAATAACTATTGTATATTTCATTAATAAAAAATTATATTTCCCGATTTGTAATAGTTATATTGAAAGATAAAGTTTCAGAAAGTTGGTCCATAGCACACCGAACTCCTAAATATTTAATACGAGGATCCATTACAGTTACAATTGAAAAAAATCATTGGCATATTTTCGTAATATTTTCGAAACTAGTCCTCCATTGTACAAACAATATCATAGAAAAATGAATAGTCTTTATGACTTGAAAATTGATTAGCAATTTCTATAAATTGTTAAAGTACAAGATTACTTGTTGGATAATAAATTTCAGAACTAATTTTTGTTGCCTTGTAGAATGGTTTCAAAAAAATCATGACTTTAAATGCAATTTTCCAATCAAAATCATCTATACGAAATTGCTGTTGCTGTGAATTAACGAAAACATTAATAGCATCTGTATAACCAACACACGATTTTAACATAAGAAATGTTGAATTCCACCTATTTGGAATATCATCAATAAATTTTCTTCTCATCAATCCAAGATTTTTACAAATTTTTCCAAATTCTTGTTGTCTAGAATTTGAACAAGAAATGTAGTTAATAGCTTCTCTAATTTTATATATTTGTGGTGTTATTAATTTTAAACCATCTTGCACTACTAAATTATATATATGACAAACACACCTCATATGAAATAATTTAGAGTCAAATAAGTGATTAAATGTCATTTTCAAAAGTTCAATACATGCAGTATTTGCACTAGCATTATCACAACTAATGCTAAATGATTTGTTCAATACATTAAATTCATTAAAAACTTGTAATAAATTCTCACACAAATTTATTCCATTATGTGGATTTTCAAGTAAGCGAAAAACAATAATTCTTTTGTGAAGTAACCAATTATTATCAATAAAATGTGCAGTGACACATGCATAACCATTGTGATTACATCCAAACCAACAATTAGATTAAAACACATAACTCCATCAAAGTTCTTAAATTTTAAGCCCTTGTATGAAATAATTTCAAGATATCTGAGCGAGCAGTATTTCTACTTACAGTTCAATAAGCGGGTTGAACATACTTTTGCATAAACTCCTCGAAGTATTGATCTTCCACAAAAGTAAAAGGCATCTCCCTTACTGCCAAAAATTCAGACATTCCAACTCTCATTCGATCTCGCGAATAAGAAAAATTAGAAAAAGTAACTGATCCACTAGTATTAGTAAAATAAGTAATTTGAGTTTGTTTAGTATCTGAATGCTCTCTTTCATTCATGTGTTTATCTCTGTGTCTTCGCAATGTGCCCGTGCCTTGACCTTTAACCTATGCATAAGCTTTTCTGCAAATAGTGCATATTGCTTTTTTGTTTGGTTCATCTACTATAAAGATGTCTCAAATATCAGATGTCTGCTTTTTATTCTTTCACTATTGAGAAGATCCAATATTTGGATCATTGTCATCTTCTAAATTTATTGGAGAACAACTATCATATAAATTGAAATTTATTGAAGAAAAATTGTGAAAATTCATAACCTTTAACAAATATTTTTGAAATAATAAGATGAAAAGAAAACACAAAATGCTAAATATTAAAAATACTTGTTGAAAATATTAAGAGAGATTGAGAATGAGAAAATAGAGATTTCAAACTTGTAGATTGTAAAAGAGAATGAAAAATTTTGTACAAGAATCATAAGATGAAATGAAAGCAAAAAATACACAATTTTTAAGAAAAAAGTGACTGTCAGTACTTTTCAAATGATTTTTTTTTTTTTTTTTTTTGTCAAATGGTCACTGAATTTGTTTTAAACCGCTGGCCTGATTTTCAAAAATCGGCCCAGACCGGTTAAGAAAAGTGTAGGCCCGTGATTCGGCCCACTCTGTTAACGGGTCAAATTGCGGGCCGATTCACCTCCATGCGAGCCTGGGCGACCCGCCCATCTTGACACCACTACTTTAAACTAACAATTTTGTTATTTGATATTGTTGGTGACCGAGATCCCAAACAAGTCACCTTGGACCCACTCCAAAAAATCAAATACAATTTTAGATTATATAAATCAAGGTTAGAAATTGAGCTCTTTCTTACTAGCTCACTGTACTCTGACGTCATAAGAAAATGTCATCATTACCATCTGAAAAGGCACCCTATCAGTGACGTCATCACCTCATATACAGCCAAGCCTCCACATCCATCAATCAAAAGAAAGTAATAATTGCTTAAGTCGTAGGTAATCATTACTTGAGCACAGCTACATCCTAGTGGTGATCATGACATGATCAGTCAATCTCATGGGCTAATGAGAGCTCTCCATGGAAGATAGTGGCACACATTTCAAAGTCAGATTGTAACTTGATGGAACATAGGCGGCCAAACACTAAAACTAAGCTTATAAAGGACATTTATTTAAACACCAGGAAAAAAAAAAAAAAAAAAAGGCCACAAATAAGGTGTAGCAAATTGGAGATGAGTGTATCATCATAGAGTGATGGTTGAAATGCAGTCTGAACATAAATTTGAAATTGTAATAGATGGGAATATGGAGTTATTTTGGATACCAGCCTTTAATGTCTACGTACTCTTTACTTTGGGATTTTAATTAGTTTGCATTTAAGTAGATGTTACTTGAATTATATTTTCTCAAAATCCCGTATTGCATATCACAGTTCACATACTTGTTAAAAAAATTCGAATGTGATTTATTTCTTCCACATGTGAAATAGCTAACAGTTTACATATGTTGTCAATTGATAACAGGATACAACACCCACATATTCTTATTTAATGGTCACAGAGCAGGTCACAGGTTATTGTATAATGGTTACAACATAAGTCATAGACAAGTTTTCACATGTGACACACTACACCCACATGTCAATGTCAAAATAACAAGAGGTTGCACAACACAGATCACAGACTATTGAATAATGATCACACATTAATATTCACTTATTACAAATTGATTCTCATTAGTCACATATAATTTAAAATTGTTCACATGTGCCACATTACCGCTCTCCCCCCCCTCTCCCGAAAGTTAAAAAAATTAATACTCATTATACCAAAAAGTCTAATAGCAAAATGTTACACATCACAGGTCACATAATGTTGAATAATGGTCACAGCTTAATCTACAAATAGTCACAGATTATAAATTTATATCTATCTGTCACATGTCAGTGAAAATTGTTCACATCTCACACAATTCATTTGAAGATCAGATAAATGTTTACTCAGTGCACATCACAGATTGTTGTCAGTTGGTCACAGATTCTATTTTTAGGTCACACGTTACAACTTTCAGTCATAGAAAGCATTCATTACATTTTGTAGGTGTTCCCTCATTTGATTACAGTTTACCTGTGCGCAAGTGGAATGAACATGACAACTAAAAATAGTTTACTTGTCAGTATAAAATCTGAACTTTGTACTGTTATTATTTGAATCAATATAGATGTCCTCATACATTTTATATCGGACATTATATATAAACAAAGAATGAAAAAAAAAATAAACGAATCATTGCATTATGGTCAATGTGTATCATCAGTTGACTTCCTTTTCTTTCATTATTTTTTATTGGCTCGGACTTAACGGAACCAAGATGGTGCAAGTTCTGCAGTTGTAACCACTTTCACCATAATGTCCACATTTGATAGTTATGTTCCCTTCACAAGTTGATTTAAATCTTTTCTCAGTGGGCCCTCCACAACTTCGCTTTTGATTAGGTGTTAATACAACTATATTATGCAAATCTTTAGGCATTATCTATTTGGTTGGATTTCCAATAGGAAAAAATGTTTCTTGATAATTATTCATGTATGCTTATCTTGTGTAATAATTTGAAAAGTCCTCATATAAATCCATCTTCATACTTGCAATCACAGTCAATATGTGTGGACACAGTAGTTGATCAACTTGAAGTATCCTACATGTGCAAGTACGATGTTCTATATCAACAACGAAAGATGAACATACACCTCCAACTGAAAAACATTGTCTGATTAGGGATAAACCTGCAATTAATGATTAAAGTTAATATAAAATGATTAGTTGTTGAAACAATAATTTTAAATAGGAGTGGAGGGGCTTCTTTTGCAATTTTTGATTTGGGCCCCATTTAAATAGACATTTTGACCCATTTTCATTTGAAAACACACACAACACACAGTAGAAGAAGAGGAACCCGGCAGAGAAGGAGAAAAACACAGAAAAGAAGAAAAGAAAGGGAAAAAGAGAAGGAAAAAGGAGAAAGAGAGAGGAGAAAAAGAAGAAGAAGGGTAAAGAGGTATTTTAAGCTTGAATTTTATTCTTTTATGGTCTTTATTTTCTTTAAGGGGTAGAGATTATATTATGTTAAATTTCTAGGGTTTTGATTTGGTTCGAAAATTTCAGATTTATGGAATAAGGGTGCGATTGGAGCTAAAGTTTCTTGGTTCTTTAATTTTCAATTTCATTAAGGTAAGAAATTTCAGTTTTTTAGCAAACCCTAGATTCTCAATTGAATTATTAAGTAAGGATATTTGGTGAGTAATGATGAGGTTGATGAAATACTTAGTCGGATGTATGAATTATGGGATAAAAGGAAATTTAATGGGTGGAATTATAGTCACTAGTGGTCTCTAGATTGAAGTAAGTATTACATTATGCTTGGAAAGAAGGTTATGTTGATGAATTAATTATTAGTAAAGGGAGTAGAAAGTGTAATTAATCCCTATTGTGTAAATGAATAAATTGGAGAATTTCTTCAAGTATCGAGAAAATTTGTTCAAATAGTATAGCATTAGATATTAAGAGTTCTTGCTTCGATAGTGGTTAAATTGGTTATTATCTCGTGTTTCAGGTGGTGACGAGAAAATTGGGAACGTTTATCAGCCAATCTAGCTTGTAGCTCGTACTTTGTGAGTGAAAAATCTTATTTTTCAGAAATTAGTATTTATTAAATTTTTATTAGATTAAAAAGTTAATTCTTTCATACAATTGATTTTGAAAGTACAATTTTTCAGAATAAAGTGAATTTTATAATCATTTTTTTAAAAGTTAATTTCAGTTAAATTAAATCATTTCATTATCATGTTGTATCGGTATTAAATATTTTAGCAAATCTATAGTTATCTTTAAAACCACCAGAAAGTACCCAGGTGATTTACCCGCTCTGCACTTGTGTGAATGTGTTTCCACAGTGTATGACAAGTTTTGGAGATTTTACCCTCTCAGCACTGATGTTAATGTGTTTCCATAGTGTATGACCAGATTATCAGAGGTCTTTGGGACCCACTCTTGTACACATATAGGCTTTGGGTCGTGTACTGGGGTGCTTAGCCTTTGGGACAACTCTGCATACGTATGACCAGACTGTCAGATTATCAGATTTGAATGGCTTTGCCTTGTACATTGAGATTACTCTGTACATGAGCAAGGCTATTATTTGGGGTACTTATTGGCGTGACACTTTATATCATATTATGCTTATTCAGTTGTAGATTTACAGATTTTCAGAGTTATACAGTTTATCAGATTTCAGATTTTAGAATACAGAATTTAGTTTATGCAGTTTATAGAATAAAAGTTTTTATGATTCTATTATATTTAATTCTAAAAGTATTACCAACTCTTAGAATGTTTTTAAAGTTGCTAAGATATAAAGATTTTCAGAAAGTTAGCATAAATGGAAAAAAAATATATTTGTTTGCAAAATTATCCACTCACTGAGTTACAAATTCATATAATTTGTCATATTTTTCCTATCAGGAGGCCGCTGAACTTGAGATACTTGGAAAGCCTGTTGAAGTCTCAAAGCCTGGTCATCATCATTTAGTTGTATGATTTTAACTTTATCATGTCATGTAATGATTTGTTGGGGAGTCTTGTGTATTTAACACTTGGTCTAGTATTTTGTTGATGTTCACTTTGTTGTTGGGGGTTACAATGGAGGTAATGCTTGCATGAAGACTTAATGTTTTGTAGTAGAAGTACTCGGTCAAATTTGGTTTCATTATGTTTTGCTGTGATGGTATTGGTGGAAATGGTGGTTTCCAAAATAGTTGATATAAATGTTTGTATGAGATGTTTGTTGATTTCCAGGTGGTTTTAGTCCATATTTTAAAGTAAACTCTGCCAAATTTTTATAAATATATGTTACGGTCAAAGCAGATCACGGTTGCCTTGGTGGTGGGTCCGGCATTTAGCTGGTATGTACTATCGGCGCACGACACGTGTCTAGTCCATTAGGGTGATTCGGGACGGGTCGTGTCAATTGGTATCAGAGCATGGTCCTAGAGTTTATAGGTAACACTGCATGTATCTGATGTTCATATATCCTACATTATTGTAGGTAAGTCATGCGTAGTGGTCGCAGAACTCGCAGGCAACAAAATCCAGTATCTTAAGCTCGTGATGCTCCTGAGGGAGGGCATGTTGAAGGGGCCAGTGGGGCCGCAGAATCTGTTCACCAGTTGCAGAATAGTTGCTACTATTGCTTCACTTCTACCCAATTCTGACAGAGATAACTCTATTGAGAGGGCTCTGAAACTTAGGGCAAAATCTTTTATGGGTACACCTGATCCAGTTGATGCTGAGCTTTAGATGAAGACGTTGGAAAGTATATTTGATGTGATGGAATGTTCAGATGATAAGAAATTACACTTTGCCGTATTTTTATTGAAAGGAGGAGCTGTTGATTGGTGGGGTTCATTTCGATGTCGATACCCTGATCCTAGTGTCATCACCTGGACTATGTTTAAGGAAGCTTTTTATGAAACATATTATCTTCCAATCTATCGGGAAGCGAAATAAAATGAATTTTTAAAATTGGTTCAGGGGTCGATGTCTGTTGTTGAATATCATGTAAGGTTTGTAGAACTGTCTAAGTATGCCAATGCCTTAGTTGCTGAGGAAAGGGATAGGTATAGACGGTTCGAGCAGGGATTGAGAACCGATATTTGACCTATGGTTACCGCACATGGGCATCAAAATTTTGGTATGTTGGTAGAGGCAACATTAAGGGTGGAGGCAGCCATTCGTGAAGGACGTAATCAAGGAGAGCAAATGACTTTCCGTGGTGGTCGCAGTCAAACAGGAACCTCAGGAGAAAGGTTCAAAAAGAACAGAAAACGTTTTTGGCCTGGTGTCAATAACTCTGGCAGTTTTAAATCTAAATCTCGGAGTTCTGGGTCCAGTCAGGGATCGGGTCATAGTCAGAATTCTGTACAGCAGCCAGTGGGGAGCCATTCTCGTGTGCAGGGTTCTACACAGAGATTTCAGGGAGTGAGACAAAATGAAGGTTCTGATCACCGTAGTTTTCCACAGTGTCATTCCTGTGGAAAGTTTCATCCGGGCGAGTGTCTTAGAGGAGCTGGGGTTTGTTACCAGTGTGGTCAGATGGGACACCTAAAGAAAGATTGTCCAGCTCGATCTCAACAGATGGGAATACCTCAGATTGTATTTTCTCAGCCAGGGAATAATACAGCTGGACAGAACCAGGATCAGAGAGCTACAACAGCAGGGTTGACGGGTGGCGCACCATCTAATGTTGCTAGGGGAAGTTCTTCTAGACAGGGGGCCCAGGCGGGTCGATCTAAGACTCATGGCAAGGTGTTTGCTATGACCCAGCAGGAGGCAGAGGAGTCACCAGATGTGGTAGTGGGTATGTTATCTATTTTTGGTAGAAATGCTCGTTCTTTAATTGATTTGGGTGCTACCCACTCCTTTATTTCTCATGCACTTGCTAGCCATGCTAATCATATGTTAGAGCCTTTAGACAGTGAGTTGGTAGTAACGACTCCAGTAGGGGATTCACTTTTAGCTGATCGGGTATATAAGGATTGTGGGATTAGGGTGAGCAATCATGAGTTAAAAGCAGATCTAATTCCACTTAATATTCATGATTGGGGCAGCTTTGCTTCCATATGATCAGATTGTCAGATTATCAGATTTGAATGGCTTTGCCTTGTACATTGAGATTACTCTGTACATGAGTAAGGCTATTCTTTGGGGTACTTATTGGCGTGACACTTTATATCATATTATGCTTATTCAGTTGTAGATTTACAGATTTTCAGAGTTATACAGTTTATTAGATTTCAGATTTTAGAATACAGAATTTAGTTTATGCAGTTTATAGAATAAAAGTTTTTATGATTCCATTATATTTAATTCTAAAAGTATTACCAGCTCTCATAATGTTTTTAAAGTTGCTAAGTTATAAAGATTTTCAGAAAATTAGCATAAATACAAAAAAGAATATTTGTTTGCAAAATTATCCACTCACTGAGTTACAAACTCATATAATTTGTCATATTTTTCCTGTCAGGAGGCCACTGAACTTGAGATACTTGGAAAGCCTGTTGAAGTCTCAAAGCCTGGTCATCATCATTTAGTTGTATGATTTTAACTTTATCATGACATGTAATGATTTGTTGGGGAGTCTTGTGTATTTAACACTTGGTCTAGTATTTTGTTGATGTTCACTTTGTTGTTGGGGGTTACAATGGAGGTAATGCTTGCATGAAGACTTAATGTTTTGTAGTAGAAGTACTCGGTCAAATTTGGTTTCATTATGTTTTGCTGTGATGGTATTGGTGGAAATGGTGGTTTCCAAAATAGTTGATAAGAATGTTTGTACGAGATGTTTGTTGATTTCTAGGTGGTTTTAGTCCATATTTTAAAGTAAACTCTGTCAAATTTTTATAAATATATGTTACGGTCAAAGCAGATCACGGTTGCCTTGGTGGTGGGTTCGGCATTTAGCTGGTATCTACCATCGGCGCACGATACGTGTCTAGTCCGTTAAGGTGATTCGGGACGGGCCGTGTCACAATTGGTCCAACATTTATGTGCACGGATCGCGCCCACACACAAGTTCAATGTCCGATATACAATTTGGTCCGAGGTTTGCACCACATGTCCACGCACGTGGAAAGAGAGTCTATGCTACAAATGATTACACCCTTCCAAAGTGTAATCATATATAACTTACATAATTTTCCCTTTAATACAAAATCATCGTTCAATGCATCAACTTTGAGCTCAGCAAATACACGATTTCGATGTTCTTATAGAGGAAAATACAAATCAATTTTGATATTTCAAAATAAACAAACGATCACATTCAAAATTATGCTAAAAGTAGCCTATTAAATCAACATAAAGTGCTTAGTTGACATTTAATTATAATAAAACAAATCTAATAAGGACCCACCTATTAACTTAATAATTTAAAATCAATAATATATTCATCTTAAAATCAATTGGGTTTTTTTTCAACAATTTACACGTCAGACTTGTTAGTGACAGCTGGTCCCCTGTGATACATCGGCCCTGTTGATTAAGCATTATTCTATTTTCAATTCTTAACCTCTTCAATTATGCAGCTGTCCTCCTCTCTCTTCAATTCTCAACGTCAACCATTAGCAAATGTTCACTTCTCTCACCGAATGGTCAATTCAAATCACCATTTCCCCATCAATTCATGTTTCCACCGGTGTATACAAGATGATGAATTTAAAGTGAGCTTATGGCCTATGGGGCTATATAACAGGCTCCTCAATAGATGTGGAAAATTTTTCAGTTGGATGAGAATTCCTTTGGTCCTGTCCTATTCTCGTTTTGATTTGTCCTCTCTTTGAAATTGGTCACCTTCTCTTATAAGTTATTGTATCTGAATATCTGTGTTAAATTATTGAAGACTACATTGATCCAAATCTCACATATTTAATGCTTATACTGGTCTCCTCTTTGCTGATTATTACTATTGCATAGCAAGAAAAATGGATAAATCAAGTAATCAATCCAAACAAAAAGGTTTTAATGTTCAATGCACTTCCACTTCTACCTTTTCCAAGTGGATGACCATTGCAATTGCATCATTGTACTTTATTTGCTGATTCACACAATCTATTTCCTCTTTGTTAAAAATAACAAAAATTGAATCTTTTTCGGATATCTATTTGTTTTTCATTGCAAAAGTAACCTTTTGCAATGATAAAAGGTTTAAGCACTTTTAACCTCAAAAGTGCTCCTCGCAATCTTCACTTTTCCAAGAAAAGTGCTTCTCTTCAAACTCTTTTATCATTGTACATGTTGAGCTCCAACATTTTTGAAAAATTGTCTTGGTACGGCCACGTTGGCCCTATAAATCCACGGTCATGTGTGCACTAGCCGTGCCTTGTCCATCTTTGGGCATCAGATTCTTGGTCACTCAGGGAGGAATTTTAGATTCAATTTGAGAATTCATTTTGCAAAATTGATTTGGGAAAATTCGATTGAGATATATGTACTTGAAGAAGACATTGATTTATGGTGTTGGGTGATTGGAGGGTGATGGGTGAAGGGAGAGGTGGTGGTGGCAATGGCGATGGCGATGGTGGAGGTTTTGATTATCTAAGGGACACTCTTATTCAATTTTCATCATCTAAGTAAACCATTTGCATCATCTAATGGACACTCCTATTCAATTTTCAGTTTCGCAGCCCGTACTTGTTCAATTCTGAAGTCCATTCACCGAAAAGATGCGAGCTTGAGCCATCTTGCTATGAATATATCCATTCGACTTAATATTCAACTCACAGTGCTCACTCTTTATGTGCTGAATCTCACCATTCCAGATCCTACTAAGTACTGGATTTTCTTCTCAATTTGTATCATGTCCTTTGTCTCAACAGATAGAGATATTTGTTTAAAAAGTCTCCTTTCTCTTCAGGAATATGTAACTTCAAGAACCATAGGTACAAAATTACCAAAACGCAACCAAATTCTAATGAAATGAAAACTTAGGCAAGCAAATGTAAAACATAACCTTCAAAAAAATTTAATAGAGCAGAAAAAAATTGTATTAACTATCAAACACTTCGCACAAGCACTGAGTTTGAGTTAAAAGAAAAGAAATTGCAAATATCAGAGACAAAAACAAAAATTCAGATCAAGAAAAATCAGAAAAAAACGATAAGAACTAAATATCCAATCTTTATGGAAAAAAGACTAATAAAGAAAGGCACAATCTAGGGTTTAATAGAATATCACTAATTATAAAAAGTAAAAAGGCTTAATCCTTTGAGCCAGTGCAAAGAGTAGAAGTCATGAAAAGATTGGGAGATCTGTGATTGGTGACATGTGGGAGAGCAAATGAAGGACAGTTTTTTGGGACTGAAAGTTTGTTGCATTCAATTTCAAATCCATTGTTTCTTCTTGATTTCAATTGTTTTCTGCTTTATTTTTCAGGTTTTGTTTCCTACACAAAAGTGAATCAATTATTAATTGCTATGTGGCTCAAATAAAATTTTTTTATTTTATTTTTTATTTTTTATTTTTGCACTTATATCCATTTTTTTATCCTTCAATTAATTGGCACATTTTGTCTCTAACTACGATTTCAGCTCAAATATTTTGTCAAATTTATGTAATCGTTGCTTATCTTGTTTATTTAAAAATTTGATGGATAAATTAATCTTTTTTATTCCCATCAAATTGATTTTTTACTGTCTTCGTAGATAAAATGTACTAATTAATCAATACTTATTTGCTTTAGTTAAAACTTATAATCGAGACTCTAAAATTTTAAAGGACTATGCTACATGTACACCTCATGCTCTACATAATACCCTACACCCCCCTCACATGGAAGGGGGGCCCACGAATATTTTATTATGTGGGGGCCTCCTTCCATGTGAGGGGTTGTAAGGTATTATGTAGGGCATTGTGTACATACATATAACATTTTCCAATTTTAAATCACAATCTATTTATTGAAGATTAAAACACTAATAATTCCTTCCAAGGTATACTATTATTAACTGTACAAATGATTGGATGTGTTGTCTATAAAAAAAAAAAAAAAGAATTGCTCTGCTGGGGTGGGGAGGTCATTGACTCTTTCATATTCAATTTATCTGTTATGTTACCAAATAAAGAAATATAGTCCCAATGCATGAAATAATTTTCTTGCAGCTTGGGAAGTTTGGACTGACTTGAAGCCATTTAAATTGAATGAGAAAGTACTTGCAAACCCAATATGCAGTTCAAACAATTGATTTTTACTCGTGTACAACTTGTCGTACGTGCATTGTTTATGGACCGTATGACTGAGTTCTTGATAATGCAATACTCTTGAATTGGTTGAATTACTGAACAAATATGTTGAATTATATCCATCGACTGTCTATCGAATTTAGTAAACAATTTAATCTAGATTTTAATTCAAACTCACTCAATTCCTTTTCCTTCCACTAATAATTTCTCTTGAATTATTTATTAGTTACTTTATATCATTTAATTATAATTAATGAATATATATTTTTATATTATTATCTTTATACAAATAATGAATCATGAGTCACACTTGAAAATATTGTATCAAATAGTATCGACTAAGATGTTAGAACTATATTGTTTTTATCATGTTATTGCATTGAAATGGTTAGAAGAGTTGGTCTTTTGATTTTTAATATTTTGTGATGTACTACTATTCATATGTTTAACGTGAGATTTTTTACTAATATTTGTTATCTAACTTGTTCCACGTTTTATTTTGTTTTGGGTTTTTTTTTGCTAAAGTGTGATTTTAAATTGAACCAAAAAAAAAAAAATGTTATTCGATTTGACTTGAAAATTTTCAAACTACTTTAAATAGTTTGGTTAGAAAAATTGTTACAATTCGTCTAAACTGAAACGTGCTCCTCTTATCATAAACCTTGTTCATAAAAACAATGATAAGTACATAAAACGGGTTATTTATGTTATATCTTTCACATCCTACCCTATAAGTAATGTTATAAAAATTGAATAGGATTGACAGGTTCAACCAGAAAAATCAGAAACTAGTCCAAAAATCAATTCGGCTAAAACTAAAAACCCATTTAATATAAAATAGCTAAAAAAATCAGTCAATTGGCCGGTTTATTCACTAGCCGAATGACCGGATCCGATTTTGTCGATTGACTGACTGTGTTAAAAATATATATATTAATCAACTTTAGCCTTTAGGACTCTTGTTTATCCAAAGTTGGCCACTTTGTAGTTGGAATCCGAACTGAGATTGGGAACAATAAAAAGCATTTCCTGTGATTTGGTAGTGGGAATCGAATTTTGTATTGATTTTGAATAAATTAATTATTATTTTATTTTATTTTATTTAATAAAAAATTTAAAACTCTTCAAGTATTTTAATTAACAATATTATACTATTATTTAATATTATTTATGATTTGCAAATATATTTAATTATCTTTACTTAACTATCCGATTCGATCCTGATTCAACATTTTCACTTTTTTTGGATTCGAATTTTGAAGCATTGCTTATAAGTACATTAATAATCACAGATCGTTTGCAGATAATTCTCCCATTCATTAGAGTAGACCTGTTCGACATTATTTCAATACAAATCTGAAAACTAAGACAGTGTATTTTGTTGAATTATATTGAATTGACTTGCAATTGGGATGGTGGGGTTATTTTGACCTTGACCATAAAGGAAAACAAAGTCAACTGTCCATTGTATGTAAAAATGAAGTTGACACACCAACCGACTTATACATTTTAGTCTGTGACCAAAACAATCCTTTAGTCTATGGATGACAAGATAGAAAGGTTCAACATTTAGTCCCGATTTGATGTAGTTAAAAATAACATTTTATGTAATAAAATATGTAGATAAAAAAAAATTGACAAAAATTATGAATCCTATGCAATGTTTAATTAAAATTAATTGTTGACTTTGACTTGATTTTTTATCAATTTTTTTTTGTTAAATCATACTAAACTTTAGCAATCGATCTCACAACCACTCTTTCAAGATAAAATAGATAGTTCTTATATACGAGTTTTTGTGCACTCTATCAAAAAGTTTAAATTGTTAAAGAATAAAACTATTTATTTATTCACATTTTATATTGAATATATACATTGCAATAAGATTTTTTTTTTAATAGAAACTCGACAAGTTGAAGATTATATTTAAATGAATTTATATAGTCCCTCTTTAAGGTTATGCAATTTTTTTAACAGGCAGTATCAAAATAAAACTTCATTGACTTATTTTCTCACATATTAATAAAAACTATCAAAAAAAATTATATATTTTAATTTTGTTGTCCACGTAGAGGTTGCAAACAGGACAAGTCACCTACCGATTCGATCCATGAATGACTACGGTTGATACTGATATGAGTTATGAATCGAACTAAGCTCAAAATTTTTATTATGAGCCCTCGAGCTCGCTATTTTGGGCTGGTGGATCGGTTCATATTTTGACTTATTTTTAATTTATTTTAATATAAGTTGGCTCATGGGATTGTTGACAGCTCAACTTTGCTCGATACATGAGGTTCACGAGCCAAAAGACTTAGTCGAGCAGAGTTTTTAACATGAATCGAACTCGAGTATCCAAAGATCGTGCCAATACGTCTACTTGCGAGTTGATCAATTGCCATTCCTACATCCACATTAGATGTACGAGTGACTACGCAACAATAGGCAACTCTTTCCATAGAGTACCAAGTAATCCATGCAATCGCCAATCAATTAATTGGAATAAAATCATCCCTCATGGGGTGATCGAGTTGATGGAGTAGATAAATGTGAAGGTCTTTGGTTAACCTGACTGACATGATTTAAATGCTATTGCATCAACTCAACGATTTACCCAATACGTATCGAAAGACAGCGACTGCGAGTTCCCCGTCTTAAAAGCAAAATAAAATCAATTGGATTAAAGTCATTTCTCAAGCAGAACTGCTGCACATAATCATGGCCCCAGTTTAAAAATAAAAAAATTAATAATTTTATTGTAGTTTGACTTTTTTCTCTTATTCAAATTTGAGAGCAATTGAATTGAATATACATTTTTATTATCCAATTCTGTACTTTAAGAGACGTAACACGTTTGACTTTATATTGGTTTTTCTTTCCTTTGGCTACATAATTAACAGGCGAAAGAAAAATAAAAATTATTTCAGTGTTCTATATATTGGCCACAATGAATCCAGACTAATCAACAAAACATGCAAATGCTCAATTAAAATAGATTTAATAAACGAAGGTTAATTAATTTGCTTGAAGTGTGATTATTGGAAATGGGCCGAGAATATGGAACCAAATATTTCGGCATATTTTCCTTTCCATATTTATCTCTGTTAGTTTTCTATTTTAACATTACAAATACAATCAATTTGTAATATTTTATTCTTGGTATTGCTGTAGATTTTTGTATATATTCCCATAGTGGCCATAATAAAGATTGAGTCTTTCATTGCCTCCCTTCTATTTATCATGGTATCAGAGCAGTAGAATCCTAGGACCTTATTCATGGCCGAAGAAAGCCCCCTCCCTGCAGGTTCCAATGCTTCAAGCAATAACTCCAACAGCAACCAATTAAACAACAACCAACCCAGCTGTGATGCTTCATCACTTTACATCCCATATTCCTCTGACAACCCAGGAACGACTCTGGTAACCTGCTTGTTCAGGGAAGAAAATTATCCCACATAGTGTCGGGCAATGACCAATGTACTTCAGGCTAAAAGCAAGTTCGGCTTCGTAGATGGGTCTGTCCAGCGCCCAACATCTGGTTCAACAGAAGAATCTGCCTAGACCAAATGCAATTCCATGGTAATTTCATGGATTTTTAACTCTATTCATCCCACCCTTCATGATAGTATGGCGTATTTCATGACGGCACACGATATGTGGAACGACCTTGAAGAGCATTTTTCACAAGGGAATGCTCCCCGTGTTCATCAGTTGAAGTCTGAGATGATGAATACCTTGCAACTGGGGATGACCATCTCAGTGTACTATACGAAATTGAAGGGACTTTGGGATGAACTCAACACATATTCTCACATTCCACCATGTTCCTGTGGCTCTGCAAAGGCACTTGTTGCAGAGAAGGAGAAAGAAAAGGTACACCAATTTTTGATGGGTTTGAATGAAAAATATGGCACCGTCTGATCCCAAATCTTAAACACTGATCCACTACCTTCCTTGTCACGTACTTATGCACTTGTGACGCAAGAGGAACGCCAACAGTTGGTAATGGCATCCAGATTATCCTCTGTTGAAGGAGCATCTTCCAGCACACATTCCAATCGAACTCATGGCAGCCGTAAGCCCACAGGAAATCGTGACCCCTCCAAAGAATTTTGCGAATACTGCAAGAAAACCAGACACACTCAGGATACCTGTTTTGAACTACATGGCTACCCAGATTGGTGGGATAAAGGGAAGAAGCCGTCTAGAACTAAGATGGCTAATGGGTCGCAACGTATGGAAACTAATAAGGGTAACAATGCTATACCACTTAATGGGTTGACAAACGAGCAATACACTCAACTCCTTACTATGTTGAATCTGGATAACCAACATGAATCCATGGCCAATTTCGCGGGTAAGGCGACTTCTCTGTCCAATTGTATGATTGATTGGGTTTTGGACTCGGGTGCTTCCAACCATATGACATGCGTTGAAAAAGTGCTCGTTTCTCCTAAACCTGTACCACACTTTTCCCCAATTAAAATCCCAGATGGATCATTTATACCGACACAGCCTTCGAGGATGTCCCCCTTAATTCTCCTGTCACTTTGAAGGATGTCTTATATATACCCTCTTTTACTTGCAACCTCATCTCCATTAGTAAGCTAACCAAAACATTAAACTGTGTTGCTCATTTTTCCCCCTCTTTTTGTGCGTTACAGGACTTAGCCACGAGGAAACTGATTGAAATGGGTGAATTGCGAGATGGACTCTGTTATTTTTGGGCAACCAAAGTCTCCACAGCTGCTTCCAGCACCACCAATAACTCTCGGCTCCTCCTTGGGCACCAACGCCTTGGACATCTATCTTTTGACAGGCTTTCTCTTTTTAGTGATTTAAATTTATCTTCAATTCCCTCTTTTAATTATTGATGTGATCCTTGTCATCGAGCGAAGCAAACTCGTAAACCTTTTTCCCTTAGTTCTATTAAAACGCTTGAATCTTTTGAATTAATTCACTGTGATGTTTGGGGACCATATCATACCCCATCTTTGTCTGGTGCCACTTATTTTTTGAGCATTGTCGATGACTTTACTAGATCCACCTGGGTATTTGATCAAAACCAAGACCGAGGTCTATGCTAAGCTCACTTTCTTCATCGCCATGATTCATAAACAATTCGGAAAAAATGTTAAACGAATTCGCAGTGACAATGGAACTGAATTCATAAATCATGCCTTCCAACTTTTTTGCCACAAAAATGGGATTTTGACACAATTTTCTTGCGTCGCTATGCCTCAACAAAATGGGGTCGTAGAGCTCAAACATAGACACATACTTGAAGCCGCTAGAGCCTTGAGGTTTCATGCTAACTTACCTATTAAATTTTGGGGAGAATGCATCCTAACGGCAGTTTATTTAATTAATCATACCCCTACACCACTTCTACTTGGTAAAAGTCCTTGTGAACTTTTATTTTCTCAGAGACCAAATTATCCCATCTCCGTGTTTTTGGGTGCCTTTGTTATGCGTCTGTCATTCCTACAAGTTCCACGAACGCTCTTCTGCTTGCATTTTCATTGGTTACCCCCATGGTCAAAAAGGATACAGAGTGTATGATTTAACTACGCGCAAAATTTTCACTTCTCGGGATTTAACGTTTTATGCGCATATTTTCCCATTCCAAATTACATCGCCCACTTCCTCTTCTTTTCCTAACCCATCGTCGACCACTCCTGTATCCTTGCCTATCCCTGACCTTGACCCCCCGTCGCCTGCTCCCCAATCCCCAGACAATATTGATCTTTTCATTGTCGCTGAATCACCACCTCAACCCGCTCCCTCCTCCAATTCTATACCCACTGATCAACCTCCCACACTTTTCCCTCAACGCCCATCTCTTATAAGAAAGTTACCCTCCCATTTTCGGGACTTCCATATTGACTTGCCGGGAAATAATAGATCTTCTCCCATCTCTTCCAACACTGCTTCCTCAGGTATGTCCTATCCTTTGGGTAACTTTCTCTGCTATTCAAAGTTTAATTCACCTCATACTAGTTTTCTTGTGGCCATCACTGCCAATGATGAGCCAAAGTCCTATAAACAGGCTATTAGGGATGCCCGTTGGCAAGGCACCATGGAAAAGGAATTGGAAGCACTTGAGCAAAATCACACTTGGACTTTGGAGCCGTTACCTCCTCGCAAAAAAGGCTATTGGTTCAAGGTGGGTTTACAAGATCAAATATCACTCTGACGGGACGGTTGAATGGTACAAGGCTCGCTTAGTGGCGAAAGGTTATACGCAAGTTGAGGGGCTTGACTACAATGAGACCTTTGCTCTGGTTGCCAAACTTACCACCGTCCGGACTTTGTTAGCTATTACGGTCACCAAATCATGGGATTTACATCAGCTTGTCGTCCACAATGCATTTTTACACGGTGACCTTGATGAGGAGGTCTACATGTCACCACCTTCTGGTTACTTATCTCCCAATGACAACAGGGTGTGTCACCTCCATAAATCCCTTTATGGTTTAAAGCAGGCGTCTCGCCAATGGTTTGCTAAATTCTCCCATGCCATCCTCCATTTTGGCTTTACCCAATCTAGAGCTGACACTTCCCTCTTCTTGCATCGCAAAGGTAGCTCCTTCACAGCATTACTTGTATACGTGGATGATGTTATCATTGCTAGCAACGATGGTGCTCAAACTGCCGATCTCAAAGATTATTTAAATGCTTGGTTTCACATCAAGGAACTTGGTCCTCTCAAATACTTCCTTGGTTTGGAAGTAGCTCGATCTCCAGAAGGTATTGTTTTATCCCAGCGTAAATACACTTTAGACATATTTCAGGATGCCGGACTAGTTCATACAAAGCCTGTGCCATTTCCTATGGAGCAACATCACCGTTTGGCCTTGAACGCTAGTGCCTTCCTTGATGATCCATTTGCTTATCGTCGCCTTGTCGGGCAGCTCATTTACTTGAACATCACTCGACCGGAACTTTGCTATTCCGTCCATATCCTTTCCCAGTTCATGAACAGGCCTAGACATAGGCATTGGATGGCAGCTCTTCGAGTCCTACGCTACCTTAAATCTGCTCCTGGTCAGGGCATCTTTCTCTCCTCCAAATCTAATTTTCGTCTTCATGCTTACCGTGATTCAGACTAGGTAGGTTGTCTCCTCACTCGCCGCTCGATTACTGGCTACCTTATCTTCATTGGTTGTTTCCCAATTTCCTGGAAAACCAAGAAGCAAACTACCGTCTCTCGCTCTTCAACTGAGGTTGAATATCGCTCCATGGCTACCACCGATTGTGAGCTCATTTGGCTCCGTCAATTGCTGCAAGATTTAACGCTTCCCACTTCTTTGTCGGCCCAGCTTCATTGCGAGAACAGGGCTGCCTTGCACATTGTTGCTAACCCCGTTCATCATGAGCGCACTAAACACATTGACATTGATTGTCACTTCATTCGCGACTGCATCAAATCTAGTTCCATTAACACCATGCATGTTCCTTCGGATCGCCAGTTAGCTGACCTCTTCACCAAAGCTCTCGGCAATGTCCAATTTCACTTCCTTGTTAGCAAATTGGGCATTCGTAATCTCCATGCTCCAACTTGAGGGGGCGTATTGGAAATAGGCCGAGAATATGGAACCAAATATTTCGGCATATTTTCCTTTCCATATTTATCTCTGTTAGTTTTCTATTTTAACATTCCAATCAATTTGTAATCTTTTATTCTTGGTATTGCTGTAGACTTTTGTATATATTCCCACAGTGGCCATAATAAAGATCGAGTCTTTCATTGCCTCCCTTTTATTTATTAGTGATGTTTATATTAATTTTAATACAGTATTTGCAAGATTATAAGTTCTGCTTAACCACTGAAAAGGAGACGACTGAATTAAGATGCAGCATTGAGCCTGAAATCGAATCAAACACAAGATGGAAATTCGATAATTTCAATAAAATGCCAAAAATAGATTAATAAACTTCGAGCATGCTGCTTACGATTAGCCAGCTTTGTAGCGGCAAAAGGATTAGAAGTTCTCCCGTGCTACGGTTCCCTGCGGTGCCACATTTGTTAATTTAACTGTATACTTAAAATTTAAGTTGCACGTGAGAAATAAAAAATGCATCCGGCCATGAAGAAAGTAAGATCTAGATCGTTGTGGGACATTTAGATTAAAATTATACTTTTAAAAATGTATTTAACATTAATTAAAATATTACCTACTAAAATAAAATAAAGAAACTAATTGTTAATATTATTTCCAATGATTCTACCTAAAATTTGCCTTCATTTTGATTCGATTGATGTCCAAAAGATTCTTTTCGCTATTGACGAATTATGAGTATAACTTAAGTAATGTGATTTATTTGATCAAATTTGTAATTTGACTAATTAAAACTTTAATAACGATCGAGTCTTGCTCGTTTTATATTTAAATAACATCCACACGTCAACTGTTCTTGAACTCGATATCCATGTTTAATTTCTTTAGTTATTTAATTTGATTTGTAAGTCTTATTTCATACCACGTAGTTGTAACCTAAAATGTGCTATAAATGACAAAGGTTGAATTATGCACGAGGCATGTTTGGGTAAGCTTTAGAAATCTAATCATAAGTAAATAAGTTTTAAAATTTATTAACTTGTTGATAATTAAATTTATATATAACTAATCTTAAAATGAACTCCACCTTAGTGTGCATGTTTTGTTGTGCTAATTTGAACTAGAGAGTGACTTTTATACAAAGACAAACATGCTCTTACGTAAAAGTAAGAAAAATAACCTATTTTAGCCCTAGTTTGGTAGTCATTTTTTTCAAAATGCATTTTTCTCTCTCTTCTTTTTAATTACACATTCTTTAATAAAATAATATTACACGCAAATCCAAAACTTTTCCTTAATTTCTAACCACATTATCCATCAATTAACTATTCAAAAATACATTTTCTCCCCAAAAATGACTACCAGATAGGGGCTTAATGTATTTGTAAACGACTATTTATTATAATGTAAAAGCTAACTTACAGTAAACTTAATCAAAAATGCTCTCTATACCGTGAATATTCGTTCAATAATTAAATAAAAACAATGTAGATTTTTATTATTATTATTTAATCCTTGTTCCTTCGAATTCGCACTTGCTGAAAATCGAATGAACGACACGAAGGTTACACAAAATACAAGACTTGATCAAGTTAATGAAATTAGATTATCATACTAAAAGTCCTTTAACTTTTCATGATATGTTTTGAAAAAATTAAATTTTTATTAAAACTAAAATTAACTAAAACTTGTCGAAAACAATAGTCTTTGACAACGGCGCAAAAAACTCGATCGTTTGATTTCCCGCTAGTAAAGGGGATCGTGAACAAGTAATATAGTAGTGTGTAGAATCGAGTTAAAATTAATTACAACTTTAATCGAATAAAAAACAGATTTTGAGTTTTCTATACTAATATCTAAATTATCAATTAAACTAGAAAAGGATTTAACGGGTTTTTTCAAATATGTGAAAGTATTACTAAGATGTCAAATCCCCCTTGTTATTCCATTTTTAGTGTAACAATTAAATTGATAATTTGAAATCATTCATGTTGGTCAATATTCCTAATTTAATTGAAAGCCTCTCTCGATAGCGATCAAATATATTCTCCTCATGTGACCCTTCTATCTCTCGATGAAAGATGCAAATATGATAAATGTATTAACAAGTATTAAAACACATATTCAAATCATATAAATTATAGAGGTGTATCTTTATCCTCTATCGAACTTTACAATGTTTATTAGATTGTGCTTAAACCATATTGTCTCTCTCAATAACACTAAAATTCGCTAACAATTCAATTGGTGATCAAACAATTGAAAAGGAAGATAAAAACAATAATAAACATCCACAAATAAAACCAAATTAAAGTCAAAATAGTTAATTAAAAATTAAAAAATATCATAAGAAGGGTTCATCTCATCCTAGCAATGTATGAAACTAGCCCAACATATTGAAATTACAAGAATTCATATTTAAGTGAAAAAAAACATAACTTGAATTTTTGATAAATTGAAATGATGAAGATGAATCTTGAAATCATGAGTCTCATCAATTGTTTCTTGATGAATCTCCACTTGCGTCTTTTCCTCTTTGCCCAAAAGTAAAGTTTGAATCTTCACTTGATGGAATTCTTGCAAGTCCCATTTAATTCTCTCACAAAAATAATTTTACTCATTTGATGATAATAATTGAAGAAATTGGAGTATAATATGTATATAAGAGGTGTATGAGATGTCCTCATATGTATTCAATTGTTAGGTATTTATAAGAGTTGAAAATTGGTTGAAAATTACGTCCAAATTAGTTTCCAAAAGAGTTCCAATCTAATAAGGAAAGTTGCCTTCACGCGTGGATTTTTCTCTGTACAGCAGTTAGTATTTTGGGTATAACTTTCTTTCTTGATGTCCGATTGAGGCGATTCAAAGTACGTTGAAAATATAACTTAAATGACTACAAATTTTCTTGGTGTAGAAATTTTACAATTTGGACATGACTATGCCAAAATTGGGTCTCAATATTCGACTAAAAATCTAGCAGATATCTTGTGTGCATGAAAAATGATTTATGGTAATAATCAGATTATATTCCATTCCCTTTTGACTTCTAATTGCATCCAATTAACTCCTAACAATCTTAAAATTATCGTCTTGTGGTCCGAATCAACCATTTGTTTTTTTTTTTTTTTTTTTTTGCAATTTGGTCCTCAAACTTTATACTTTTCCCCATTTTTCGCTGTTTTTCGCTTTTTTCTTTCAATTTCACTTTCAGTAATCGAATTTTACCTAATTAAAGAAATATACAATAAATTAGCCTATAATTCCTTAAAAGAACTATTGAATGCCTATATTTTTAGATCCAAATAAGTGTATTAAATACACTTGTCATAGAGTTCCCAACATCTTAACTTTTTTTTTTTTTTTTTGGCACTTTGAGCCCTTCAAACAAAAGGGAAAGAAATTAAACAATATTTTATTCCCTTGACTCCTAATTGTTTCAAGATTTGACCTTTTGTACTTAGAAGGTAAAAGAAAATGAAAAAAAGGGAAGAAAAAGAAACAAAAGAAGAAAGAAGAAAAGGTTCCAATTTGTTTTAGCTAAAAACGTTAATAAAAATCTAAATCAAAGTTAACAAATAATTTTAACAACACACATTTTAAGAGATTTATAACTTTTCTTAACTTTTGAACGACGCATTTCATTAACTTTTATCGAAATTAATTAAAAATCTAATTTTTAACAAAACTAATTAAGGGCAAAAAAAAAAAAAAAATACAAGAGAAAAGTAGTCTTCCTTGTGGCTACTAATTATGGTGGGGCCGTGGCATTAACCCGGCTTGTTCAAATTAATGTTATAAAATTGTGGAAATACTTTGAATAGCCAATAATGGTGAAAAGGAAAGCCAAGCAAGCAATAGGGCTTACGCAGGCTTATAACTAGAGACCACCTCTGCAAGCAAACCGCAAAACCTTACCCAATTCCTTCTCCCCTTATCACATTAAGCATTTTTTTGCTCTTGATTTAATCAATGGAAATCCCAGAGAAATTTGGTAGGTTTTCGAGCTGCCGGGGAGTGGCTTTCGAAATCAAACCCCATTCAGATCCATTTGCCATTTCTAATCCCACCATTGATCCACCTAGAAACAGTAGAAGATTTTGGCTCCCATGGGGGAATACTTCAAAAATTGGTCCATCTTCGGAACTCATGCAAAGGTCAATGAGCCAAACCAGCAGCCATTTCTGTGATCTTGAAGTTGATTATGATGATGAAGATGATGATACTCTTGCTGATATTGAAGAAGGCTATGAAGAAGAGAAAGTGGATGTCGCAACTGCCTCTTCCTCCAGCCTTGAGTAAACGTGAACAGCCCAAAGCCACCGGCAACGCAGCCAAGGCGAAGCCGTCGAGACTATCGGTGATACTTCTTGATCAAGGCTTGTTCACTGTTTACAAACGGCTCTTTGTCGTTTGTTTGGCTTTGAACATTACTGGTCTGGTTCTTGCAGCAACTGGACACTCCCCATATGCAAGAAACCGAGCCGCCTTATTTTCTATAGCAAACATTTTCGCTTTGGTCCTCTGCCGGAGTGAAGCGTTTTTAAGGATTTTTTTTTTGGACGGCGGTGAAGGTTTTAGGGTGGTCATGGATTCCATTGAGGCTAAAGACAATGGTCACATCCTTATTACAATCTCTTGGTGGAATACACAGTAGTTGTGGTATTTCATCAATTGCATGGCTTGTTTATGCGTTAGTCCTTACTCTTAAAGACAGAGAAAACACTTCCTCCGCCATAATTGTAGTCGCCTCCGCCATTCTTTCACTTCTCTGCCTCTCTTCTCTGGCAGCGTTTCCCCTAGTCCGTCACCTCCACCACAACATGTTTGAGAGGACTCACCGATTTGCTGGTTGGACTGCCCATGCTCTCCTCTGGTTATTCATCATCCTCACAATCTCCTATGACCCGAAAGCTAAATCCTACAGTGATGATCTTGGATCAAAACTGATCAAACAGCAGGAATTCTGGTTTACAATAGGAATTACGACACTAATTTTAATTCCATGGTTGACTGTGAGAAGAGTCCCGGTTAAGGTTTCTTCCCAATCCGATCATGCCTCGATCATCAAGTTCGAAGGTGGTATTAAAGCCGGAATCTTGGGCAGGATTAGCCCGTCCCCGCTTTCTGAGTGGCATGCATTTGGAATCATTTCAGATAATAAGAAAGAGCACATGATGCTTGCTGGTGCAGTTGGTGACTTCACAAAATCTTTGGTCACAAATCCACCGAGCCACTTGTGGGTTCGACAGGTACATTTTGCAGGATTACCTTATTTAACAAACTTTTACAACAGGGTGCTTCTAGTGGCCACCGGCACGGGAATCTGCGTCTTCCTCTCCTTCCTCCTGCAGCCATGTAAAGCCGACGTCTGCTTACTTTGGGTGACAAAAGGGGTGGAACAAAATTTTGGTAAAGAAATCAAACAAATGTTGTCTGGACATCCTAAGGATAAGGTCATTATCCATGACACAGCCGTGCTCGGCCGCCCCAACGTGTCGCAAATGAGTGTCGACACGGCCAAGAAATGGGGGGCGAAGGTTGTAATTGTCACCAGCAACCCGGAGGGAAGTAGGGATGTGGTTAATGCATGCAAGGGTGCTGGAATTGCTGCCTTTGGCCCTATTCGGGATTCTTGAAATTAATCTTTTAATTCGCAGTTGTTTTATATTTTTCACTTTCAGTTTTATTATTGTGCAAGGAAGTTCTTCAATGTAATTTCTAAGTGTATTGTTTTCCTCAAGAAGTATATATTGTCGATTATGGTCCTAATTTGAGACATTTGATTTCCATGCATAAAAGCTTGTTTAGGAAATGAGTGATCACTTTGAAAAACTTTGAAAAGTCAAAAAATATTTATGAGACTAATAAAGTGCCTTTATACATGTTAGATAATTTCACTTTCAATAGTTTTTAGAGAAAGTTGACGTGCAAAAACAATTACACAAAAAGCGGAAACCTATCGAACGAGTCCACTCTCCCACCATTTTGGGAACTTTTACAATTGATAATCTAGAAGTAAGAAATCTGACGTCAACACATTTATTGAAAGTAATCCAAATTAAATTAGCAACGGAATATCTAGCCACTGCTGTCTGTCCTATAAATAGAGAAGCACAGGCATAGAAAATATAGCGTGTGAGTTCAGTTATATACTACTGGAGCTGTTCTTTCTGTAATCCTTACCAAATGAGAGCAACATTTGATTTCCATGCATAAAAGCTTGTTTTAAAATTAAAATTAAAATATTAATTTAATTTAAAATCAATAATTGATTTTAACCACACGGCTAAAATTTAATTTTTTATCAAAATTTACTAAAAATCTAATTTTAATCCTCGTCAAATAGGGGTTAAAATGACAAAGCTGAAAACGATCCTAACATGATATTTCTTTATTTGGTCTTCACCATACACTGTCGACAAAAGGGTGAAACGTGTGACATAATACCAAATGTGTAAGATACACAGACGTGCATGGGGACCAATCGTGTGAAAATGTCTTAGAATAATTCAGATTCAATTCTCGCGTGGAAAAAATTACATCATGTGAAACACATTCAAGGCCATTTTGGCCCCACACGCAAAGACTCCAATGGGAAAGGCAACATTTTTATTCTTTTCTTTCTTTTTGGTGTGATAGGAAATCTACAAGAAAACAAGTAGTCAACATTTGCATGTGTTTCATATGCATGTTTATTTTTGTTACAATATTTTAAAATGGGGTTAAATTTGAATAATTTTGCTTATTACCTAATTCTTTAATCTTTAATTATATGTCCACAAGAATGGCCACAAAATAATAATCAAAACCAATAGAACAAGAAAGGGGTTATAGAATTTGAATGAAACTAGCCAATTCGAAAATGCTTATGCAAAAAGCTAACTAGTTATACTTCTTGAGAGGGAGAACCCAACGATTGAGTCAATTACTAAGAATTATATAGGTTGAAGCACGAAGAATGAATGTGAAACTAAGGTACATATCTTGAGTAAGTCATCAACAGGAAGAAGAATACATTATATTATTACAGCAGCTATTTCTCAACTCTATAATTTATTTTCTTGTGAGCTCCCTAAGGAGTATGTACTTTTGACTTCGATAGTGATAAAATCCAATTTAGTGGCCCATTGAGTTTTATATTTTTGTCTCCGTGAAAACCAATAATGCTTGCTCCAATTCTCATTTAGAAAGATGATTATATATCTTCAATTTTTTTATTATTGTTTAATGTTATTCAAATTATTATTAATATATAATATATCAGTGTGTCATTAGAATAATATTATTTAAACCACTATTATTGAGTTTTATATTTTTGTCTCCGTGAAAACCAATAATGCTTGCTCCAATTCTCATTTAGAAATTAAATAACTAAAGTTTTTTTTGGTAAATATAATTTAAAAGTGCGTATGTCAGACAACAATTACATGAAATAATGTGGTATCCCATTGGAAAAACACGACTCATGCAAACCATATTTCTTTTGTTCGAAACAGTAAATTCTCCATTTTGAAAATTGTCAAAAAATCTGTTGAAAATTTGCAAAGAACCGTTTGATTCAAACAACCGGTTAAACGGGTTTGAGAAAAACCCGTGCGAGCCAATGACAGTTATATTGTGTATTTGATATAGTAACTATGATATTTTAACACATATACCTATGAAGTTGGAAATGCATTTTTCTTCATTGAATAATTACAATATTGACCTATAATCCTTGTGGTTGGACCAAATGAATGGCAAATGAATGGATCTAGTACATCAAAAGCTATCCCATCAGCAACACATTGTACATCGATAACCATGTTACCTACCGTTCAAGTTAATTGGTTCAGTCTATTATATGATCTTCAATTTCACTTTCTTTGGGCATTCTTCTCTACTTGGATGAATGTATTCTTGTTCTCATCCCTTTTAGGATTTTCTTTGCCATTTGATCTATTTTCATTCAAACTTTTTGGCCTTTTATTTTCCTTACGTATGTTTTTCTCATGATCTTTGTTAAATTTTCTACAGACGATGCCATTTTTTGACCTCAAAAATGGAAATTATTTTCTAAAGCCATTAGTGGAATTTCATGGTTGAATTTTTGGGTGTGTTCTTTATAGAGAAGAGTGGAGATGGGATTTTCATCATTATTTAACCGAAATTAGTGCACTTCAATCTAACAATACCAAGATTTTCAAGAGTACCTAAACTTAGTAGTGTCTTGATGCGGTATGGCTTTTTAGAGAATAATAGAATAGATCTTAGATTTTTAACATTTTTTAAGTTGTGCAAATGTCCCTATATATCGAAAACTTTAAGGACCACTTGCCAATTTTTATAAGTTATCATTCTCTAATTATTATGTTCAAAGTTATAATTAAATCCAATTTTCAAGATTTTCATTGACCAGGTTTGTGCTTTAGTGACATTGGTCATACAATTCTTTATGTGCACACATGATTTTATTGTATTGAAATCTATGTTGATATTATTGTATTAGAATTGTACTTAAATGACATCTATGTTCGAGTCCGATTCCGAGCCTTCAATACCTCTGTTTGGACAAGGTTTCCAATCTTCTTTTCCAAATGATTGAGGGCGTGTGTTCCCTTGATAAGGAGAGTCTTGGTGGTTGGCCACACTTTTGGTTTGACATGTTTCGGAGGTCAAGAAGCAAACATTTGTTTTATGATATGTGTGCATACAATGGGACCATTTTGTGATTGACATGAAGTCCATGTGGACGATAATTATTTTAACATGTAACAAGTATTACCAATCTTCTCTCATCTTAAAAACCTTGTTGAGAACAAGTTTGAGAGAAAAATTAAGTGCTTACAATCCGATATAGGTGAGAGCATAAAAGTCTTTCAAATTTTAGTAAATAAGGTTGGATAGAACTTAGATACTCATGTCCATACACTTGAGCGGAAAATGAAAGAGTTGAAAGAAAGCAAAGACATAAAGTGGAGATTAGCCTCATATTATTATCAAAAGCATATATGTATTTGAGATATTGGTATGAAGCATTACAAACAACAACCTTTCTTATTAATTTACTATAACCCTATCCTAGACCGGCTTACTCTTGAAAAACCTTCTAAGAAAATTACCCAACTACAGCTCACCAAAAGTGTTTTGTTATGTTTGCCTTTTTTGAGTCTAACGCCCAAACAAGTCTCTAAATTCTAATTTCATTTAACCAAATGCGTATTCTTGGGATACTATGAAACTGTTAAAGGACACAAATGTCTAAGTCAACACAACTAATACATATCTCTAGATATGTTGTATTAAATGAATTGAAATTTCCTTATCAGAACGGCTTTCAAAACACCAAACAATCCATAGCACAAACCATAATAGTAACAAATGACTGGTCTTCAATCTCAATTGTGCTAACACATAAATCAATCTCTTCATACTGTAAACAATATAAACTAATTTGATAAGTCAATCAAAGGAGGAGAAGAAGAACTAAGAGAAGAAGAATCAATTCTTGAGTCACCAACAAACTAATTTTTTAATGAGAGAATTATGTTTATATATACAAGAAGACCAAAACTAAAAGAAAACCTACCAAAGAAAGGAAACTAATAATATTATGCATAAAAAATTATATAATACAAGGTTAACATCCTCTCTTAAACGCATGATGTGACAGCAAAAATTAGCGAGAGTTTGTCAAGCAAGAAGTGAAAACGATAAAATGATGAGACTTGCAAGCTGTAGCGATGAAGAAACAAAAGGTAGGAAAATGATGCTAGTTTGCAGATGATGGCGAATAAGATGACAGTTAATCTCAATTTGTTTTGTGTGCTCATGGAACACAAAGTTGCGAGATATCTGAATAGCATTTTTATTGTCACAATACATAGGGGTTGAAGAGGATGAAGAAACACCCATGTTTGGAACTAAACAATGCAACCACACAATGTCAATGGTGGTGGATGCCATAGCATTATACCCTGTTTTGGTAGAGGAACGAGAAATAATAGTCTATTTCTTACTCTTTCAAGAGATAAGAGAATCACCCAAAAATATACAAAAGCCAGTAGTGGACTTACGATCAATGAGGTTATTGGCCCAATCATCATTAGAATACGTACAAAGCACCAACGGGGAGATCAAGGGAAACAAAAGACTCTGAAAATAAGTACCACGAAAGTAGTGCAAAATACGACCAAGAGCTACCTAGTGAACTGTAGTAGGAGCAAAAACAAATTGATTAACAATGTGAACATCATGAGCAATTTGTTATGCGAAAATGTATTTCAAATTTAAACTACGCAAGTGTACGGTTCGTTAACAAGTAGTAAAATGAAATTAGAGTCTAGGTATCGATCCCACAATGATTGATTTAGTTCAATTCTAAAAATTTTGACCTTAACCAAAACTATAATGAAAGGGTTTGTTTGTTTGATGAAATCAAGTGTTCTATTTACATTCCCAAAAGTCTTGTTTTGGCAACGTTTTAAAAATATTGTTGTATCTTTTTTTAAATTTTATACAGCAATTTATGTAAATTGACTTGCAAAATTGAAAATAACTTATTCTGAAAAAAATTTGAAATTGCATAAAAATAGATAATTTTATTACAAACTTTTGAATCCATACATTTAAACATTAAAGTGTGATGCATCACCACCTAAAAAAAAAAACTTCAAAATGAGCAGAGAATAAAATAAGCTAAAAACTTGCCAAGATCAATAAAATTTGCTGTGAATTGTAATGAGGATTGGCAGCAAAAATAGCAATAGGTAGCAACAATAAGTCAGTTTCAGCCATTGATGATAGTAGTATTCAAAGTTCCGAACTAAGCAAAATAGTCGATTCTGATCATTACACATAATTAAAGGCGACAAACACTAGGGGAGCATGCACCAGAAGATGAATTTAAGGTATCCGGAAGTAGAGCAATTCAAGGTAGCTTTAATTTGGTGGACAGTGTTACTAATTCAGGGCTCATTTTGGCAGATGGCAAGTTGTTTAGTAGTATTTGAAACAAAACTGTAATAAGTGAACCTACTATCACCTACTGCCAACACCGCCAGTATTTGAACTAGTTGAGGCTCTATTGACACCCCTTTCTTGATCTGGCCTGCCATTAGACAAAATGGTCAATCCCGACGGTTTCAAAGGTATATATGAGGGATCCTCACCACTCATGGCTATGTTGATGTAGTGTAAGTCGACACGGCAGTAGACGACGAGTGATCCCGATGAGCCTATGCAACTTTCTTGGAGTATCAACATGTTGCTCTGGCTAGTGTTTAATGCCTGATTCAGGGACGTTTGAATTATAATGCTTTGCACAACAGTTAATCAACTGTTAATCTTGTCTATTGTATTGTCAAATCCCACAATGTTTGATAAGGAAGGAAAAAAAGCTAAAATCTCGTCAATTGTACTTTTTAATTCTATCAATACTGCTTCCCAAACATGTCTATAATGAAGAAAATGAGCTTTCGAGCAAAATGAGGATCAGGGGAATGGATTTACGCGAATAAAAGATATACAATTCACTGGATGAGAGCCATTGGCAATGTGAGCGACCTCTTCGACAGGATTTTGATTGGAAAGAACGTCCACTGGATTAAAGAAAGAAAAGGAGTTAATCCAGATTATTACTAAGGTCAACACAAATTCTTTTGGAGTTTTGAATTAAACAAAGATATCGAAGAAAAATAAAGGCAATGCAAGTAGATTCCTTTTGACTTCTCGGGAGAAGATGAAGATCACGGGACAGTGCAGGCAACATCCCATGGCCTGAAAAACTTGCCATGGATAAATCTAATGAAGATACATGAATAGGCTGCACTGGTGGCAGTTGTGAAATGCGCCTCCCCATGTACTTGGCTGCAATGCTCGAAATTCTATCAAGCTGCAAATAACTTTAAACAAATCAACAAATAGTATTGAACACGACTCGAAATTATAATGTCCAATATAATCGAATCCTTCCTACGAAACATCCCATGAATGAAAATCCAAAAAATAACAGACCTCTTCTTTCAACGGAACATTTTCGGTTTATAATTGTTGCTCATCGAAATACGAATCTTCTGTAATTGGAGGGCCTCCACAAGAAAGGCAGATCACATTTTTGAGAGCCTATCTGATTGCAATATTTAGAAGAAGTCGGAGAAAGAAAATATTAACACAAAGATGGCACGAAAAATATAAAAGAAAGAAAAATTAAAGTCCCATGTCGCATCCTGTCAATGAGAAGTTGAAACTTGAAAGTTGAAAATTCACTAGGGAGGTGGTTAACGCACTTCAACTGTAGAAGGCTAGGTAATAACTCTTTGCTTATTCACATCTCTAATTTCCAGTTTTTTTCTAGATCGCATGGTTGGTCTTTGTTTAAAATAGCCCCAAGACCCCTTGAGATGTCCTAGGCCAAAAAATTCAAAAAGATGAGACCAATGACAAGAAGCACAAGGTAACAGAATTCACACTAGCGTGTCTCAAGGCTTATGTCCCTCAATAAGTTAAGGAGCTATCCCCTACAAACAGAACTCAAAGCTTAAGCTTAGAGGTAACATTACATCTTTGTCACAAGCATATAAATTAATGAAAGCAATTCAATGCTCCATTACAGAAATAAATTTGCAGATAAAAAAGGACCTTTTGGATGCTAAGAGACAAAAATACAGAATAATACGGGTTCACAGAACAGATTCATCGTACGTGCAGTTACCAAAATTAGCATCAAGGGGGACGTAATGATTTAATGAGGAAGAAACTTATGAAATATGCAATAAATTCCCATAAATTAAAAATTAAATATTATTCCCTGCAGTAGAGAAGTTGATTTCGTTAGGAAGAAAAATCAGAATGCTGATACTCAAAACTCAGATTCGTAACTGTGTTCTACATTCTAGTACCAAGAAGACTAAGACATATGCGAAAGAAATTTATGAAAAATTATGTATGAGAATAAAACCCTAGCTCATAAAATCGCTAAATCACCCGAAATCAACTGACGAAACAAAGCTGAATCATAAATTATCACAGAATCATGAATTATTACATAATCAAAACACAAACCTTAATCCTCTCGGTCGTGCAGCTCGGCTAGGGTTGAAAATAGGCGGCTTCTTTTGAAGAGTGAAGAGAAGGGAGTGGGAGGAAGAAGATAAGCAAGGCCGGCTAAGGAAATGAGGCCCTCGCCGCCGTCGTTTGGTAAGACTTGCAATTCGAGGCAAGAGCGGAAGAGAAGAGGAAAGGAAAGAATTAATGAAAAATGAAATCCAATGTTCTTTTTATTTCATATATCTATTCCCAATGTTTATCAAACATTGCGAAAGATAAACGTTTGATCTTTTGCAACATTATCAAACGTTGCGAAAGATGCGAAAGACCCAATAGTAGATAAACATTGCAAAAATGTTACATTAGCAATATTCACTTGAAAATGTCGTCAAAACTCAATTATTAATACCAATGGCGATATTCACTTATTCGAATGTTGCAATAGATTCTTTTACCAATATTTAATTAATGAATGTTGTCTTTTACATGTTGCAAAAGCCATTTTTTTGGTGTAGCGCCACCTAGTAACTTAAATAATTTAAAATCAATAATAAATTCATCTTAAAATCAATTAGGTCATTTTCAACAATTTTACACGTAGGTCTTGTTAGTGACAGTTGGCCCCTGCAATACGTCGGCCCTGTTCATTTAGCATTATTCTATTTTCAATTTTTAACCTCTTCAATTATGTAGCCTTTCTCTTTTCTCTTCAATTCTCAACCTCAACCGTTAACAAATGTTCTCGTTTCATAGGAATGATCAATTCAAATCACCATTTCACCTTCAATTCATGTTTCCACCAGTGTATACAAGATGATGAATTCAAAGTTAGCTTATTGGGCTATATACTCCTCAATAGGCGTGGAAAATGTTTAGTCGGATGAGAATTCCTTTGGTCCTGTCCCATTCTCGTTTTGATTTGTCCTCTCTTTGAAATTGGCCCCTTCTCTGATAAGTTATTGTATCTGAATATGTGTTAAATTATTGAAAACTATATTGATCCAATTCTCACATTTTTAATGCTCACACTGGTCTCCTAGTTGTTGATTATTACTATTGCATAGCAAGAAAAAAAAAATGATAAATCAAGTAATCAATCCAAACAAAAATGTTGAAGAATGTGGACAACTTCAATGCACTTCCACTTCTACTTTCTCTAAGTGGAAGACCATTGCAATTGCATCATTGTACTTTATTTGCTGATTCACACCATCTATTTCCTCTTTGTTAACAATAACAAAAATTGAATTTTTTTGGACATCTATTTTTTTTCTTTGCAAAAAGTTACTTCTTTTTTCAGTCTTTTTATTCTTGTTTGTGTCCATTAAATAATGTGGTAAATGACACGTCACCTTCCTTTGAATTAATGGTAAAGTTAATTTAGACTTTGTTGGACGACTTTATACTTTATTTTAAGGGATAATTGCAGTAGAGGCCTCAAGCCTTTTAATTGCAGCCGGCATCCCTAACCTTTTTAAACGTTGCATGTGAGGTCCAATGGATGGAAAACATCCAATTTACTGTTAGTTAACCAAAAAATTGAATTTGACCACATTTTTAATATTTTTATAAAGGGAAAAATAGTAACATTTTATTTACCAAATGAAATAATTACATTAATTAAATTAAAAATGAAAAAAAAGCAAAAAAGGGGAAAAAAAGTTTCTTCGTATTGCCTCTCTCTCGTCCTAGAGAGAGAACCAACCACCACCATCTCTTCCACCGCGCGATAAAAACACCAATGCCCCAATGAACAAAAAGAGATACAAATCCTCCATAATCCTCCTAATCACCACCTTCCTCTACCATCTCTTGGCCGACAATGCCATCATTATGGCCGCGTTGGATAAATCTCTCTCTCTCGTCTCTTCTAGGTTGGTCCGGCTCCAATCCTTGCAAATATAAAGGTCTGAAGAATCACAATCGACAAATTAAAAATGTTTTTCTCTGTATTTTCCTCTTCTTTCATCTTCCCCTCAGCCGATGGTGGTGTGGCATCAGACTTCTCCGTTGACTGACTCCTCCGCAGGAGATAGCTCCTCTTCTACATACCACACTTTAAAGCCTAATTTCCTCTTTAATGTGAGAGAAAACACTTCTCTTCTCCAACGGATAGTAAGTCAATAGCACTTCTTCACTAGATTTCTCAAAAGTGCTCCCAGCAATCTTCACTTTTCCAAGAAAAGTGCTTATCTTCACACTATTTTATCATTGTACACGTTGAAGTCTAACATTTCCAAAAAAATGTCCTGGTACGAAGCTTTTGGCCCTCAAAATCCATGGTCACATGTGCACTGGCTGTTCCTTGGCCATGTTTGGGCATCAAATTCTTGTTCAATTTGACTCAGGAGGAATATCAGATTCAATTTGAGAATTCATTTTGAAGAATTGATTTGGGAAAATTCAATTTGAGAAATATGTACTAGAAGAAGACATTGATTTATGGTGTTGGATGATTGGAGGGTGAAGGGAGAGGTGGTAGTGGTAATAGCAATGGTGTCGGTTTTGGTTAGGGTGGGGTTGGGACTAGGTGTAAATATTATGCTCTAGGTCCAATCAACTTTGGGCATAAGTACTTTTGATATATGTTTAATGCATTTATTATGGTAAGATCTATTATATTAAATAATAGAGTCCGTAAATTCAAATCTCGGTAATTTGTTAATTACAAGGAGTTGTGATTGTGAGATACAAATTACATATGATTGAATTTTAATTCATCCGTGGTCGTAAGTAATAACGAGATACAAATATCGTTATTACGGACAGACTATCACGTGTGGCATTCCTTACTTGTGAAGTAAGTAGCTGATCTCACAAGCTAAAGTGTAGTGACACTTAAATGAACATGTGAATGTTTTGTTATAGAACAAAGCATTGGAGACCCGCTGAGAGATTCCACATGGATAACTATCGAAGTGTCAATGGTTAATCTCTAATGTTCGGTAGTGGAATTGATCATTCGACTTGAGATCATCATAGTACCTTATGTGGAGACAGTCATGCTTTGGTGATGCTGGAAGTTGCTCTGTCAAGGGCCGCTAATACGGCATTGTTCGGGTATGTCAAGAATCATATAAAGGTTGTGAATGATCAATAGATGATTCGTCACTCTTAGATAGTAAGAGTTTATGATCTACATTTCATCCAGTTAAGTTGATAACGAAATCTTGGTCAAGGTATACATATAAGTCGAAAAGGAGTTTTCGACTTACATTGACTTAATAAGTGGAATGAAAGATATGATCGATAATCGAGATTGACACAAATCCATAGCTCATAATTGATCGGATCATATTGACGAAGAGATTATAGTTTCGCGATAAACGAACGAGTTCGATTTTGTCATACCACGTGACATTTTCTGTCACATGTATTGTCCTGACACATTGCTAGATGTCAATCTGGGACGACGGATGTGAATTAGTGATAAATCAAAATGGTGTTTTGATTTATCGATTTTGATTAGATCGAAATAATAATTTATGTCGTTAGACATCGTGACTGAGAACCTAATGGGTGACACGCAAAAGGAGAATTAAAAGATTGAGATCTACCAATTAATTAATTGACAAACGTTGGATAATTAATTAATTGGATTGCTTATTAATGAGCCCGAATTAATTAATCAGATTAATTAATTCATGGACCGAATTTAATTAATTGGATTAATTAAATATTGGGCCAGGTTAAGTTGTAGGACGGGACAAGCCCTTTTGGGCTTATATAAATAAGCTGCTGGGGTTTGAAATTAGTTTATGAATATTCATTTATTCTTGTTAGCACAAGAAAAGTAAACCCTAGTTCTCTCTCTCTGTGTGTGGTATTAGAGCTTACTTTGTTCTCTGTGTGGATTCCATTGGAGGCTGGACGATTGGATAGCTGTGGGAGGCAGATCGGGATTGCTGGAACTACAAGAATAACAAAGGAGTTTGCAGATCTGAATAAAGGTATAATTCCTATCACAGTTTCTATCTAAACACAAAGCAGATCCTCGGTGGGAATTGAAAGTTATTTAATTTTCTACTGTGCATGATAAGTAAATTCCCAACACTGGTATCAAAGCTTACTTTGTGCTTGTTAGAAAGTGTTTTGCATGTTGAATAAATTAAAAGTTAATTGTGATTATTTTTTCTTGGATCTAGCAATTTAGAAAATTTAATCTTCATAAAAAATTAGTTTTGAAACGAAAATAAATTTTGAAGAAGGAAAAAAAAAAGAGGGTCGAACTGTAGTGAGTAGTAGTAGCAGCGGCAGCAGACACCGCTGCAACCACGCCGCTGCCGCTACTGGGTGGCAGGGGGTGCCGCCTGAGAACGCAAGCCCCCTGCCACAGGTTGTCAAGGCGACGCCTGCGTGGCGTCGCTGCCACTGCAACCAGCAGCGTGAAAACGCTGCTGGGTGGCAGGGGGTGCCGCCTGAGAGCGGCAGTCCCCTGCCACAGAATATCAAGGCGGTGCCGATCGTCGCCAACACAAAAAAAAGGGGAAGCTTAGGGTTTCAATTTCGGGAGAGATGGAATTGGGGACGGGGGCCTCCTTCGCAATTTAGGAAATTTGGAGCTTCTGGTTTCAATTTCTTTCATGGGTAAGTTTGCAATTGTTTTAAACTAAGGACTTGTAACACCCCAAATTCACTAATAACTCGAGGCGTTACTTAAGTCAAAGTAACCTGTAAATAAATATTTTCAAAAGTCGCCACATTGCGAAAGCATGCATATACTTTAAAAACCCATAGCAATTTAGCACAAAATGCGGAAACACCATTTTAACGATTTTCTCAAATCCAAAAGGTAATGTTAAATATAATAAACAAATACCAACATTGCAAAGATACTAAAATTCGGTATTTAAGTATCAAAATGGAAATCAACTATTTAAAATTTCTTATTTCAAAACTTGAAATTCAAAAGTTCTATTATTAAATTAAAATTGCCCCGCTCGTAGCCTTGCCCTGCCAAGCTCCTTAACCTGAAAGGGTGGAAAATAGTGGGGTGAGCATAACGAATTATACTCAGTGGAGATACAGCAATCAGTCCAAATTAAATCAAAATATGCAATCAAGTGGTGAACATAATATCCATACAACATACTATAGAATATGTACTGTGGGCATTCCCAAGGACCCAATTTCGATCCCGGACCTATTTACGGTCCCTGACAACATGATATAAGTTTAGCAAATTTTTGCACTGTGGGCATTCCCAAGGACCCGATTTCGATCCCGGACCTATTTACGGTCTCTGGCAACATTTTCATATGTATAAACATTACATCACAATCAAAATCACACATCAAGAATTAACATGGACAAATAACCACAATTGCTTAAATGTAAACCCCACCTCGAAGTCTTGAAAGTTTTTCTTGGAAATTGAACAATTGAAATGTTACCGTGCTTCACACTTTGCCCGCGATCTCGTCTAGCAAACATAAAGTTAATATTATTTATAATACCAAACCTTAGTTAAAACTTTAAAACCTTTAAGGACTTAATTGTAAAAGTATTAAAACTGAAATTTAAATGTTTGAAGGGCTAAAAATGAATTTTTGGAATTTGTGGACTAATTTTAAAAGTAACTAAAACTTTAGAATTGAATTAAACAGTTTGTAAGACTTTGGGAGCTAAATTAAACATTTTGTGAAACTTTGGAATTGAAACAAAAGCCTTTTAAAACTTTGCGCTAAATTGGAGAACTTTTAAAAGGCTAGGGCTTGAGGAGTAATTTCTCAAAATCAATTTAATTACAAATAAACATCCCATCTTTATCTCTCTCTCACTCGATTGCACAGGGAGGTCGAGAGGAGAAATCGGCGACGGGAGGTGGGAAATGGCGACGGCGAAGGTGGTGGTGGCGGCCAAAATCGGAGGCGCCGGCGGGAAGGGTCGATTGATGGTCTTTTTGTGTGTCGACCGAGGTAAAAACCGAGGCTAGGTCCGATTTTCTTGGCTGTTTCAGGCAAGAAGTCCGGCCAAAACGTGTGTGGGGTTGAGGTAAGTGATTGGGCTTTATTATTCTTGGTTTTGGTGGTTGAATTTTGGTTAAATTTGGTGAAGTGGAGAGTCGAGTTGGGTCGAATGGGGCTGCCGTTTTGGGGTAACTGCAGGCGGCGGGTTTGTGGTGGTTTGTTGGTGGTCCATGTGGGGTGGTGATTGAAATTTGCAGTTGGGTTTGGGTGATGGTTGTAGTTTGCAGTTTGGTGGTGGCGTTCGAATTGTTGGTGGCTGAAATCTCGTGCGTGGGTGATTGTAGTGTAACAAACCGTATATGGGTGTGTGAAATTGTGTGACATTCTCAGTTGGTTATTGATCAAAATTGCAGAAAAATGGATGGTAAACCTTACCGATTGCTGTGGTGCCGAGGAGATGTTGGTGAGGAGGAGATGTTGGTGAGTGTTGAGAGGCGTGGGGAAGATGGTAATGAAAAGTATCAACATTATATTAGGGCACGGAAAACGAGGCAATAAATTGGGCTTAGAATTTGGGTTGGAAAATAATTATTTGGCTAACAGGATTTAATAAAATTGGATTAAAAGATAAAATTTGGACTTAATGAAATTGAATTCTAAATAGAACATCGGACATAAAAATTGGGTTTAAATTGATAAGAATTTGGTATTTTTAAAAACGTTCGAGATTGCACTCGATAAGTAAATATTGAAATTTTAAGATTAAAATTGTTTTGAAATCCTAAATTAATTGTTTTTGCTAGACAACTCGACGGACGTAAAATAAATTCTAAACTTTGACGGGATTGTCGTAGCGACACACTTTAAGTTATAAAATTTGTACTTTTAAAAATTCGGGTCGCTACAGGACTAGTTCCGCAATTTGATGAATTGAAGGGCCTGTCTGCAATTTTCGAAATTGGAGGCTCTATTTGTAATTTTAAACTAGGGGTCAGATTGCAATTTTGAAAAGATTTTGAATTTAAATTTGTAATGAGATTTTAAATTTGATTTTTAAAATATTTGACCCAGAAAATTTCAATTTTGACCCGTTCGAAATTTTATTTAAAATTGACGACTTTTATATTTTTGTTAAAATTAGATTTTAACTTAAATATTAAATTTTGACCCTTAATTGAATTTTATTTTATTTAGGAGTTTTATCATAAATTAAAATGTTAATTCAATTTAAATTAGAGTTTGACTTTAATTTTTTATTTAATTGAAATTTGATTTTAAATTAAATAATTCTCCCCAATGTGCTCTTGAAATTAGATTTTGATTCTAATTTGACATTTAATTTGAATTTGAATTTAATTAAATTGTCCCACCCTAAATTTCTTCTTGAAATTAATTAGAATTGGACTCTAATTTGGTATTTGATTAAAATTTGATTTTAATTAAATGCATTCGCCCTAAATTGTTGAATTAGAGTTGGACTCTAATTTTGTTGTTTAATTAAAATTTGATTTTAATTAAATAATTCGGCCTTATATTTTGAAATTAGAGTTGGACTTTATTTCGGTATTTAATTAAAATTTGATTTTAATTAAATGAACCCGCTAATTAAATTAATTGGTTAATATGATTAATTATTTATTTTCGATCCATTTGTCTAAATAGTTTAGACGACTTTTAATTGCTATATTTTTGAAACATACTTGCATATAATATTAGATATTATATAGGAAATATTTATATGATGAATGTTTATTAGTAGATGATTATGGACTCGACCATGTGGATGTGTTGAACGAATGGTTTAATTTCTGTTGTTTTATGGGTCTGCGAGCTCTTAATTGTTTTGGGTCTGTGAGTCTATTACTATTGTTATTATTATAGGGCCTGTGAGCTCTCAATTGTTTTGGACCTGCGAGTCCGTTATTATTATTGTGGGCCTGCGAGTCCAATTTTTATTTAGGCTTGCGTGCCAACTAGTATAGGATACAAGTTGTACCTGATCTAATTGAAGACACGGGAAGAGGAGGAGACCATGGAGATGGCACATTGATAGTGATTCAATGCAATAACCCCTAGGAATTGACCAACTAGTCTTCCTTTTGGCTCAGAAAAACTAGATAGAATTAGTCCATAATCATCAACACCATTATATGTATGTTTATTTGTATGATTGATGCTTGTATATATATATATATATATATATATATATATATATATAATTATTGTGAGACCTTTGCATGATAAATCTCTCACTAAAATATTAAATCGATTTTATTATTCGTCTTCCATCATTATAGTGAAAAATGAGAGTCCTAAATCGTCTCAACTTGTTGAGTACACTCAATGCTGGTCTATTAGGGATATGTTTGACACTATGAAATATTCGATATTTCTGAATGATGGGTTCGACTTAACTAAAATTATCTTTTGTTGAGTACACTTAAGGAGATAAATTTTAGAGGCGTGTTAAGCTAACACATAAGATGTGTGAAGACAAGGAGTTGTCAGCTTAATGATCTGGGAGTTGTATGGAGATACAATTGATAACAACATCTACTCAAATGTTTTATTAAGGTTTGTTGAGTACACTCAAGGTCTTAATATAACAAATGAGATCCTAGCCCATTAGGAGTTAAGTATGAATTCCATAAATTTATGCGAGAGGGTCATAAATTTGAGTTAAATAGTGGGAGCACAATTAATTTGATAAAAGACCATATTAAATTAATTGATGCATTTTATATATTATTCTTTTACTTTTCGTCATTTATATTTGTTGAATCATGAATAACCATATGTGGCATACTAGATGTCAACAACCAAACCAAGCTTTCTTGATTGACATTGCAATATGAGAATTGTTCTCAAGCATGAGAAAATTGGTTATGTCCTTAAGTAGCTTTTTCCAGAGACACCTGTTGATGACTTAACTAAGGAAAATGTGGCTACTATAATAAACACGAAGATGACGATAGTACTGCAACATTGCAACTATGTCACCTGTGTTACAAAAGCAAAATAAGAGTATAGATGCTAACACATGATTTTTCATTTCAAAGAATTGTATGATAATAATCATGTGTGGAAGGATATGAGACTTCCAAACAACTATATCAGTGCAAAATGACAGAGGAATCTTCAGTCAGTGCTCAAGTGCTAAAGATTATTGCAATTGAGAAATTGTCTCGATTGGATTCATTCATGAACCATGAACCAAGTGTTGACTTAGTTCTATAATTTCTGTCAGAGAGTTATTTATACCGAATTATGAATTTTGATATTAATAAACTCAAGTGCACACTTATTGAGTTGCTAAAGATGCTTAAGACTGTTAAACCCAATATCAAAGTTATGATTGGACAAGCCATTGATTCCTCTAAAGATATTAAGAGGAAGTCTAAAGGGGCTTTAGGAAAGCATTTAAGATGGCTAATATAGTCAAAGTAAATAGGGACACTATCAAACCCACTTGGGTAAGGCTTATATCTACTCCACTAGTTCTTTGGGTATTAGATACTAGATATGGATCTCATATTTGTATAAATATGCAGAAACTAAATGGAAGTAGACCGCTGCAAAAGGAATAAGTTGACCTACACGTCAAAAATGAGCAAATGTTGCTGCATTGTCTGTAGGAGCATACATCTTGCCATTGCCTTTCAGTTTAGTATTGGAATTAGAGAAATGTTAGTTTGAACCCACCAATACTAGAACATTATTTGAATTTCATGTTTGGACATGAATTATATTAATGTTAAGGACAATTGTTGTTCCTTTTTATTTCAATGGTTATGGTGAATTACAAAACATAACATTTATATTCTACATACTGAGTATTCTATAATAAGTATAGAAATTTAGAGGCATAAAGGCGATAATCTGAATAACACCTAATCTAGCATCGTATTCTTGGTCAAATAAATAAAAATGCAATTCCAAAGTTACATAGAGATGTATATTTGGGGTCAATTGATTTTGAATCATTTGACGAATGCGAATCGTGCCTGTTAGGCACAATGGCCAAATCTTCTTTTACTTAAAAGGTGAAAAGTCTGCACAATTACTGGATCTAAGACATAGTGATGCATGTGGATCCAAGTCAATTAATGCTAGATGAGTTTCTCTTTCTCATCACATTGACTAATGACTATTTCAGAAATGGTCGTGTATGTTTGATGAAACTTGAGCATGAAACTCTTGAAAGGTTCAATGGATTTAAGTTAGTAGAGAAACAATTGGGTAAGAATATTTCACACTAAGATCTGATCGAGGTGGAGATATCTTAAAGATAAAGTTTAGATTATCTAAAAGAGAATGTGATTCTCTTGCAGTGAACTCTTTACATACACTACAACATAATGGTGTGTCTGAAAGGAGGAATCGCAAACTATTAGATATAGTGCGATTAATAATAGGTCGTGCAAACCTCCCAAAAGGTTTTGGGGCCATGCATTGATTGCAATGTTCTACACACTAAATCGTGTCTCGTCTATGTCGGTCGACAAAACTCCATACAAGTTATGAAAAAACAAAATGCCCAACTTGTCAAGTCACTATTTCGCCCTCAATACGAGTTATTAATGTTTTTATTTAATTTGGTAAATAAAAGGTCACTAATTCGCCCTTTATAAAAATATTAAAAATGTGGTCAAACTCGATTTTTTAGTCAATTAACGATAAATTAGATGTTTTTCCATCCATAGGGGCCTCACCTGCAACATTTAAAAAGATTAGGGATGACAGTTGCAAAAAATCAAGGGTTTAGGAAAAGTCTGCTAGTATTTGAAATGTTTGGGGTCTCTGCTACAATTATCCCTTATTTTAATTGTCAATAGTGGTAATCCAAATCACATGTTTGATTTTTAGTGAATTGTCATTTTATTGTATTTGCATCACCAAGTTACAGCTTGTCAAATGCATTCATTGGAAGTAAACCATTTGCATCAGCTAAGGGATATTCTTATTCAATATTCAGTTTCGCAGCCCGTACTTGTTCAATTCCGAAGTCCATTCACCGAAAAGATGCGAGCTTGAGCCATCTTGCTATGAATCTATCCATTCGACTTAATATTCAACCCACAGTGCTCACTCTTTATGTGCTGAATCTCACCATTCCAGATCCTACTAAGTACTGGATTTTCTTCTCAATTTGTATCATGTCCTTTGTCTTAGTAGATAGAGATATTTGTTTAAAAAGTCTCCTTTCTCTTCAGAAATATGTAACTTCAAGAACCATAGGTACAAAATTACCAAAAAGCAACCAAATTCTAATGAAATGAAAACTTAGACAAGCAAATGTAAAACATAATCTTCAAAAAAAATTAATAGAGCAGAAAAAAATTGTATTAACTATCAAACACTTCGCACAAGCACTGAGTTTGAGTTAAAAGAAAAGAACTTGCAAATATCAGAGACAAAAACAAAAATTCAGATCAAGAAAAATCAGAAAAAAAAGGATAAGAACTAAAGATCCAATCTTTATGGAAAAAAGACTAATAAAGAAAGGCACAATCTAGGGTTTAATAGAATATCACTAATTATAAAAAGTAAAAAGGCTTAATCCTTTGAGCCAGTGCGAAGAGTAGAAGTCATGAAAAGATTGGGAGATCTGTGACTGGTGACATGTGGGAGAGCAAATGAAGGACAGTTTTTTGGGACTGAAAGTTTGTTGCATTCAATTTCAAATCCATTGTTTCTTCTTGATTTCAATTGTTTTCTGCTTTATTTTTCAGGTTTTGTTTCCTACACAAAAGTGAATCAATTATTAATTGCTATGTGGCTCAATTTTTTTTTTTTTTTTTTTTTTTTTTTTTTTTTTTTTTCATGTTTGCACTTATATCCAATTTTATTTTTATTTTTTTTTATCCTTCAATTAATTGGCAAATTTTGTCTCTAACTACGATTTCAGCTCAAATATTTTGTTAAATTTATGTAATCGTTGCTTATCTTGTTTATTTAAAAATTTGATGGATAAATTAATCTTTTTTATTCCCTTCGAATTGATTTTTTACTATCTTCATAGATAAAATGTGCTAATTAATCAATACTTATTTGCTTTAGTTAAAACTTATAATCGAGACTCTAAAATTTGAAATCACAATCTATTTATTGAAGATTAAAACACTAATAATTCTTCCAAGGTATACTATTATTAACTGTACAAATGATTGGATGTGTTGTCTATAAAAAAAAGAAAAGAAAAGAAAAGGAATTGCTCTGCTGGGGGTGGGGAGGTCATTGACTCTTTCATATTCAATTTATCTGTTATGTTACCAAATAAAGAAATATAGTCCCAATGCATGAAATAATTTTCTTGCAGCTTGGGAAGTTTGGACTGACTTGAAGCCATTTAAATTGAATGAGAAAGTACTTGTAAACCCAATATGCAGTTCAAACAATTGACTTTTATTCGTATGCAACTTGTCGTACGTGCATTGTTTATGGACCGTATGACTGAGTTCTTGATAATGCAATACTCTTGAATTGGTTGAATTACTAAACAAATATGTTGAATCATATCCATCGACTGTCTATCGAATTAAGTAAACAATTTAATCTAAATTTTAATTCAAACTCACTCGATTTCTTTTCCTTCCACTAATAATTTCTCTTGAATTATTTATTAGTTACTTTATATCATTTAATTATAATTAATGAATATTTTTATTTTATTTTATTATCTTTATACAGATAATGAATCATGAGTCACACTTGAAAATATTGTATCAAATAGTATCGACTAAGATGTTAGAACTATATTGTTTTTATCATGTTATTGCATTGAAATGGTTAGAAGAGTTGGTCTTTTGATTTTTAATATTTTGTGATGTACTACTATTCATATGTTTAACGTGAGATTTTTTACTAATATTTGTTATTTAACTTTTTCCACGTTTTGTTTTGTTTTGCTTTTTTTTTTTTTTTTGCTAAAGTGTGATTTTAAAATCGATTGCTAAGGTTATTTATGTTATATCTTTCACATCCTACCCTATAAGTAATGTTATAAAAATTGAATAGGATTGACAGGTTCAACCAGAAAAATCAGAAACTAGTCCAAAAATCGATTCGGCTAAAACTAAAAACCCATTTAATATAAAATTGCTAAAAAAATCAGTCAATTGGCCGGTTTATTCACCAGCCGAATGACCGGATTCGATTTTGTCGATTGACTGACTGTGTTAAAAATATATAGAATTATTTCAATACAAATCTGAAAACTAAGATAGCGTATTTTGTTGAATTATATAGAATTGACTTGCAATTGGGATGATGGGGTATGGAAAACAAAGTCAACTATCCATTGTATGTAAAAATGAAATTGACACACCAACCAGCTTATACATTTTAGTGTCTGTGACAAAAACAATCCTTTGGACTATGGATGACAAGATTGAAAGGTTCAACAGTTAGTCCCATGTAGTTAAAAATAAGATTTTATGTAATAAATATTAATAAAATATGTAGATAAAAAATTGACAAAAATTATGAATCCTATGAAATTTTTAATTAAAATTAATTATTGACTTTAACTTTATTTTTTATCAAATTGTTTTAGTTAAATCGTACTGAGCTTTAGCACTCGATCTCACATACACTCTTCCAAGATAAAATAGATAGTTCTTATATACGAGTTTTTGTGCACTCTGTCTAAAAGTTTAAATTGTTAAAGAATAAAACTATTTATCTATTCACATTTTATCTTGAATATATACATTGCAATAAGATATTTTTTTTTCAATTGAAACTCGACAAGTTGAAGATTAGATTTAAATGAATTTATATAGTCCCTCTTTAATGTTATGCAATTTTTTCAACAGGCAGTATCAAAATAAAACATCAATAAAACTTCACTGACTTAATTTCCACGTAGAGGTTGCAAACAGGACAAGTCACTTACCAATTCGATCCATGAATGACTAGGGTTGATACTGACATGAGCTATGAATCGAACTAAGCTCAAAATTTTTATTATGAGCCCTCGAGCTCGCTGTTTTGGGCCGGTGGATCGGTTCATATTTTGACTTATTTTTTAATTTATTTTAATATAAGTCGGCTCATGGGATTGTTGACAGCTCAACTCTACTCGATACATGAGGCTCACGAGCCAAAAGACTTAGTCAAGCAGAGTTTTTAACATGAATCGAACTCGAGTTCCAAAGATCGTGCCGATACGTCTACTTGCATCCACGTTAGATGTACTAGTGATTACTCAACAATAGGCAACTCTTTCCATAGAGTACTAAGTAATTCATGCAATCGCCAATCAATTAATTGGAATAAAATCGCCCCTCATGAGGTGGTCGAGTTGATGGAGTAGGTGAGTGCGGAGGTCTTTGGTTAACCTCACTGACATGATTTAAATGTTATTGCGTATGTCCGAAGGTTTACCCAGTGTGTGTCGAAATGTAGCGACTGCGAATTCCCCCGTCATAAAAATAAAATAAAATTAATTGGATTAAAATCAATTCTCAAGCAGAACTGCTACACATAATCATGGCCCCAGTCTAAAAATAAAAAAAGTAATAATTTTTTTGTAGTTTGACTTTTTTCTCTAATTCAAATTTGAGAGCAATTGAATTGAATATACATTTTTATTATCCAATTCCGTACTTGACTAAATATTTGTTTTTTCTTTTTTTTGACTTAATAATTCACAGGCGAAAGAAAAATAAAAATTATTTCAGTGTTCTATATATTGACCAGACTAATCAACAAAACATGCAAGTGCTCAATTAAAAAAAGATTTAATAAACGAAGGTTAATTAATTTGCTTGAAGTGTGATGTTTATATTTATATTAATTAAAATATTACCTACTAAAATAAAATAAAGAAACTAATTGCTAATTTTATTTCCAATGATTCTACCTAAAATTTGCCTTAATTTTGATTCGATTGATGTCCAAAAATTCTTTTCGCTATTGACGAATTATGAGTATAACTTAAGCAATGTGACTTATTTTATCAAGTTTCTAATTTAACTAATTAAAACTTTAATAATGATTGAGTCTTGCTAGTTTTATATTCAAAATAATATCCACACGTCAACTGTGTTGAGTTTTTTTGATACCCAATAATTCGGGCAATGATGAAAAACAGATGTCGAATAATTTATCGACATCATAGACTTGACTCGACTCGACTCGAAAACAACCTACACTTTGGGGGCCCGAGTTTGTTTTAGGTTATTGGGTGAATTAGTGTGTTTGACCCATTTGTGTTAGACCCTATTACCTTATTAGTTAGCCCAATTGAGTGGTATAACCTAAACTATATATTGGCATTTTGTGTGTGATTTGTGAGGGTTTTGCAAAGGGAAAACAGCTGCCCCTTCGTGGGGAAAACCGACAGCCTTAGAGAGGGAGAAAACCGGCAGCTTTGGTGCCAAAAATCGGCGGTTATACTTTGTGTATTGGTGTTTTCCTTGCCTCCTTTGTGGCGTCTCTTTTCCCTGCCTTTGTGGCTACAAATCACTATCCCTTTTTGTTCTTTGTGGAGTAGAAGAAGGGATAAACTTGTGGCAACTGGGTGTAGGAAGTTTTTGATCGAGTTGGATCGTGTAGTGTTCGTTTGGCTGATTTCTGAGCCCGAATCAAAGATTTTTCGAGGATTAATTCCTACAAACTGTTCATGAACTCGATATCCCTGTTTTATTTATTTTTTAGTTATTTAATTTGATTTGTAAGTCTTATTTCATTCCACGCAGTTGTAACCTAAAATGTGCTATAAATGACAAAGGTTGAATTATGCACGAGGGCATGTTTGGGTAAGCTTTAGAAATCTAATAATAAGTAACTAAGTTTTAAAATTTAATAACTTTTTGATAATTAAATTTATATATAACTAATCTTAAAATACACTCCACCTTGTGCTGATTTATCTTATTAAACAAGGATTATGAAAGTAATTTTTTCTACTAACAAAACTTAATTTTTAGAAAGTACTAATTTAAACTAGAGAGTGACTTTTATACGAAGACAAACATGCTCTTGGGTAAAAGTAAGAAAAATAACCTATTTTAATGTCTTGTAAACAACTATTTATTATAATGTAAAGCTAACTTACAGTAAACTTAGTCAAAAATACTCTCTATGTACTCTCTATACCGTGAATATGCGTTCAATAATTAAATAAAAACAATGTAGATTTTTATTATTATTTAATCCTTGTTCCTTCGAATGTTACACAAAATACAAGACTTGATAAAGTTAATGAAATTAGATTATCATACTGAAGTCCTTTAACTTTTCACGATATTTAGCCGTTATAAATTTTGATAAAAATTAAATTTTTAATAGATTTTAATCAAATAAAATAAAAATCAAACGGGTACTTGAAAGTTGATTAAAATTATGAAATTTATAAAATATGTTGTTAAAACTAATTGTTGACTTTAACATAAATTTTTATCAATTATTTTAGTTAAATCAAACAATGACTTATTATTCTATTCCTCATTTACAAACAACACACAAATAACACCAACAACGACATCAATAATGCCAACGGGTTATGCTAAATGCACATAATTTTTGTACATAGGGGTATCCATACCTCTCACATCTACCATGGACACCACCCCCACGTACTTGTAGATTTTCCAATGCCAACAAGCCTCTTAATAATTGATTTGACGGCTAGAATTAATTTAGTGTTTGCTGAACAAGTCCTGAAAACAACCTAAAATCAGTTCTCGATAATTATCAAAAAAGACAACATAAAGATGGTGACTCTAAACCTAAATTAGTGAATCAAATTCCATTTTTTTTGGGCAATAGAAACAAATTATAGACTCATGGTAAAAAAATTATCACTTTTATTGATAATTTTCATACAAAACAAAGTCAAACAAATGACATTCGGTATGATAACTGACAAAAATTATGTAGCTTCAAATTTAATGCAAATTAGTTAAGAACATTTAGCCCTTGTTTGAGCCCCATTTTTTTTTTTTTTTTTTATCAAAATACGTTTTTCAACAGTGATTTGACTTTATTTCAATCATACATTTTTCAATAAAATAATATTACACGTAAATTCAAAATTTTTTTTTATTTTTTAATCACACATTCTCCATCATAACACTATTTCAAAATGCATTTTTTTTAAAAAAAAGAAAAAAGGGGGCTCAAACAACCCCTTAAAGTAGTTAATGTAGTAAAAAAAAAAATTGAAGGGTAAATTGCATATAGAGTTCCCAACATTTTAACTTTTTTTGCACTTTGAGCCCTTCAAACAAAAAGGGGAAGAAATTAAACAACGTTTTATTCGCTTGGCTCCTAATTGTTTCAAAACCTTTTGCACTTAGAACGTGAAAGATAACGAAAAAAAAAGGAAGAAGAAGAAGAAATAAATGAAGAATGAAGAAAAAGTTCCAATTTGCTTTAACTAAAAACGTTAACGAAAATCTAAATCAAAGTCAACAATTATTTTTAACCACACACATTTTAAGATATTTACAATTTTTATTAATTTTTGAACGACACATTTCATTAACTTTTATCTTAACTAAATTAAACAAGGGCAAAAAAATTTAAAAAATACAAGAGAAAAGTAGTCTCCCTCATGGCTACTAATTATGGTTGGGCCCTGGCATTAACTCGGTTTGTTCAAAATTCAAATTAATGTTATAAAATTGTGCAAATACCAAGTCAAATTGAATAGCCAATAATGGTGAAACGGAAAGTCAAGCAAGCAGTAGGGCTTGCGCGGGCTTATAAATAGAGACCACCTCTGCAAGCAAAAAACAGCAAAAAACCTTACTGAATTCCTTCTCCCCTTATCACATTAAGCATTTTTTGTTCTTCATTTAATCAATGGAAATCCCAGAGAAATTTGGTAGGTTTTCGAGCTGCCGGGGAGTGGCTTTCGAAATCAAACCCCATTCAGATCCATTTGCCATTTCTAATCCCACCATTGATCCACCTAGAAACAGTAGAAGACTTTGGCTCCCATGGGGGAATACTTCAAAAATTATTCCATCTTCGGAACTCATGCAAAGGTCAATGAGCGGAGCCAGCAACCATTTCTGTGATCTTGAAATTGAATATGATGATGGAGATGATGATACTCTAGCTGATATTGAAGAAGGCTATGAAGAAGAGAAAGTGGAGCCACTGCCACTGCCTCTTCCTCCAGCCTTGAGTAAACGTGAACAGTACAAAGCCACCGGCAACGCAGCTAAGGCGAAGCCGTCGAGACTGTCCGTGATACTTCTTGATCAAGGCTTGTTCACTGTTTACAAACGGCTCTTTGTCGTTTGTTTGGCTTTGAACATTACTGGTCTGGTTCTTGCAGCAACTGGACACTTCCCCTATGCTAGAAACCAAGCCGCCTTATTTTCTATAGCAAACATTTTCGCTTTGGTCCTCTGCCGGAGTGAAGCGTTTTTAAGGATTGTTTTTTGGGCGGTGGTGAAGGTTTTAGGGTGGTCATGGGTTTCATTGAGGCTAAAGACAATGGTCACATCCTTATTACAATCTCTTGGTGGAATACACAGTAGTTGTGGTATTTCATCAATTGCATGGCTTGTTTATGCGTTAGTCCTTACTCTTAAAGACAGAAAAAACACTTCCTCCGCCATAATTATAGTCGCCTCCGCCATTCTTGCACTTCTCTGCCTCTCTTCTCTGGCAGCGTTTCCCCTAGTCCGTCACCTCCACCACAACATGTTTGAGAGGACTCACCGATTTGCTGGTTGGACTGCCCTTGCCCTCCTCTGGTTATTCATCATCCTCACAATCTCCTATGACCCGAAAGCTAAATCCTACAGCGATGATCTTGGATCAAAACTGATCAAACAGCAGGAATTCTGGTTTACAATAGGAATTACTACACTTATTTTAATTCCATGGTTGACTGTGAGAAGAGTCCCGGTTAGGGTTTCTTCCCAATCCGGTCATGCCTCGATCATCAAGTTCGAAGGTGGTATTAAAGCCGGAATCTTGGGTAGGATTAGCCCGTCCCCGCTTTCCGAATGGCATGCATTTGGAATCATTTCAGATAATAAGAAAGAGCACATGATGCTTGCTGGTGCAGTTGGTGACTTCACAAAATCTTTGGTCACAAATCCACCGAGCCACTTGTGGGTTCGACAGGTGCATTTTGCAGGATTACCTTATTTAACAAACTTGTACAACTGGGTGCTTCTAGTGGCCACCGGTTCGGGAATCTGCGTCTTCCTCTCCTTCCTCCTGCAGCCATGTAAAGCCGACGTCTACTTACTTTGGGTGACAAAAGGGGTGGAACAAAATTTTGGTAAAGAAATCAAACAAATGTTGTCTGGACATCCTAAGGATAAAGTTATTATCCATGACACAGCCGTGCTTGGCCGCCCCAACGTGTCGCAAATGAGTGTCGACACGGCCAAGAAATGGGGGGCGGAGGTCGTGATTGTCACCAGCAACCCAGAGGGAAGTAGGGATGTGGTTAATGCATGCAAGGGTGCTGGAATTGCTGCCTTTGGCCCTATTTGGGATTCTTGAAATTAATCTTTTAAGTCGCAGTTGTTTATATTTTTCACTTTCAGTTTTTTTAATGTGCATGGAAGTTCTTTAATGTAATTTCTAAGTGTATTGTTTTCCTCAGTTGAAATATATATTGTCGATTATGGTCCTAATTTGAGACCCTCTAATTAATCACTCACGATCATTAATTGTAAATAATGACCTTGTTTGATATGAATTAAAATTTAGATTTTCATATAATTAAAAGTCAACAATTAATATTGACCATATATTTCGTAGAATCCAAACTTTTCAACCACACATTTGATCAATTTTTATCAAATTTACTAAAAATCTGATTTTTATCACAACATTTGATTTCCATGCATAAACTTTTGGTCATTGCCACTATTGTCTTCACTATTTGCATCCTCTAAAACTTGACTTGGCTGGGGAGGAGGAAAAGACTTTTCTACATAGACATGTGGAACTTCAGAAAGACAGAATTTCTTTGATTGAGTCTTTGTCACGAATAAAAGACAAGTAAAAACATACGAAAGTACCGAGCTTTTTATGAGCTCGACCATATTAATCTAATTCAAAATCAATAATTGATTGCAATCACACAGCTGAAATTTAAATTTTTATTAAAATTTACTAAAAATCTTATTTTAATCATCATCAAACAGGAGTTAAAATGATAAAGCTAAAAACGCAATATCTTCGTAATGAAAATAAAGTAAAAACCTTATGTATGATCGATTCAAGTCAGGGCATCGTTAGGAGGTGACATTTCTTTATCTGTTTGTTAGCGAATATTTCGAAGAATCAAACTAAGGTAGATATCTTGCGTAAGTCATCGACAGGAAGAAGAATGTCACTTTGATCTCCTATAGGAAAATTAAAATTTTCATATATAAACTAACAAGTGAGTACATTATATTATTATTTTTAGTTTAATAACTGCTATTGAACTGAAGGTATTTTCGACTCTATAATTTATTTTCTTGTGAACTCAGTAAGGAGTATGTACTTTTGACTCACTACAAGAAATATCACCTTCAACAACTATATAAATGGTCGTAAAATGTGTATTTTTGGTTGTTGATCACATTCAATAACCAAAATCAATTGGTCGTTCGTTGGTCGTCAAAGAGGTGTTGACGATTACATTCAACGACTAAAAAATATTTGGTCATTAAATATATTATTTTTGCAACTAAATAACTGGTCGTAAAAATTAAGTTTGTATTGACAACCGATTCTTTTTTCAACAACCAATTGTTTGGTTGTTTAATAACTATTTTTGTCGTTAAAATACAATAAAAGTAACCAAATTTTAGTTGTCTTTCATTTCAACAACGAAAAAAAATAGTCGTTAAAATTTTTAAAAATTAATATAGACAACCAATTAATTTTGTTTCAACAATTGCTTGATTTTTTGTTGTATTAATTTTTTTATCGATAAAATATCATTGAAGCAACTAAAATTTAGTTGCCTTTCTTTTCAACAACGAAAAAAGTGATTGTAAAACGTTTATCCAAATGTTGGCCATCTATTTCTACAATGCATTTACTGTGACTTTGTAGTTGGAATCTGATCTGAGATTGGGTCCTTGGAAACAATAGAGCATTTCCTGTGTTTTGGTAGTGGGAATCTAATTTTGTATTGATTTTGAATAAATTAATTATTATTTTTATCTTATTTTATTTAATAAAAAAATTAAAACTCTTCAAATATTTTAATTAACAATATTATACTATTATTTAATATTATTTATGATTTGAAAATATATTTAATTATCTTTACTTAACTATCCGATTCGATCCTGATTCAACATTTTCATTTTTTTGTATCAATATCTGATCCGAATTTTAAAGCATTGCTTATAATCACAGATCGTTTGCAGATAATTCTCCCATTCATTAGAGTAGACCTGTTCGACATTATTTCAATACAAATCTGAAAACTAAGATAGCGTATTTTGTTGAATTATATTGAATTGACTTGCAATTGGGATGATTGGGTTATTTTGACCTTGACCACAAAGGAAAACAAAGTCAACTGTCCATTGTATGTAAAATTGAAGTTGACACCAAAACAAACCTTTGGTCTATGGATGACAAGATAGAAAGGTTCAACATTTAGTCCCGATTTGATGTAGTTAAAAATAACATTTTATGTAATAAAATATGTAGATAAAAAAAAATTAACAAAAATTATGAATCCTATGCAATGTTTAATTAAAATTAATTGTTGACTTTGACTTGATTTTTTATCAAATTTTTTTAGTTAAATCATATTGAACTTTAGCAATCGATCTCACATCCACTCTTTCAAGATAAAATAGATAGTTCTTATATACGAGTTTTTGTGCACTCTGTCTAAAAGTTTAAATTGTTAAAGAACAAAACTATATATTTATTCACATTTTATCTTGAATATATACATTGCGATAAGATTTTATTTTATTATTATTCTTTTTTTCAAATAGAAACTCGACAAGTTGAAGATTAGATTTAAATGAATTTATATAGTCCCTCTTTAATGTTATGCAATTTTTTCAACAGGCAGTATCAAAATAAAACTTCAATAAAACTTCGTTGACTTATTTTCTCACATATTAATAAAAACTATCAAAAAAATTATATATTTTAATTTTGTCGTCCACGTAGAGGTTGCAAACAGGACAAGTCACTTACCAATTCGATCCATGAATGACTAGGGTTGATACTCTTATGAGCTATGAATCGAACTAAGCTCAAAAATTTTATTATGATCCCTCGAGCTCGCTGTTTTGGGCTGGTGGATCGGTTCATATTTTGACTTATCTTTTTAATTTATTTTAATATAAGTCGGCTCATGAGATTGTTGACAGCTCAACTCTGCTCGATACATGAGACTCACGAGCCAAAAGACTTAGTCGAGCATAGTTTTTAATATGAATCGAACTCGAGTATCCAATGATCGTGCCAATACGTCTACTTGCGAGTTGATCAATTGCCATTCCTACATCCACATTCGATGTACTAGTGATTACTCAACAATAGGCAACTCTTTCCATAGAGTACCAAGTAATCCATGCAATCGCCAATCACATCTTCAAGTGGTAAAAGAGAAAAGTGGAGAAATTCAGCTTTACTTGAGACTGTCATGTCAAGAGTTCGAATCTTGAAATATGGATTTGGCTCTTGGGTAAGTGTAAGTGTACAAGCAGCCTTCCACTCTGTACTCTTAGAGGCATAACCTGTGATTTACTTCCTTCACCAAGGCTCAGGGCAGGTGGGGACGTCAATAATGGGGCGTAATTCAAAAAATTAATTGGAATAAAATCACCCCTCATGGGCAGTGGCGGACGCAGAGATTTCATATTAGTGGGTCACACTCAGATATTTCAAAAGGCCGACAAAATATTTGGTGACGCGGTGTCCTCTTTCTCTTGACTCTCAGTCCCTCTCTTTGTGTTAAATGAAAATCGTGTGGTGTGAGTGTGTCTAGGTCACAAATTTAGTCCAAAATTCTATCGTACTTTAAATAAAATAAAAAAACAAAACAAAACAGATTGGTCAAAGGACCCACCAGATCCAAGTGTAGGTCTGCCCCTGCTCATGGGTGGCTGAGTTGATGGAGTAGGTGAATATAGAGGCTTTGGTTAACCTGATTGACGTGGTTTACATGCTATTGCGTCGACCCGAAAATTTACCCAGTATATACTGAAGGGTAGTGTACCAAAAGATAGCGATTGTGAGTTCCCGTCATAAAAATAAAATAAAATAAATTGGATTGAAATCAATTCTCAAGCAGAACTGCTGCACATAATCATGGCCCCAGTCTAAAAAAAAACAAAAAAAGTAATAATTTTATTGTAGTTTGACTTTTTTCTCTTATTCAAATTTGAGAACAATTGAATTGAATATACATTTTTATTATCGAATTCTGTACTTTAAGAGACGTAACACGTTTGACTTTATATTGGTTTTTCTTTCCTTTGGCTATATAATTAACAGGCGAAAGAAAAATAAAAATTATTTCAGTGTTCTATATATTGACCACAATGAATCCAGACTAATCAACAAAACATGCAAATGCTCAATTAAAAAAGATTTAATAAACGAAGCTAAATTAATTTGCTTGAAGTGTGATGTTTATATTAATTTTAATACAGTATTTGCAAGATTATAAGTTCTGCTTAACCACTGAAAAGGAGACGACTGAATTAAGATGCAACAGTGAGCCTGAAATCGAATCAAACACAAGATGGAAACTCGATAATTTCAATAAAATGCCGAAAATAGATTAATAAACATCGAGCCTGCTGCTTACGATTAGCCAGCTTTGCAGCGGCAAAAGGATTAGAGGTTCTCCCATCCTAAGATTTCCTGCGGTGCCACATTTGTTAATTTAACTGAATACTTAAAATTTAACTTGCACGTGAGAAATGAAAAATGCGTCCGGCCGTGAAGAAAGTAAGACCTAGATCGTTGTGAGACATTTAGATTAAAATTATACTTTTAAAAAATGTATTTAACATTAATTAAAATATTACCTACTAAAATAAAATAAAGAAACTAATTGTTAATATTATTTCCAATTATTCTACCTAAAATATGCCTTAATTTTGATTCGATTGATGTCCAAAAGATTATTTTCGCTATTGACGAATTATGCGTATAACTTAAGCAATGTGATTTATTTTATCAAGTTTCTAATTGGACTAATTAAAACTTTAATAACGATCGAGTCTTGCTCGTTTTATATTCAAAATAACATCCACACGTCAACTGTTCTTGAACTCGATATCCCTGTTTAATTTTTTTAGTTATTTAATTTGATTTGTAAGTCTTATTTCATTCCACGCAGTTGTAACCTAAAATGTGCTATAAATGACAAAAGTTGAATTATGCACGAGGCATGTTTGGGTAAGCTTTAGAAATCTAATCATAAGTAAATAAGTTTTAAAATTTATTAACATTTTTATAATTAAATTTATATATAACTAACCTTAAAATGAACTCCACCTTAGTGTGCATGTTTTGTTGTGCTAATTTCAACTAGAGTGTGACTTTTATACAAAGACAAACACGCTCTTAGGTAAAAATAAGAAAAATATGTATTTGTAAATGACTATTTATTATAATGTAAAAGCTAACTTACAATAAATTTAGTCAAAAATACTCTCTATACCATGAATATTCGTTCAATAATTAAATAAAAACAATGTAGATTTTTATTATTATTTAATCATTGTTCCTTCGAATTTGTATTTGCTGAAAATCGAATGAACGACACGAAGGTTACACAAAATACAAGACTTGATCAAGTTAATGAAATTAGATTATCATAGTAAAAGTCCTTTAACTTTTCACGTTATGTTTTGAAAAAATTAATTTTTTAGTAGATTTTAATAATTAAAAAAAAAATCAAATATGTGCTTGAAAAGTTGATAAAAATTATAAAATCGATAAAATATGTTGTTAAAACTAATTGTCGAGTATAACATAGATTTTTATCAACTATGACATTAATTTAATTCTTTTATTTTTTTTGTTTTTGATAATGGAAGAACCCGCAGCCGCTACCCTTGGGGTACGCACTGGGTAAACTCTCGGGTTGACGCAATAGCTTGTAAATCACGTCAGTCAGATTAACTATACTAAGAAAGTCCGATGCTTGATTTGACATGGAAATATTATACATACGTGCAAGCAAAAACCAGTTCCTCGATAATTATCATAAAAGATGTCATAAAGATGGTGACTCCAAACCTAAATTAGTGAATCAAATTTAAGGCGCTGAGCTAAAATTCGTTATAAAAAATTTGTTGACTGCTATGAATCATTAAAATTGACTTGATAATCTCCTTTATTAAAATTGTTCAGCTGTAAATCTCGAACTACGCTTAACAAAAAAAAAAAAAAAAGTAAATATGGTCACGGGATGAATGACTTGGTCCAACGACCCTATGGGTTAAATTTTCATTTGTTTATTTAAAATACAAGTAATCCAATTAATTTGGATAATGTGCTAACTTTATTGTGGTGAATTCTCTTTGACTTCGTTATACGTTAACTAACAAAATTATGTAGCTTCAAATTTTAGTTAAGAACTTTTAAAGTAGTTAATGTAGTAAAAAAAATAAAAATAAAAATTGAAGGGTAAATTGCATGTAGAGTTAAAGAAAACAATAAAATTCAGATTAAAACTAAAATTAACTAAAACTTGTCGAAAACAATAGTTCTCGACAACGGCGCAAAAAACTTGATCGTTTGATTTCCCGCAAGTGAAGGAGATCGTGAACAAGTAATATAGTAGTGTGTAGAGTGTCGAACCCACGAGAACTATGTGTTTAATCGAGTTAAAATTAATTGCAACTTTAATCGAATAACAAACAGATTTTGAGTTTTCTATACTAATATCTAAATTATCAATTAAACTAGAAAACGATTTAACGGTTTTTTTTTTCAAATATGTGAAAGTATTGCTAAGATGTCAAATCCCCCTTATTATTTCATTTTTAGTGTAACAATTAAATTGATAATTTGAAATCATTCATGTTGGTCAATATTCCTAATTTAATTGAAAGCCTATCTCGATAGCGATCAAATCTATTCCCCTCATGTGACCCTTCTATCTCTCGATGAAAGATGCAAATATGATAAATGTATTAACAAGTATTAAAACATCTATTCAAATCATATAAATTATAGAGGTGTATCTCTATCCTCTATCGAACTTTACAATGTTTATTAGATTGTGTTTAAACCATATTGTCTCTCTCGATAACAATAAAATTCGCTAAAAATTCAATTTTGATCAAACAATTGAAAAGAAAGATAAAAACGATAATAAACATCGAAAAATAAAACCAAATTAAAGTCAAAATAGTTAATTAAAAATTAAAAATATCATAAGAAGGGTTCATCTCATCCTAGCAATGTATGAAACTAGCCCAACATATTGAAATTACAAGAATTCATATTTAAGTGAAAAAACATAACTCTAATTTGTGATAAATTGAAATGATAAAGATGAATCTTGAAATCATGAGTCTCATCAATTGTTTCTTGATGAATCTCCACTTGTGCCTTCTCTACTTTGCCCAAAAGTAAAGTTTAAATCTTTGAATCTTCACTTGATTGAATTCTTGCAAGTCCCATTTAATTTCCTCACAAAATTAATTTTACTCATTTGATTATAATAATTGAAGAAATTGGAGTATAATATGTATATAAGAGGTGTAGGAGATGTCCTCATATGTATTCAACTGTTAGGTATTTAGAAGAGTCGAAAATTGGTTGAAAATCACGTCCAAATTAGTTTCCAAAAAAGTTTCAATCGAATAAGGAAAGTTGCCTTCGCGCGCGGAATTTTATTTTATTTATTTTATTTTTTTGTTTCTGTACAACAGTCAGTATTTTGGTTATAACTTTTTTCTTGATATTCGATTGAGGCGATTCAAAATAGGTTGGAAATATAACTTAAATGACTACAAATTTTCTTGGTGTAGAAATTTTCCTATTTGGACGTGATTATGCCAAAATTGGGTCTCAATATTCGACTAAAAATCTAGCAGATATCTTGTGTGCATGAAAATCGATTTATGGTAATATTCAGATTATATTTCATTCCCTTTTGACTTCTAATTGCATCCAATTAACTCCTAGCAATCTTAAAATTATCGTCTTGTGGTCCGAATCAACCATTTATTTTTTTTGCAATTTGATCCTCAAACTTTATACTTTCCCATTTTCGCTGTTTTTCACTTCTTTCTTTCAATTCCACTTTCAGTAATCGAATTTTACCTAATAAACTAAATATACAATAAATTAGCCTATTATTCCTTAAAAGAACTATTGAATGCCTATATTTTTAGATCCAAATAAGTGTATAAAATACACTTATCATAGAGTTCCCAACATCTTAACTTTTTTTTTGGCACTTTGAGCCCTTCAAACAAAAGGGAAAGAAATTAAACAATATTTTATTCCCTTGACTCGTAATTGTTTCAAGATTTGACCTTTTGCACTTAGAACATGAAAGAAAATGAAAAAAAGGGAAGAAAAAGTAACAAACGAAGAAAGAAGAAAATGTTCCGATTTGTTTTAGCTAAAAACTTTAATAAAAATCTAAATTAAAGTCGACAAATAATTGTAACAACACACATTTTAAGGGATTTACAACTTTTATTAACTTTTGAACGACACATTTCATTAACTTTTATCGAAATTAATTAAAAATCTAATTTTTAACCAAACTAATTGAGGGCAAAAAAATAAAAAAATACAAGAGAAAAGTAGTCTTCCTCATGGCTACTAATTATGGTGGGAAAAAGCCCAATCCAAAGCTTGGGTCGAGTCCGATTTTTCTCGAACTAGCAAAAGCTGGACTCGGTTGGGGCCCGCAAAAAGCCTGGTTCGTCGAGCCCGAGCCGAGCTTGAACCTTGATTTTAGACTCGCGAGCCGACTAGGCTCGTTGACACCCCTATGAGGTCGTGGCATTAACCCGGCTTGCTCAAATTAATGTTATAAAATTGTGGAAATACTTTGAATAGCCAATAATGGTGAAAAGGAAAGCCAAGCAAGCAATAGGGCTTACGGGGGCTTATAACTAGAGACCATGTAAAAAACGTGGTTCTCAAAGTAACAACTAAGTAAGGGCATTTCTATCTTTGGATGTGGAAGGCCCAAGTGGCAGATGAAGCTTCACTGGAGTTGTGCTTCTTGAGACTTCTTGATCATCCATTTTAATCAAAGGCCGGCATTAATTGGTGGAAAAGACTAGTAATTGGGAGACTACTCATTTGGATGGTTAGACTTATGATTTGTCTGTTTCCAATTTTTTTTCAACCCGAATTGATTTTTTTAATGTTATGTTTCAGCAAATGGCAGAGGATAAGAGATAGAAAGTCAACAATTCCAGCTGGGTGGAAAAGCAGTGGTCCAAAATCTAATTAAAATTTGACAAAAATTGGAAACGGACAGCCCCTTAGACTTTTACTTTTAGAGAAAATAGTAGTGGTGACAAATCTGTTTCGGGACATAATTTAGTCACTTAGGCGAAAATCTGTTTTGGGACATTGATTCCCAACAGACCACCTCTGCAAGCAAAAAACAGCAAAAACCTTACCCAATTCCTTCTCCCCTTATCACATTAAGCATTTTTTTGCTCTTGATTTAATCAATGGAAATCCCAGAGAAATTTGGTAGGTTTTTGAGCTGCCGGGGAGTGGCTTTCGAAATCAAACTCCATTCAGATCCATTTGCCATTTCCAATCCCACCAATGATCCACCTAGAAACAGTAGAATATTTTGGCTCCCATGGGAGAATGCTTCAAAAATTGGTCCGTCTTCGGAACTCATGCAAAGGTCAATGAGCCAGACCAGCAGCCATTTCTATGATCTTGAAGTTGATTATGATGATGAAGATGATGATACTCTTGCTGATACTGAAGAAGGCTATGAAGAAGAGAAAGTGGATCGACTGCAACTGCCTCTTCCTCCAGCCTTGAGTAAACGTGAACAGCCCAAAGCCACCAGCAACGTAGCCAAGGCGAAGCTGTCGAGACTGTCGGTGATACTTCTTGATCAAGGCTTGTTCACTGTTTACAAACGGCTCTTTGTCGTTTGTTTGGCTTTGAACATTACTGGTCTGGTTCTTGCAGCAACTGGACACTTCCCATATGCAAGAAACCGAGCCGCCTTATTTTCTATAGCAAACATTTTCGTATTGGTCCTCTGTCGGAGTGAAGCGTTTTTAAGGATTGTTTTTTGAATGGTGGTGAATGTTTTAGGGTGGTCATGGGTTTCATTGAGGCTAAAGACAATGGTCACATCCTTATTACAATCTCTTGGTGGAATACACAGTAGTTGTGGTATTTCATCAATTGCATGGCTTGTTTATGCGTTAGTCCTTACTCTTAAAAACAGAGAAAACACTTCCTCCGCCATAATTATAGTCGCCTCCGCCATTCTTATTTCATTCCACGCAGTTGTAACCTAAAATGTGCTATAAATGACAAAGGTTGAATTATGCACGAGGCATGTTTGGGTAAGATTTAGAAATCTAATCATAAGTAAATAAGTTTTAAAATTTATTAACTTTTTGACAATTAAATTTATATATAACTAATCTTAAAATAAACTCCACCTTAGTGTGCATGTTCCATTTTTTCTACTAACAAAACTTTCCCTCACATATTAAAAGAGTGGGGGAAATAGTTACTGTAGAAACGACCAAAGAATTAAAAAAGGCGCTTAAAAAAGGCGTATTAATTCCTACTGTAGCCCCTATTGTAGAAACTACCCTTTGTTTCTCCATTTTTCCACTCTACCGTCCATGCCTCTTTCCTTCTCCATTTCCACCACACAAACACCCATCCTTTCTCTTTTTGCATCCCATAGGTAATGTTATTAACAGTTACTGTAGAAGCGATTTGGGTAAAGAATTTTTCCTCTTTGTTCATTCCAGGCGTTTGAGTGAAATCAGGTTGGATCGAGAAGGCCAGGTCAAATATCCTTTGGGTCGAGTGGGCATAGAAGGAAGAAGGAGGTAGAAAGGAAGAAAGGAACGCTTTGGTCAGAAGAAAAACGCAGGTACTTGTGCATACACCCTACTGTAGAAACTACCCAAGGCAATCAGTTTCTCCATTTTTCCACTCTACCATCCATGCCTCTTTCCTTCTCCATTTCCACCACACAAACACCCATCCTTTTTCGTTTTGCATCCCATAGGTAATGTTATTAACAGTTACTGTAGAAGCGATTTGGGTAAAGAATTTTTGCTCTTTGTTCATTCCAGGCGTTTGAGTGAAATCAGGTTGGATCGAGAAGGCCAGGTCAGATATTCTTTGGGTCGAGTGGGCATAGAAGGAAGAAGGAGGTAGAAAGGAAGAAATGAACACTTTGGTCCGAAGAAAAACACAGGTACTTGCGCATACAAATTTAAAAGTTCATATTTGTGCTTTAATTCAATGGAATTGGTTTTGTAATATAAATTCTATTATTGAAATGTTGGTAATGTTTCTTTTTTTGATGTGCCTATTTCTATTGTTTTCATGTATGTTAGGTTGTTATTTAAATATATATATATAGTGTAAAAAGTCTTTCAGTTAGTTGATTGTGAATTTTCTTTTTTTCCTGAATGTTTTCTATTTGGAATAGGATTTATTTTCTTTTAATTGAGGTCGTCTGTCTTCTGCTGGATCTGCTCAACTTATGTTCACCATTTTCAAGGAACTCAATTGCATCAATTGTAGTCTTGAAAATGATAAAGATTGGGGATTTGTATTACAGCAATGTGTAGTAGAGATACTTGAGTTTACTTAATTCTTCAATTAAGTAAACTCAAGGGCTATTTAATCTCAAGCTCCTGAGATGGAAGCCTACTTAATTAAATTAAAAAGCCAACTTGAAAATAAGAGTGTATCCTCAGATGGGATCCTACTTAATTAAACTAAAACTATTCTGCCTAATTTTCAACTTACTTGTGACATATCAGAGTTGTCTGTATCTTACCATCATTGAAGGGATGATCTTCCATGGGCATATTAATCTGAGACTCGAGTTTCTGCTCGTCCAGTAGGGTCTTCGACTCTGCCACACACTTCCAGTTTTGATCGTTTGACTCTCTCAAGACAACTCCCTTGTTGGGGGCCATATTTTCTTTCAAATTTATTCGAATATGCTATCAGAGTTATTCATTGCTGGGTTAGTTGGGTACAAGGCATTCTTATGTTTTATTTTTTGGCCTGGTGGTTGTGTGGTGGAAATGGAGGAGTAAACAGGCATACGGTAGAGTGGAAAAATTGTGAAAGAGGACATACGGAGTAGTGTGAACAATTGTTCTTCATATATGTAGGAAGTAACAGAATTCACATGTGCTTTCATATATAATGGAAAGATGAAAGTTAACGCCAATCATTTACGTATCTTGATGGATAATAGTACAATTTCCTACATTGCTACATTTTTTCTTCTATGTCTCTTATGTATCCCCTTTGGACACTGTATTATTAATTCCCGGCATGCCACTTTGTGAATACAGATAAAGAGTCGTAGGTTTCTTGTGAATATTAGATTAAATAAAATAGTACAGAAAATACACTGTATTTTTTCCTTAAAGTTATCCAAAGGTTTGAATTCTTAATGGAAGAATTCATATTGCCTTCTATTAAAGTATTAATTTTGCATCAAGATAATGCTTAATGAGATATTCTTTTAAGTGTGTACTCATGCATATTAGTGTGGGCAAAGTTTCTGTTTTGCTTCTAATGATTTTCATTTTACATTGATGGATATAAGAGAGGTTTAATGCTCTTTATTTATGTTTTCTTGCATCAAAATAATGAGTTTTTACTTTGGACGTTCCAAAATATTTTTCATTTTTTTATTATGTTTGTAGATAATGTTTAATTCTGGTCGGGTATGTGTTTTCAATGACTGCGAGGGTGGTGGAGTTGAGAAAGTTTTATTGACAAACAAAAAAGAAATACAAAATAAGAGAAGAAGAGAATTATATGCAAAGCGAAAGGAATTAAAAGGAAAGAAGAAAAGACGTATTGGTCGTCCTTCACGTGCATCGCAGTTAAAAGGTCACTTACTCTTTATTTTTCACACATAAATGTTGATGTTTTCTAATATCTTCATAGTCTAAAAATTTATTTTATTGTAAAATTTTTTTGTTTTCCCAAAAAAAAAAAACTCTGTTATTAAAAATAAAATATAGAAATTGATATTTATAGTGTGTTTTTGTATGTATGCTTGTAAATGAAGCTAATTAAAATCCGTGTATTGTAGATTCGCACTTTGGTGACAATGTTGGTAGTGAAACACTCGCTTCTTCCTCCTCGATCGTTGTAGGTCCTGAATTTTCTACTGACATTACAGGTATATTTAACAATGAAATTGAACTTGAGGAACGGAGTGAGCATATTTCAACATTAAGGTTACCTGCAATTCCAATTGAACCTTACATTTTACCATTGCCTACGTTTTGTGGTTACTGTAATGCAAAGAAATTTTGCAAGGAATCTAAAACTTTTTGTTGTTCTGATGGAAAAATTAGATTATGCCTGAATACAGTACCATCTGATTTGTATGATTTGTTCACATCATCATCGACTGAAGCTTTACAATTTAGGACTATTTGTCGAAGTTACAATAATCATTTTGCTTTCACGTCCTTTGGTGTAAAATATGACACCGATTTATGCAAGATGAATAAAGGAATTTATACTTTTAGAGTTCAAGGTCAGGTGTATCACTACATAAACCCGTTGTTACCACATGGTGGCAAACCAAGTTATTTACAATTATATTTTTATGATACTAAAAATGAAATTCAAAATCGTATGAACAATTCTAATCGTTTTTCAGAATCAATGTTACAAAAATTGATAGATATTTTGAAAATTAATCCTTACTCAAAATTTTTTCGCTCTTTAGATAGTATTGAAGCCTTAGAGACTTACAAAATACAAATAAGATGTAACTCTCAACTCGATCAAAGGGTGTACAATCTTCTAACAACATCTCAAATAGCTGCAATTTGGGTTGATGAGGACCCTACTGCAGAAGTTAGACTTCGCGACATAACTATTTTTGGTCATTCTGGATCATCTCATAGAGTACATTATTACTTTGGTTGTTATGATCCTCTTCAATATCCTTTATTGTTTCCTTACGGTGAACCTAGATGGCACGAGGGTATTAAAAGAATTACTAAGATACACCATTCTTGTTTGCTTGCAGCTGAAGATGTAATTGATATTAGAAATATCAACTCTGCAGAAGAATTAATTGAGAGGGAGAATGAAGGCACGTCAATCCAAACTTTTTTTCTATTTTATCCATCTGTAATAATGTAATTTACAATTAATTTGCTATGATATTTAAAATATTGTCTCCATTCTTTCTTTTAGGACATAGAAAATCGAAGAAAAGATCTCAAATTTCTTGCCGGGAGTACTATTGTTATAAATTACAAATTAGGACTTTGGGTAACTCAATCTTGCTTCATGCTGGTAGACTTTTACAACAATACATAGTTGACATGTATGTGAAAATTGAAATGTCTAGATTAGATTACTTTAGAAATAACCAAAAACATATACGTGCTGAATTATACCAAGGGAGTGTTGATACTATTGGAACAGGAGAAAGTAGAGGGTATAAAATTGGTAAGAAAATTATTTTACCATCATCCTTCACTGGTGGTCCTAGAGATAAGAAAAAAAGATATATGGATGCAATGGCTTTAGTTTAGAGATTTGGAAAACCTGATATATTTTTGACAATAACTTGTAATCCTAATTGGCCTGAAATAAAGCAAGAATTACAACATAATGATGAAGTACAGAATAGACCTGATTTAGTATCCCGTGTATTTAGATCTAAATTGGAAACGCTGAAGAATGACTTATTTAAAGAAAAAATATTTGGTCCTATTGCAACTTACATATATGTGATTGAATTTCAAAAAAGAGGTCTTCTACATGCTCATTTTTTGTTAATTTTAAAGCACGGATCAAAAATTACTTCTACCAATGTCATTGATAGTATTGTTTCATGTGAAATTCCTAATCAAAATAATTACCCTTATTTACATTCTCGTGTTATCAAACATATGATGCATGGTCCCTGCGGAATTCTAAATCCGAAAAATGTTTGTATGGAAAAGGACCACTTGTGTAAAAATAAATACTCTAAAGAATATTCAAGAATTACCACTTTAGGCAATAATTCGTACCCTTTATATAGACGACGTGATAACGGTGAACAAGTTAAGGTTAGAGGACAGTATTTAGATAACAGATGGGTAGTGCCTTATAATCCTTATTTGATAGCTAAGTATGATTGTCATATTAATGTAGAAATTTGTTCCACCATAAAAGTTGTTAAATATTTATACAAATATGTTTACAAAGGTCATGATCGAATAAGTTTTTCTTTGCAAAGTAATGAAATTGATAATGATGTTGATGAAATCTCACAATATCAAACAGCTAGGTGGATATCTCCGCCAGAAGCAACTTGGAGAATTTACGGATTTATTTTATCCAAGAATTCTCCATCTGTTATTCCTCTACAATTGCACCTTGAAAATGATCAATTCATTACGTTTAACAATTCTGATGATGTAACAAAAATTGTTTCTAGAGATTATGTACAACGTACAATGTTAACTGAATATTTTCGTATGAATTCTACAAATGAAAAAGCTAAAACATTATTGTATAGAGATTTTCCTATTCATTTTATTTGGGATGCTCAATCTAAAATTTGGAGTCCAAGAAAAAGCAAAAATGTAATTGGTCGAATCATTACTGCGAATCCATGTGAAGGTGAAAGATATTACTTACGGCTTCTACTAAATCATATTAGAGGTTCAACGTCTTTTGAAAGCTTGAAAACAGTTAACGATGCTAACGTATCATCTTTTCGAGAATCAACTCTGTTACATGGCTTGTTGAATGCAGATAATAATTATGAGCTTTGTTTAGCTGAAGCAATAGTTTATCAAATGCCAAATTCTTTACGGAGATTGTTTTCCACTATATTAACTTTATGTGCCGCTAAAAATCCATCAACTCTTTGGTCTAAATTTAAAACATACATGTTTGAAGATTATGTTCAAAAAGGCATTTCTTGCGAAAATGCTGAATTGAAAGCATTACAATATATAAATAGTGTTCTTGAACCAATTGGAAAAAACATAAATGAATATAAATTGGTTCCATTTGAAATAAACATAGATGAAAATGAAAGGTTAGAAAATATGATTGCTGAAGAGATGAGAGATAGCTTCATTGACATTGAAACTACTTCGTCAGTTGTATTAAATAAAGAACAGCAAGCTGCGTATGATGCAATTCTACATAGAGTTTTCACTAATGGAATAGGGTTGTTTTTTTAGATGGCCCAGGAGGAACAGGGAAAACATTCTTGTACAAAGCATTGTTAAGAGTAGTTAGAGCAAGAAATTTAATTGCATTGGCTATAGCTTCTTCAGGTGTAGCAGCATCATTATTACCCGGTGGTCGCACTGCACATTCACGTTTTAAAATCCCATTAGAATTAAATACAAGTATAAGTTGCTCTGTTAGTAAACAATCAGCCTTAGGAAATTTGTTACGAATGACAAAATTGATTATATGGGATGAAGCTCCTATGACACATCGTTACGCTATAGAAGCTTTGGATAGAATGCTTAAAGATATTCATGAATGTGATACACCTTTTCGTGGAAAGATTATAGTTCTAGGTGGAGATTTCCATCAAATATTACCAGTTATCCCCAATGGAAATAAAACAGATATAATGCAAGCAAGTTTAGTGTTCTTTTATCTATGGCCTTCATTTATTCGTTTACATTTGATTCAAATTATGAGAGCCCAGTTAGATCCAGTGTATTGTAAATATTTACTTTCCATAGGTAATGGACTTGAAGATGCCCATTCTTGTGGTATGATTGAGCTTCCATCTAATTTAACATTAGCTTTCAATGATGAATTACTTTATTTGAAATCATTAATTGACGTTGTATTCCCAAATTTACAAACATATGGTGCCGCCTTAGATACCATGATTAATAGAGTTATCTTAACTCCAAAAAATGAATCAGTTGATGAAATTAACAATATGTTACTAAAACAAATTCCCGGTAAAAACTTTACATATTACAGTTTTGTTGAAACAATTGATAAAACTGAACAAGGTATTCAAGTAGATTTCTTAAACACATTAACTCCAAATGGTATACCACCACATGAAGTTATATTGAAAGAAAATTGTCCTGTTATATTACTTCAAAACATAAATCCTTCTGAAGGTCTATGCAATGGTACAAGATTAATTTGTAGAAAATTTGAAAAAAATGTTATAGATGCTGAAATTGCTGTTGGAGAATATCGTGGAAAACATATTTTTTACCTAGAATTCCATTCATTCCATTAGAAAGTGAAAAAGGTTCAGTTCCATTCAAACGAACTCAATTTCCAATACGTCCATGCTTTGCAATGACTATTAACAAAGCTCAAGGTCAAACTTTAGATTTTGTGGGACTTTATCTTCCTGAACCAGTATTTTCGCATGGTCAGTTGTACGTCGCATTGTCAAGAGCGAAAACAAGTGATAGTATCAAAATCCTGGTTAAACCAACAAATATACATTCGTTATTACATAACAAATGTACAAATAATGTTGTTTATAGTGAAATCCTTCAATTAATAAATTTATCGTAACATTTTTGTTTTGTGAATGAAACTCATGTTATTTTTCTTTATTATTTAATCAGTAGTAGATCGCATTGATTGTTTTAATTACATGCAAATGTATTTCATTGTTTTAATTGTTGCCTCGATGCCAGTTATGTTCTCTGACGTAGATAGTCTTTCCATCCTTTATAGCATATGTTTATATTTAAATTCATTACTGTCTATTTTCTTTGTCTAAACATTTTTTTTCCCGTTAATTGTATTTATTATATGTTTTTCTTAACCATCATGAATGCTTTGTCAATATATTTGTGATTGATTTAATTTACAAGAGATAGTTATATTTGTTGAAGACCCGAACCTTTATTTTAGTGTTTACTTCACTATTTCATTCATCAATGTTTTAGATTTTTGGGACTGTTTGAAAAATTCTCTATCGAATTAAACTTTGTTGGTTCTTGATAGATAAATACATATTGCAACTGTTTGTAAAGTTTTATTTCTCCATAAATACTTCTGTTTGATTGGATTCATTTGTTTTCTTATTTTTTTTTATTTCTTTTCTGTGCATGTGTATGTGGTGCTAAATGCTTGTTTTAATGAAAAACAAATACAGGGCAAAATCTCACTCAAATGTTTATTTAATTTATTTGCACAATTCAACAACAGGTTGTAATTTTTTTACTTTAATTTATCATTTATCTTATATTTTTCTTTGAAGAATTTTGTTACAACTTAAATTTTATAGTTAGTGTGACTTCACAGGACTAATCAATTATATTGGCTTACTAATAAAGTTCTACTGGATATTCTTTAAGATGTTAAAAGTAATTTAAATTACAGAGCTTACTCTCAATCTCTTGTAATTGATTCTCATGCTTTAACATATGATAGTTGATATATGATGTGAACAGCTTGGAACAGCTTAACTATGTCTGGTTCATTTACCTGCTATTTCAATGGTGAATTTATTTTCAAATAATCTATTATTAATATAACAAAAACTTATAAAATTGGAAGAAAAGTATTCTCAAGAATTTTTATTTTCAATTTTTATGTTATCCTTATTCCTTGAATGGAACGAATTAATGTTATCTCTTTAACACATCTTTAACACAGGTGCACTCATTCAATTACTATCAACGAATCCTGAATTTCCTAGAGTCAGCATGTGAAGCACTATTAATATGTTTCCCTATTCATGTTGTACCATACTGCATGTTTATGTCGGATAGTGTGATGAACTTCATTCGACTGTTTAAATGTTCGCCTTATTATTTAGAGGTGTACAAATACATTACACACCAATTGTACCGAAAACTAATCAATTTATTTGATACTTTATACAAAGAAGCTAATGTTTCTCTCATTTCATTGTTAATATAAGTGTGGTAGTTAAACAATTATCTATGTTGAGCCTAATATTGCATGTGTTTTGTAATTGTACCTGAGTCCAACTACAGTATAATGGCAATATCTCCAACTAACGAACATATTGGAAAATAAAATACTATTAAGCTTATAAAGGAAGTCCATCTGTCAGGTATGCTTCTTTTAATATTTAAAAAACAAATATGAGCTCCATATGTTTTTTGACTCTCATGTTGCATTTATGTTGGGATCATCATTTCCTATTCATTAATGCATTTCCTCTCGCATATCACTGTTTCATGTGAGAAGAAAAATGTATTTTTCATTCATTCATGATACTATTTATCTTTTCCATTTTACCTTTCAATACTTGTGCTAGAAAGAATGAATGTGGCTTCAGACTGGATTCAGATACTTAGCATTCAAAAAAGAATGATAGTGGCTTCAAACTGAATTCAAATTTTATTTTTTTGTTTATTCTCAAAGGTGTGTGTATATTTCTGATTTAATTAGGTGAAGTGCCAGGTATTGATAAAACACAACCGGGGTAAGTGGTGTCTCAAACTGAGCGTTTTTACTTCATTTATACTCTGCATCTTCTGTCTAAGATGTAATAGAATATCTAGAATTCAACTAGCAATAAATGTTCTAATTCCAGCTGATTTTAGCGGCCTTGAAGGAAAGGCAGTTTATATAGGTACATGTATGGTTGCTAGCATATGTCTTCTGTTTTTTCTCTGATGTTCAAGTTACAGCACTGAATAAATCTGGTTGTCAAAATCAGTTTTCAATTTCCTTCAAGAAGCTGTTGAATCATAATTCTAAATTTGTAAAATCAAATCCTTCAGTCACTTTTTTCATCATATTGTTTCTTTTTCTTTATTGACAGTAAAATTTTTTTTTTTGCTTCTTCATGATTTTAATGAATGTTACGAGGGGGTGTACGATATGTGGATATCACTGATAAAAGACCAATACTTCTCTATTTTGTTATTTTTTACATTTAATTGTTTTGTGCGAGGTTATTTATGACGTTTTTGTAAATTTGCAAAATTCATGTAGTTGCCTTTTTTTCTTATTTAAATTAAATTGATAATTGAAGAGTTGCATTTTAAAAAATTCAACTAGACTTCTTCAAGTATTTGTGGTCGAGAGGCACCGTGCACTCTCGCACGGTGCTCGCATGGTGCCTCTTGTAGGGTGCCTCTCGAGAGGCACCGTGCAATGTGCACAGTGCTTGCACGGTGCCTCACGAGAGGCACCGTACGCTCTCGCACGGTGACTCTCGAGAGGCACCGTGCACTCAAGCACGGTGCCAACGGTGCCTCTCGTGAGGCATCGTGCAAGCACCATGCACTCTCGCACGGTGCGAACGGTGCCTCACGAGAGGCACCGTGTGAGATTTTTGAAGAGGAAAAAACCTTTTTTTTTTGCTCCGTCACTTTTTTTTTTTAATAAGATAACGTGTTCATAAAAAAAATTATTTTGTATTATTATATATATATATGTTATTGCATGTATTCTCGATTTTTTTTATTACTTATTATAATATAAAATATAAGATAAAAAAAATACGAATAAACCAGTGAGCTTTAATTGCTACTGTAGTTACAGTTCTATTAGCTACGTGGTTTTTGAAATTTTACTTGCAAAACATTTCCTTTTTATCAGTAGATCTCACCTTTAACACTCATATCAGATTTGAAAGACATAGTAAATCTGTGTTTCACCTTACCATTGCCCTTACCCATTGTTATCTGATGTGATTATCATCATATTACAACTGTTTATTTTAATCAGAGAGTATGGTGCTAAATTTGAAAAACATAAAGTGAGTCTGTGGTTCACCTTACCGTTGCCATTGCCCGTTCTAATCTGATGTGGTTATCATCATATTACCACTATTTCTAACTCCTTCATTATACTAATAATGCTATCCCATAATTCTTTTAGGGCACGAGTAGATGTTCGACTACATGATTCAACTGGAACTCTTACTGCATCAGCTATGGGCGAAACAGCTGAAAATATTCTACAGTGTCCTGCTAAGGTTTTAATGGAGAAAACAACATCTGTAAGAATTTTTTTTGTAAAAAATTACTAAAAAATTTACTTTAATCACTACTCACACAGCTGTAACATCTCCAGGAAACTGAACCAAATCTTAGTGAGATTATTCGTGCAAACATTGATACAAACCATGCATTCTATATCAAGGCAATATTGTTGGTACCAAATTCTACTGAATTCAGTGCTACCGTCCAGAAACAGTCAAGCTCAACAGACCATAAGTATGAAATCATCTTTATGCTCGATTCAACTGCAAAAAAACCGGCTATTGAAGACTTAAAAAAATCAGTCGAAGACTCAGACAACAGAAAAAATACAAGTCCAGTACTTAAAATAAAAAATGCAGATTCAACAGCACTTCTTCCAACCCATCTCCTCGTGCAAAGATGTCACTTTTCCATAAATCTGTTGACCCAGTTCCTGCCAACAGAAAAGTGGACAAATGCACTACCAACAATGAAGACAACCAGACATCCATTAAACAAATGCAATAGGACATTTCTTTGTTCTTTTGTCTGAAATTATCTTTTGTTTTGTCGAATGATGGGATAATTTCGCACCAAAGAACCAGTGACAGTAGTAGTTTTTTGAAGGCTATAGTAGATGTCCTTTGTAGTCTTTTTTTTGCTCTTGCATATGCACCAATTCTCAAAATTTCAAATGTTGATGTATCAACAGTTTAAATGTGGAGATTTGTGGAAGTATCTCTGAATAAAAAAAATTACTGTTGCTGTGTTATTTATTGTATCTATAGCATTTTGTCATTGTGTTTTTGTTTTTCTCATTGTTTACATATATTACTCTTCCTATAGTATCTAATCAACCATGTTGTGCAGTCATATAATTTACAATTTACAATGCATTCTCATCTCTGTTTATTTATAGACTTGGTAAAATATATTATTTATAATGAAATAACCTTTTAAAAGAAATTTGATGTTGATGAGGCGGAATATTTTCTCATACTACTGTAACATGAATTATTATGGAGTCCATACGAATCATATTGCCTTATGCTATTGATATTGAAAAATAAAAACTATATCATGTCAAATTCTATTGGTTTACTTCTCACTAATCCTAACAATATCAAAAGAATTAGTTTTTTTTTTGTATAATTGTCAAATTTCCCATTTGTTTTTCACACTATCTTTTAATAAATATTCAATTATAACTAATTGTGATTTTTACTAATGCTTAAGTAAGACAATAACTATTATCTTTGCTTATGTTTAAGTAAGACAATAACTATTTATTTTTTCTTATATTTAACTAACAATGTGATTTTTCCTTAACTAACAATAAAACTTTATTTAGTTTTGTCTATTTACTATCTTCTTTTATCTTATATAAAAAATTTAAATTCTATTAAAAACTTAAGAAAAACAAATCGTCATTACAAAAAATTAATTGCAGACCAATACGTCCATTACTTCTAATCTCTTCTGTGCAAAAGGGAAATAGTCCCTGAGCAAAGAGACGCTATCTTCTATTCCAAAACGTTCAAATGCAAGGTACACCAACTGTGCACCGTGCGAAGTGCAAGATACTGGTTGCGAAGCACCGTGCGTCTCGCACGGTGTGAAATTGTGCATGGTGCGTGCCTGCACTGTGCGCGTGCAGTTCTCGCACGGTGCGAGATTTGCACGAAAAATCTCGCACTGTGCGAAATCCGTGTGCGCACGGTGCCTATCGAGAGGCACCGTGCGAGAACTGCTCGCACCGTGCGAGATCGTTGCGCACGGTGCCTCTCGAGAGGCACCGTGCGTGTAGCTCTTGCACGGACTCAAACTCACCTGCTTAGGCTGATATTTTTTTTTCTTCATTTGGTACCTTACAAAAATGTTATATAAAACTACAACCTAACCAATGGAAAATTATTTATTCTCTCATCTTCTATACTATCCAAATGTCACAATCAATAGGAACGATGGAGGCTGTTTTAATTTACATTGACACTATTAACATTCCATTACTGTATCAACTATTAGGCATATTAACCATAAAAAAACATAAACATATTAACCATAAACAAACACATTAAACAAGCAACTCTGCATTTCCAACCAATCTAAAGACTTTCAACATTACTATCCAAACAAACAAAATGTGATATCAGAAACAATAGCATGTTGCTTTCAAACAAACCAAATAAATAAAAATGAAGTAAACTACTTTCAACTTATGAATTCAAGAAAATGAAACCATAAAAGTTAACTATTTCCTATTGAATGATTCCATTTTTCATGATGAAAGACTTACCCTCAACAACTCAGTTGATATGAAAATGAAAGTTAAGTAGTGTGATTCACAAGCTTTCACTTCAACAATAACATGTGTACTTTAATTAACCATCAAAGATACAGAAGATGGTGGCAAACAACATTGTTGGAGAAGTTGTTGGAAACAGCAGTGGCAATCAAACTGACAAATAGATGTCCAGATATCAACCAGTTCAAGTTGACATTAGAACTAAAGTTTTTTGATATTTTGTTTTGATATTTTGTTGAAAACGAAAATGGATGGTAGTATGTATGGTAGTGTAAAGCATTTCAGCTTGGTGGTTGTTAGTAATGTTGTCATAAACGTCTATGTTCACCTTTTGTGTAAATATAATAAATAAGCTTGTTTTCATTTCAACTTCTTTTCAATTTTAGCTATTCCCAAATATTCATTTATTTAACACAAAACTGTATAATTTTTTAACTCTCTCTGGATGATTGAATGAATGGCATTGGAGACTTGAGTATAGGCGAAAAATCAATGACATTACGAAAGTAGGTTACTGTTAATATATCCAATGTATTAGAGTATTAGATTGCAAATTGTTGTATGATGATAACAAAATTCTTTAATAGCTTTCTTAACCTCAGCGAAGTACAGTCAAGTATTGAAAGGTAGCCAAGTGTTGAAAGGCAGCTAAGACCTAAGTCTTGAAAGACAGCTTTTTATGTCTTTTCAAAATACATATAGAAATGTATTTTGGAAATATATAGAATTATGTTGCACACTTTTTTCACATTTCTTTCCGACACGATTTTAAAGTTCAAGATTAGGGATAATACGACTTCTTTCTTCATAATAAATATGTTAAACTGCTTGATTTCATTGCTAAATGTTGATGGAACAACAATGAACAAACATAAACAAACAAGCTGTGAAGCAACGCCTCAGAGACGTCCTTCGGCGCGCCATGGAGGCACGGCTCATGGCGCAAAGAGACACGGCGCCATGAAGGCATCGCCGTGCCTCCATGCACCATGGAGGCATGGCGGTGCCTCCATGCACCATGGAGACACGGGCGTTCCTCTGTGCGCCATGGAGGCATGGCTATGCCTCCATGGAACACGGGAACACGAACGCATAAGCGTGCCTCCATGTCGCACGGAGGCACAAACGTGCCTCCATGGCGCACGGAGGCACGACTGTGTTTCCATGGCGCACGGAAGCACACCGTGCCACCGTGCGCAATAGAGACAGGGGAGTGGATACATGAACAACATGCTACTACTTTAAAATATTGCTAGAAAAATCAGATAGCTACTATAAAAAAAATTACTATTCATACGTTTTTGGTTTTTTTTATAATAAAAGATAGCATAAAATCGAAATTTTTACAAATTTTATGACTTTAGAAGATACAAAATTTGCAAATTCACCATTTGCAAATTTACAGAAGAGTTAAACTTTCATTAGGATGTTTTTTATAGATTCTAAGCATTAACATTGGAGATTGATTATTCATTAATTCAAACACACATACATCGCCCATTTGTATGTTTTTTTCTCTAGCATAATCTGCCCAACCAATAGTAAGACGTTGTATTATACCGTTTCGTCGTAAATTTGTGTGAATATTCCAGTTGCGATGTGAAGCATCATGAATCTGAATATTCCGCACAAACTTTGGTAGATGTTGTCTAGCAAAACTTCCAGGTATATTCTGGAGAGTAAAATAACAAAAATAACAAATTAGAGAAAGAAATGTATAACATGAATCATAAATAATTTAAGTTATAGAGAATTACAATTTTGCGATGATTGTCGTTGTTAGCATTGAGTCTCACTTCAAAAGCAGGATTCTCTATTTGTAAAATTCCATCTTCTTCTTCATCAGAAATAGGATTATCCTCAGCAATCCTCTCTAACCCAAATTCGTCGAATATTTTTACATCAAATGTGGTATTCCCATCGTATTCAAATATTAAAACATAACCATCCATTAAACTATGATGATCATAAAATTGTGGCCATCCACCAACAAAATAGATTTCTTCTCCTACCCTTTGTAACTGTATTATGACATTTATACCATCGTAACCAATTAAACGCACTGCATCACTAAGCTGAAGTCGCCAATTATTCACAAAATGGTTAGGAAGCATCTATAAGAAAAATATATAACCAAATTATAACTGTCAGCTTAATAAATGCTTTTTAATATATATATATATAAGTTTAAAATTACTAACCAGCCGTATGTTATGATTTGAGGAAGCAGAGATAATTGTGAAGAAACTGCGTGGCATATCCATTTGAAGAAACTGGTGATTTTTTTTTTAAATGGTGTTTTGGTGTGTCAAGACTTGCAAATAAATAGATGGAAAGGCTTGATTCTACTGTTTTGAAGATTTGACACAACATTCATGAGAAACCAAAGCAAGATTTGACAAAAGAGGAAAAAACAATCTAACAAAATTTTCTAATTTTCACGTGATACACAAGACAGGAAAAAAACAAGATATTACACTATTTTTTTGGATAAAACAAAAAATTAAAAATTGCAGTCATATAAATTAATATTTTTTACCAGGTTACTTTTTTAGTAATTGTACTCAAACCGCCGGCTACCACCAAACCAAAGCACACACGTGAAAAGCAGTCTACTCACCGACAATAAAATCGTCGAAATCTAAAACATATAATAAATATACAATTCATCAAAAAACAATATGTAATATTTCCTAAAAAAGTAATTATAAATTCGGCGAAAACTAAATTAAAATGAATTTTAAAAAAATCAAAAACTTTGCACGCTAATAAAAATAATTGATATATAATAAATATACAATTCAGAAAAAAAAAACGTCGTTTTCGACATTGAACTATAAGCCAAAATTAAAATAAGATGATTTCAAAAAAATTAAAATCTTCACGCTTATAAAAATAACTAATATATATTAAATATATAATTCGGCAAAAAAATATCAAATATTTTCTAAAGATTCAACTATAAAGACAAAAACTAAATTAAGGTGATTTACAAAAAAATTGAAATCTTCGAGCTAATCAAAATATCTAAGAAAAAAAACTTATCAAATTTTCCAAAATATAGAAACATAAATTAAGTTGATTTAAACAAAATACAAATCGTAGCATTAATAAAATCAACTAATGTATAATAAATATACAATTTGAAAAAAAAAATATCAAATTTTCCAAAATATTGAAGTATGTCGAAAACTAAATTAAGCTGATTTAAAAAAAATAAAAATCTTAACGCTAATAAAAATATCTAATATATAATAAATATCGACAAAAAAATATATATCAAATTTGTATAAAAAATTGAAATATAACAACAGCAAAAATTAAATTAAGCTAATTAAAAAAGAAATAAAATCTTCACGCTAATAAAAAAAAGTAATACATAATAAATATACAGTTGAGCCAAAAAAAAAAATTATCAATTCATTCCTATATATTGAATTATAACATCACCGAAAAGTAAATTAATATATTTTACAAAAATTACACTCTTAAGTTAATAAAAATATCTAATATATAATACATATACAATTCGGGGGAAAAAAATATCAAATTTTCCAAAATATTGAAGTATAACAACGTCGAAAACTAATTTAAGTTGATTTAAAAAAAAAAAATCTTAACGCTAATAAAAATATCTAATATATACTAAGTATACAAATCAGTAAAAAATATATATCAAATTTTCCAAAATATTAAACCATAACAACGCCGAAAACTTAAATAAGCTCAGTTAAACTGAAAACTTAAATAAGATAAGTAAAAAAAATTAAAATATTCGTGCTAATAATAATAATTAACATATATAAGAAATATACAATTCAACAAAATTTTTGTTATCAACGATTTCCTTTAAATATTCAATTATAACGGCGAAAACTAAATAAAGATATTTTACAAAAATATAACTTGAGTTAATAAAAAAATCTAATATATAATAACTATAAATTCAGCAAAAAAAATATCAAATATTTCCTAAATAATATTTAAAATTCTGAAATGGCTGAGAAGTAAATTAGGATATTATAAAAAAATTACAATTTTCCCCTAATAACAATATCTAATATATAATATAATAATAAATATAAATGAAGCAAAAAATAATTAAAAAAATATTTGTAGATAGTCCACATCTCGCACCGTGTGAAACACACGGTGCCTTTGTCAAAGGCATCGTGATTCTCGCACGGTGTGAGATCTACACTGGTGCACATCTCGCAAGGCACCGTGCGTCTCGCACGGTACCTTGCGAAAGGCGTCGTCACTCTCGCATGATGCGAGATCTACACCGGAAGGCACCGTCACTCTCGCATGGTGCGAGATGCACAATGCCACAAACAAGGCACCGTGCGTCTCGCACGGTGCGAGATGTGCACAGATGCAGTTCTCGCACCGTGCGAGACGCACAATACCACAATGAAACCCATGTATCTCGCACGCGTACATCTCCCATAATTAAAATGTCTCATTTCTCTGTTACTCCATTCATTACATCCCTTCATTTTCCACTTGTTTCTTCGTCTACGTTTTTCCGCCTCAAAGAATCGACTTCTTCTATTCGTAGATTCAATATTCTGGCGATTCATTTTTAAATCATTCTCCAGCAAACATTCTCTATTTGTATTTCTACTTAACTAATTACAAAAGACAAGATAGTGGTTGAGATCCAGCAGGAAAACCAACAATTATAAACTCTACTCTACAATTCGTGCAGGCCTGATTTTTTGTATTTCTATCAACCAGGTAAAACATTTTTAACTCTTTTCTTCAATCTGTGTTTATTTTGCATCAAAAATTGGATGATTTAATGAAGTAAGGGATGTTGAAGTGTTGGGTTTATATTTGTTGAGCTGAATTAAAGCAAAACCTAGCTTCATTTACACCACTAATTTCGTAATTTTCATCCAAACATCATACCTACAAACTGTTTGTTAAATTGTGTGTATGAAACTAGATAAACATTGTGTTGATTATGAAAATTTCTTTGTTCCTCTTTATTTTTAATGTTGAAACATTAAAAAGATGACTAGGATATACTTCAGTGCTGAAAAGAAACGTGGTGCGAAAATTAAATTACACATCCCTCAGATTAAGTCACATTTGAGCATTTTTACCAGAACAAATTTAATTCTGTATCAAAATTAATCAAAGGTTGGTTCTGCAATACAGATAGAGATACATCTATAACTAAGCATGGAAAGATGGACGAGTAGACAGTTTAAAGTTAGTTTGAGATTAACAATCATAAATACATACCAATAAGATATTTCATAAATAACCTGTAAAAATTAGTACAATTTAGAATGATTGACAGTTTCACCTTTTAAACACACTTTAAACCAAGGTTAACCAGTTATGTTTGGACTTTAAACTTCAATTCAATTATGCACTGAAAGAGTAACATATCCTACATAAACTATGAAGTGAACTTAATTACAAATTTCTGCATCTATGATAAATGTGCTAATTTTATCTTTCTAATTGAACAATGTAATTAGGATATTAGAAATTTCTAGCACATGTAGATAAATGTAAAATACTTATGGAAAAAAATTAATACACAGATTCATGGATTCTTATGAAGCATAATGTATAACTCTAACCTTCCCGTCTCCATACTTAATAGAGACACTGGGATTCTCCAATAAGCAGGGAGACACTTCCCATGTCTCTACACACAGATTCAGATGTGAGCCTCGCCTGTAATCTTGCATTACGTTTTATCAAACAACAATAGCATAGTAATAAAAATCTGAATAAATCTAAGGCACACAACTCTAAAACCAACGAAAATAACCAACAAAAATTACCTATACCTGATAGACAAAACATATACTGAAGTTCAGACGCACCTCAATTTTAATTTTTTCTCCAACTTTATATTATTAGTCGACAATAATCAAATTTGTAGTTTGAATAGCCATATTATATTTTCATTCTTAATAAATTTAATTCTAATTAATGGCTTTCGTAGATGTCTTTGGAATATATACTCTCTCCAAACCAATGGTGTTCGGCTACCATCACACAGTATCCACATCATCAATTTATCAAAGATTTCCTGGAATTTATAACTGCTGAACAACAAGCTTCTTTATTCAGGAGTAATTTCTATGGATTTCTATATGGTATTATTTACAGAGGAGAAGAACAACAGTTTACCGGCAAGTTAATCCATGAATTCATAATGAGGTTTGTAAACTGTGGTAAGAAGAATGAGATGTGGGTACAGTTAAACAATCAATTTGCCCGTTTTGGTATGCAAGAATTTTGTCTGATTACTGGATTGCCATGTCATGAGTCCAATGTTAATCTTCAGTTGAATAATTCTAGGCTTAGAAATCAATATTTTGATGGTACAAAAGTGATTACTATGAGAAAGCTTTTTGAAGCATTCCACCTTTGCCAAGATGAAGATGATAAATTCAAACTAGGATTGGTTATGTTAGTGGAATGTGTGTTGAAACCAACCCGAAGAATTATTGATTACAAGTGTCTTAGCATGGTTGAGAATGTTGATGACTTTCTTGCATATCCTTGGGGTCGAAAAGCATATTTCGTTCCGTTACACTCATTGCAAGAACGGGTGCAGAGAATGCAACATAATGAACAAACTGATTGTAAATATTCATTGCACGGATATCCACTTGCATTTCAGGTATATTTTTTGTTTATAAAGACTTAAACTATTTGTAGAAGAATTATTTATGACTAATACTTAAATCTCCTATTATTGTAGTTTTGGATTTACGAAGCATTCCCTGAAATTGGAGAAACATTTGGTCGACGTAGATATAAAACTTTGCAAGCTCCAAGGATGCATAGGTGGAAGCCGAACAAAAAATTATCAGAAGAAACTATTAGACACTTTTTGGCCACTGAAGAGGTATTCTTTTATCAACCTACATCTATATTTAACAATTCTATCATGTTTGTTTATTCTATTTAACAAAAACTTACAAATATATATTTAGGTACACTTAATCACAGTATTAGACCCAACAGAAGAAGAATTACAAACACCATGGTACATGGGTCTTTCACTACCATTGGACAATGAAAACAACGTATTAAATTCCATACATGTTAACCAATCACATAACGTACCGGATACACCAGGACAAATACCTCAGGCAAATATTCCAAATACTTCTCCTACTGTCAGATCCAACTACGTAACTACAGAACAAATGGAAAAAGTGTTCAGCATGTATAGGCAGCATGTAGTATCAGATATGTCAACTTTGTACAGTAACTTGAAAACAGACATGCTGGAAGAATAAAAAAAAAACAGTCTGACTATCTTGATAACCAAAAATGCCTATTTGAAGAACATGAAAAAAGAAGACAGGAAGAGATGCAGTCTTACCAAAGATAGCTATCTGAACAATATGAAAAAAGAAGACATCAAGACTATCAGGAGATGCAACGTTATCAAAGAGAACTGTATGAAGAAGCTGAAAAGAGGCAACAGGTTCAGTATCAGAAGATTCAATCTTCCATACACTCCTATGTAGATGCCAGTATAAATTCACTGAAAGACTCAGTACAATCATATATTGCTGAAAGTAATATGAATTGGCTCAACGAATTATCTGACTGGAAATCAAATGTAGAAGCCATTATCGCTTCATTACAGCAAGATGTTGTCAACAAGAATCCAGTCCAAAGTGACCAAGGTGAGCCCTCAACATCTCACCACACTCAAACAACTCAACATATTCAAACATTTCAATCAACTCCAATTGAGACAATTCAACAACTTCAAAGGCCAACAACAAAAAAGACAAGCGAAAAAGAGAAGATTCGGTCTGAGCAAAATCTCTTGGAAGACTACAATATGTAAAAGTACACAACCATTAGAGATTGTATCACAAAAAATCCATCTGGGTAACAAATCTATTTCTTTTTTATGAAGTTGAATATTACAATTATCGTTTAATTTATCTACAATTAATAGTAATCTGTTTATTACATAGTTATTGGAATGATGGGAGTAGCAAACGCTATGACAGAAACCATTTAAAATTTTTACTGGATAAAAATCAAGAAATCGCTACATCAGTAAGTCATATTCACTCATATTTAGTCATCATACTAAATTGTCATAATTAGTTTCATTCTATAATCATGCATCTAATTACATGTCTATCATTTTGTTAGACTATTGATATAGAATTAAATTTGTTGAGAAGGCGAATCCGTGATGGTTGCACCTATTGTTCACAAGAATATGCTATTATGGACTTCGAATTTGAAAACAACTGTCATCACTATATGCAGCAAGAACTAACTGTAGAGCAAAAACCAAAAGTCAACTGCCCAATTTTCTTACAAGAGTATCTACTTGGCAATTCGCCACCTTGTGGTCTTCCATGGATAAAGTGTAACTATCTACTAATTCCATGCAACTATCCAAGAAATCTTTGGTATCTCTTTTTAGTTGATTTGCGTGAATGGAAATTAGCAATATATAATTGTAGAAACGTATGTCAAACATTAGAAGAAACCAGCTCATATGCAAGACCGACATGGACTCTACTGCACAAATTATTGAAGCAACCTGATTTCTTGCATAGAGAAGATTTCAAGAAGCATAAAAACAAGCAAATGGACATAGAGCTTATACCATACCAGCCTTCTACAAATAACGGGTAATAATTTACTTTCATAGTTACTCTACTACTTAATTTTGTTCGCCATTTATCTTATTTAATTGTATATGCTAATTGAGTCTAACATTGACTATTTCAGGCCAAACTGTGGAATTTTTGTGCTAAAATATATAGAATGCTTCATTCTAGGTCATCCAATAGAAATAATTCAATCCGATAGAATGACCATATATAGACGAAAAATTGCAGTGGACATTTGTCACAATGAATATTTTCTCAATCCCAGGTTTGTCTATATTATTTATTCCAAACTTTTATATGTACTCTGTAAAAAAAAATTATTTTTTAATTAAAAATTTCACCCAACAGTTTTATAAAATTGTTTAATTGCACATTTTTAATTCTCCATATTTCAAGGAAATTAATTACTGAATCCACTAATGCTAATTTTTTCCTAAATTTGTAGATAGTCCACATCCATGCTTTTAAGCAAAAATTCCACCAAGCACCACCACAACCACAATCATACCACCAGGTAAATAACTTACATTTTCATAATATAAGGTCACTGCATTGAACTAAACCTATGATTTACTATAAGAGAAAAAAAAACAAAATTGAAATGAAATCTTAGTTAATAATAAATTATCTAAATTTCATGTTTAGAATTAAATTTTCATTTCTTAAAAATGTTCTCAGTAAATTTTGCTGTTGAAATTTAATTGCTCAATTACCATCCATAAATTAGTCTCATTACCTGCCAACTATCTTATTAACTCATCTTTTTATTAGACAAAATAATAGTGCTGGAAAATACCTAAAGACGCATCAACAAAGTCCGCTAGCATTCAAGAAAGCATGTGGAAGGCCAAACTGGAGTAACAACCATACTTTTTAAGTAACAATAATGCCTTTCTGGTGAAACAAAAGTGACAACCATACTTCACTTCATCTATTGGTTTTTATCCATTGTTTTAGTTACATATATATATATTACTATGCAACAATTGAATTCACAGTTTAGTCTCATTGATATGTCTGTTTATTTATTTACTAATGAAGTTATTTGAGGCCAAATATGTTCATGAATATTTTCTCATCCTACATATATCTCCAACATAAATTAATTAATACGACAAATTAAAGCTAATATAAAATAGGCACTTGTTGAGCAATTTGTTTTTCACGCTATCTTCGTTATTCACTTACAAATGATTTTTATGAGTTTTTATAAGTTTATTTTAACTAATGACTTTTTTGTACAATAAAACTTTTCTAAATTCACTTATAAATCACTTAAATTCACTTATAAATCACTTATAAATGATTTTTATGAGATTTTATAAGATTATTTTAACTAATGAATTTTTTTGCACAACAAATCTTTTCTAAAGATTATCTTCTTTTATATTAAATTAAAAATTCTATTACAAAATAAATTCTATTAAAAAATATAGCTAACAAAAAAACTATTTATTACAAAAATACTATTAGTTATTACACCATTATTCTTCATTCTCTCTAACAAAGTTATCTCTTCCAAACAAATCTGCAGCTACTGTGCAAACCAGTGCAAACCAGAAAATTTCAAGGTACTGTGGGAGAAACACCATGCAAGACGCACTATGCTGGTCGCGAAGCACCGTGCGTCTCACACGGTGCGAGTTTGGCGGAATTTTGCACGCACGGTGCCTCTCGAAAGGCACCGTGCGAGATCCACGGTGCCTCTGCGTGCAAATCTATCACGATGCGAGATCTGCACGGGCAGATCTCGCACCGTGCGAGATCCACGGTGCGAGGCACCGCACAGTGCCTCTCGAGAGGCACCGTACGAAATCTTCAAAAAATTAGTTTCATTTTTTCATATTTTGTCCCCCGTGTATATTTCAGTAAACCAAAATTGTGCGTCAAACATGATTATATTTGAAAATTTGATGATGAAACTTGTGGATTTAGAATAGCAGTAAGCAATAATAGTCAATGCTGGCTAATATGGGTATGTTATTAATGGAGGTTATACCCATTGTCTTATATAACATTCTATGAAGTTCTTATTGCACATTCATTCAATATTTAAATTTAGACCTAAATTCTTGACATCCTATGATCAAATTATTTCCTATTAAGTGCATTCTCGTTTAAATTGTTGTTCATCATCTGACTTTATTTTGCTTCATCATCTGCAGATATGTATTGTAACAGATACATCAAATGTGTATTTTATTTATTGATTTGTGTTGGAGTAAAATGAGATGTTTTTTAAACTACACATACAATCTTCCATCACATAATATCTTCACATGGATACTGGTGAACCAAAAATTACGTATGTTTCATTTCTTAATTTGTCTTTCAAGAATTCTACATATCTAGCTTTACAGGTGATGATCATACTTTTCTCATTTTCATGAGAATGGTTAAAGTGATGTTCAATTTGCATTGCATTTTCTTGGTATTTCTTCCTATACTTCTTTTGTTACTGGCAGATGATAGTTGTAATTATTTGTGCAGATGTCTTTGGAATACATACTCTCTCCAAACCAGTGGTGTTCTGCTACCATCACGCAGTATCCACATCATCAATTCATTAAAGATTTGCTGGAAGTAATAACTACAGAATACCAATCCTCTTTACTGAGTAGTAATTTCTATGGATTTCTTTATGGATTTATTTACAGAGGAGATGAACAACAGTTTAATGGAAAATTGCTACACGAATTTATAATGAAGTTTGTAAACTGTGGTAAGAAGAATGAAGTGTGGGTAAAGTTAAATAATCAGTTTGCCAGATTTGGTATGCAAGAATATTGTTTGATTACTAGATTGCCTTGTCATGAATCCAACGTCAATCTTCAATTAAATAATGATAGGCTTAGAAATGAATATTTTGAAGGTTCAAAAGTGATTAGTATGAGAAGGCTTTTTGAAGTATTCCACCTCTGCGAACATCCACGTGATAAATTTAAACTAGGATTAGTTATGTTAGTGGAGTGTGTATTAAAACCAACAAGAAGAATTATTGATTACAAATGTCTTAGCATGGTTGAGAATATTGATGGTTTTCTTACATATCCTTGCGGCCGAAAAGCTTATTTTGTGTTGTTACACTCATTGCAACAACGGGTCAACAAGCTGCAACACAATCAACAAACTGATTGTAAATATACATTGCATGGATATCCACTTGCATTTCAGGTATAGTTTTTAGTTTATTTTTAATTTCTTAAACTATTTATATAATATCTAATATTTGTATTTCTTAATATTGAAGTTTTGGATTTACGAAGCATTTCCTGAAATTGGAGAAAATTTTGGACGACGTAGATATAAAACTTTACAAACTCCAAGAATGCATAAGTGGAAACCAAATAAAAAATTATCGGAGAATAATATTAGACACTTCTTAGCCACCAAAGAGGTATGTCTTCTTTTATCAAACATTTAACAATTGTATCATGTTTGTTTATCCTTTTTAACAAAAAAATTTGAAATTTTTTTTCAGATAGAAATACTTGTAGTGTTACAACCAACAGAAGAAGAATTACAAATACCATGGTACACAAGTCTTTCACTACCAGTTGACAACCAACATACCCTGTTGGATGCCATAGTTAATCGCCAATTACATAACCAACCACACGTACCAGAGGAAATAGCTGAAGTGGATATTCCAAGTGAGCATACACCTTGGGAAATACCTCAGGCAGATATTCCAAGTGATATTGGAGTTCAATCGACTTCTTCTTCTGGAAGCTCCAACTATGTAACTAGACAGCAGATGGATGAAATGTTCAACATGTATAGGCAACATATAGTATCAGATATGTCTACTTTGTATAATAACATGTTTGAAGAATCAAAAAAACAACAAGCTGACTATCTAGAGAAGTAAAGACTACTCTTTGAAGAAGATGAAAAAAGAAGACGGGAGGAGATGTCTTACCAAAGACAGTTATTTGAAGAACATGAAAAAAGAATTCATGCTTACTATGAGGAGATGCAATACTAGCAAAGACAGCTATCTAAAGAAAATGAAAAAAGGCGACAAGATCTTGGTAATGTTCATCCAGTCCAAAGTAACCAGCCAACATCTCACCAAGCAGAACCCTCAACATCTCACCAGACATCTCAACAACATGTTTAAGCATTAGAACAAATTGAAGGGCCAAAAACACAAAAGACAGATGAAGAAAAAAGGAAACAATCTGATCGATATCCTTTAGAAGACTATAGTATGGAGAAGTACGAAATTATTAGAGATTGGATCGTCATGAATCCATCTGGGTAATGTTTCATCCTTAAATATTACAATTCTTATTTAATTTATCTAATGTTAAATCTAATCCATATTCTATGTAGATATTGGGATGATAAAAATGGCAGTCTCTATAAAAGCACACAGTTGCAAGATACAATGGATGTAAATGAAGAGATAACTATAACAGTAAGTCATATTTAGTCATTATATTGAATCATCATAATCAGTTTCATACAATAGTAACATATCTAATTCCTGTCTATCATTTTGTTAGGCTATTAATTTAGAGTTAAGTCTTTTGAGACGGCGAATCCTTAAAGGTTGCACCCGTTGTTCTAAAGAATATGCTATTATGGACTTTCGATTTGAAGATGAATGTCTTAGATATATAAACACCGGAGTAGATCTACAGGAAAAAACAAAAGCCAATGACCTCGAAACACTTCACTACCCAATTTTCTTACAAGATTATATATTTAGTCGTTTGCCACGTTATGGTCTTCAATGGACAAAGTGCAACTATCTACTAATTCCATTCGCCTATCCAAAAGCAGTTTGGTATCTCTTCTTAGTTGATTTGCGTGAATGGAAATTACAAATATATAATTGTAGCAACAACCTTCAAACAATGGAAGAAGTCGTCACCTATGCAAGACCAATATGGATAGCACTCCATAAACTATTGAAGCAACCAGATTTCTTAGTTAGAGAAGATTTCAACAAACATAAAAAGAAGGAAATCGAAATAGACATTGTACCATACCAACTTTCTGCAAATAATGCGTAAGAATTTACTTCCATGTTATTATACTACTTAATTAATTTTTCGATAAAATTTAATTTCCTCCACCAATAAATAATTTTGTAATTTTAATTGTGTATGCTAATTTAGTCTAACGTTGACTGTTTCAGGCCAAATTGTGCAGTTTTTATCCTAAAATACATAGAATGCTTCATTCTAAATTATCCACTACAAACAGTTCAATCAGATAGAATGACTATATATAGAAGGAAAATTGCTGTGGATATTTGTCAGCATGAATATTTTCTCCATCCATCCAGGTTTGTATATATTATTCATTCTAATCTTTTATATTTATTCTATGTTAACTTTTCATATTTTTTAACTAAAAATTAAGTTCTGTAAAAATGTTAAACTGAAGTTATACCCCAGATTTTATTAGCATGATCATTTTACTTTACAATCTTTTGTTATGATTATTTGTCGTTTTAACTTCCTTTTCATCCATTTGCTAGACAATTATTAATTAACTTGCTGTTGGTATTCTGGTAATACGTTTGTGTTGAAATACAGAGAATAAATGTGTTCTCTGCTTCATCCAGTTATCATTGCTTTAAGTTGGTAGTACTTTTATGATGTATGTTTGATATACTTAACAAATTTATATTTTTTATACTTTTGTGTAGGTGTGGTGTAGAAATTAGTTATTTAATTGGATATGTTTTTATTGTGCAGTTTTTATAGGTATTTGCCTAAAGATTTCTTAGTTTTTTTCTTACTGATAGATAGTGCCATAAGCTCTTTCTTGTGTTAGATTTTTTACTTTTTTACTTTCTACCTTTTATCAGCAACCAAGTATGTATACAATTTTTACATTTATGGCATATCCATTTGAAACATTGTTTGCCAAGGCAAGTATTGAGCGTTGCTGATTATTTGTCAGTTGAACAATCTGGAGCTTGCTGTCAATCTTGCCAAAAGAGGGAACCTTCCAGATGCAGAAAATTTGGTACGTCAATCCTGGCTTCATGCTCTTGTACTCTAAGATTTGTTTCTGATGGAAAACAGAAAATGATTTGTAGTTTACAAGTACAGTTCTAAGAGGGAAGGATTGGGAGTTTCCTCTGCCACCATTTGGCCAGGTGATTATGTTGGTTTACCATTTTCTCTTTTTAATTTTATTTATCCATTTTCTCATTGTTATGTAGCATTTCCTGGAGACTAAATTCGACAAATAATCATGTATTTAGTTCAATATAATATCAAATTGGGTAAATAACTTGAGTCTGTGTGGGAGCTTGTCTTTTACCCATTTAAAAACATCGTGTATATGTTATGTTTTTGCGAAAATTCTCTATGTCTTCACTATGGTCTAAATTATTTGTATTACATTGGTAATTGTTGTGTGATTTCAAAGAACTCACCGTTGAAGAGAAAGATTATAAAGTTTATATAGAAGTATTTCTTTATGATTGAGTTGCTTTGTTTCCTAAACAATTCCGCCCACGAAAATAACAATGATATTACTGCTGAATTCCATGAATGTATCCACGTATTTGCCAAAGAAGTTAATAGCTAGGTCCGGCATTGCGTTGAATTGTTCGATAAAACTTTAAAAGCCAAAGCTGAAATTGAACAGCTCAAGAAATAGTTCGATGAGAAGACAGAATTGGTGAATAATCTATAATGAAGCATCAACTCGAGAAGAAGGTACTTCACTGCTTAATATGTGAACTTTTCACATTTATTTCATTGTCTAATTGCCAAGAATAGAGTTGTTAACGATTTTGTTAACAGTCAAACAAAGAGAAGATATTTTTTGGTCGGTTAGAAGTTCAGGAGATAGCTGCATTTGTCCTCGACTCTACTGGGCATTATTACAAGGCCATTTATCATAACTGCCCTTTACCTGTCAGCTGAATCTGTGACCAAGCTAACGTAAATTTTAAATTTTGCTCTTTTACTTGTCCATCCATTTCATTTTATTCATCATATCGACATTTTCAATTACTTGCCTCTTATATTCAGGTCCTTGAAATCAATCTCGTGACTGATGCTATTTTAGCGAATGGAATGTTTAGTAATTATGACAGACCACGCATTGGATAACTCTGTAAAAAAGCTGGTCTGAACATACGAGCACTACAGGTTAAATGTTTAATCATGTGTGTGTTACTTTGTTAAATACAGACTCTTGTATTTTAGCTGGCGTGCTAGCTTGAAAGGTTCCTCAAATGCTTGTATCCACTCTCCAAATAGCAGAAATCTTAATGAAAAAGCTTCCCAGTACTTTCTCAAAGATGTTTGTAAGGGATGGTGTTGTTCATACTGTATTATCTAATAATAGATGGATGGCATTCCCACAAGAATTCACACATTTCCTGTAGATTATTTGTACATTAGTTGTTTTAATTTACTTATTTTAGATAATGTATTTACAATTTCTATTTTTTAAATATTCTATTAATTTTATATGGTGGCTTCAAATAAATTTTTAGTCAATCAAAAGCAGTTGATTTAAGTCATGAAGGACAACAATCCGAGGCAGCATATAGTGAGATTGAGGACAGACAAGAGGATTCTGGTATCCATTGACCAATCCTACCTACGAATGGAAATACTATTGTTGGTGGAAAGTTACCCCGTGTGAAAGATGCATTTCCACCTAACTATGCAGGATACATACAGTCCATTTAGTCTTCAAATTGATGACACATGATCTTGATCAACTCATGAAGTACTTACTATGTTACACTGATAATTTAAAATTAAGAAGTTGTATTTTCTTTTGGAGTCCAAACCCTATGCTTCATACGTATGTTAAACCCTCAAGTAAGTAAATGATTGACAGAAAAATACGTATATTTTGTATGTTTTATTAAGTAAGTTTTTATTGTTACCAGCAGTTTCCTATTTCGCCTATCATCTATTTACAAACATTTCAATTTTAAGTAGTTATAGTATTATTTTTCTTTTTATAACATGAATTTCTTCTTCACTTACATATCAACTTCATTTCCATATATTTATTATAGTATACAAATACAATCCAACACTAATATTTTATTGTAATATATATATACAATCCAACGCTAATATGTACAAGAAAAAATACGCTTGCACGTGCATCGCACGTGCGTTCACTAGTATTTTAAAAAAGTACTAATTTCAACTAGAGAGTGACTTTTATACAAAGACAAACATGCTCTTAGGTAAAAGTAAGAAAAATAACCTATATTAATGTATTTGTAAACGACTATTTATTATAATGTAAAAGCTAACTTACAGTAAACTTAGTCAAAATACTCTCTATACCGTGAATATTCGTTCAATAATTAAATAAAAACAATTTAGATTTTTATTATTATTTAATCCTTGTTCCTTCGAATTCGCACTTGCTGAAAATCGAATGAATGACACGAGAAGAGAACCAAATTGAACCGAAAATTTTCGGGTAATTAGTAAACGGAGCCGTCGGGTCCAAATATAATTTTGAAAGCGTTCGGGTTCGTTCAGTTTGGTATGGTTCGGTTCTGTTCGCTTCCATACTATAATTAAATTTTTTAACATTTATAACAACACTACAATCTAACATGTTCAATATTAGCTTTTATAAATTAACGTATTCTAATTTAATAATATATAAATAACAAGTTGTCTAATAAGATTAATTTACGAATGTATACAAATAATAAAAAGTAAATAGCAAATTAGTAATAGTATCGGTGATACATATAAATTAGAAGTCATAGACTCATAGAGATAAAAATATTTTAATGTATTGCTAATACAACAGTACTTACTAACTATTTGATTTAACCATTAATTGCTTGACTTTCCATACTAGATACTAAGAAACTCTACAAGAAAAATTGAAAAATCACAATTAACAAACATAAATACACTAAAAATTGTTCAACTAATAAGATTTAATAAGAAAAAATATAATATATATTTCATTACTTGTCCTAATGCCCTCATAGAACTCAGTCTTTTCAATGTAAACTCTATCTTTGCTAATTTTTTTAGTTATTTAATTTGATTTGTAAGTCTTATTTCATTCCACTCAGTTGTAACCTGAAATGTGCTATAAATGACAAAGGTTGAATTATGCACGAGGCATGTTTGGGTAAGCTTTAGAAATCTAATCATAAGAAAATAAGTTTTAAAATTTATTAACTTTTTGACAATTAAATTTATATATAACTAATCTTAAAATAAACTCCACCTTAGTGTGCATGTTTTATTTTTTCTACTGACAAAACTTTATTTTAAAAAAGTACTAATTTCAACTAGAGAGTGACTTTTATACAAAGACAAACATGCTCTTAGGTAAAAGTAAGAAAAATAACCTATATTAATGTATTTGTAAACGACTATTTATTATAATGTAAAAGCTAACTTACAGTAAACTTAGTCAAAATACTCTCTATACCGTGAATATTCGTTCAATAATTAAATAAAAACAATGTAGATTTTTATTAATATTTAATCCTTGTTCCTTCGAATTCGCACTTGCTGAAAATCGAATGAATGACACGAGAAGAGAACCAAATCGAACCGAAAATGTTTGGGTAGTTAGTAAACGGAACCGTCGGGTCCAAATATAATTTTGGAACCGTTCGGGTTCGGTTTAGTTCGGTATGGTTCGGTTCTGTTCGCTTCCATACTATAATTAAGTTTTTTAACATTTATAACAACACTACAATCTGACATGTTCAATATTAGCTTTTATAAATGAACGTGTTCTAATTTAATAACATATCAATAACAAGTTGTCTAATAAGATTAATTTACGAATGTATACAAGTAACAAAAAGTAGATAGCAAATTAGTAATAGTGTCGGTGATCCATATAAATTAGAAGTCATAGACTCATGAGATAAAATATTTTAAAGTATTGCTCATACAACAGTACTTACTAACTATTTGATTTAACCATTAATTGCTTGACTTTCCATACTAGATACTAAGAAATTCTACAAAACAAATTGAAAAATCACAATTAACAAACATAAATAAACTAAAAATTGTTTAACTAATAAGATTTAATAAGAAAAAATATAATATATATTTCACTACTTGTCTTAATGCCCTCATAGAACTCAGTCTTTTCAATGTAAACTCTATCTTTGCTAATTTTTTTAGTTATTTAATTTGATTTGTAAGTCTTATTTCATTCCACGCAGTTGTAACCTAAAATGTGCTATAAATGACAAAGATTGAATTATGCACGAGGCATGTTTGGGTAAGCTTTAGAAATCTAATCATAAGTAAATATGTTTTAAAATTTATTAACTTTTTGACAATTAAATTTATATATAACTAATCTTAAAATAAACTCCACCTTAGTGTGCATGTTTTATTTTTTCTACTAACAAAACTTTATTTTAAATTAGTACTAATTTCAACTAGAGATTGACTTTTATACAAAGACAAACATGCTCTTAGGTAAAAATAAGAAAAATAACCTATTTTAATGTCTTTGTAAATGACTATTTATTATAATGTAAATGCTAACTTACAGTAAACTTAGTCAAGAATACTCTCTATACCGTGAATATTCGTTCAATAATTAAATAAAAACAATGTAGATTTTTATTATTATTATTTAATCCTTGTTCCTTCGAATGTTACACAAAATACAAGACTTGATCAAGTTAATGAAATTAGATTATCATACTAAAGTCCTTTACCTTTTTACGATATTTAGCTGTTATGGATTTTGATAAAAAATAATTTTTTAGTAGATTTTAATAAAATAAAAAATAAATCAAACAATGGCTTATTATTCTATTCCTTATTTACAAACAAAAAACAAACAATCAACCTAACACCAACAACGACATCAATAATGCCAACGGGTTATGCTAAATGCACATAATTTTTGTACATAGGGTATCCATACCTCTCACATCGACCGTGGACACCACACCATGTACAAAAATTATGTACTTGTAGATTTTCCAATGGCAACAAGCCTCTTAATTTTTGATTTGACAGCTAGAATTAATTTAGTGTTTGCTGAACAAGTCATGGAAACAAGCTAAAATTATTTCTCGATAATTATCAAAAAAGGCAACATAAAGATGGAGACTCTAAACCTAAATTAGTGAATCAAATTTAAGGCGCTGAGCTAAAATTCATCTAAAATATTTGTTGAATGCTATGAATGGCAGTCTTTTTCTATTAAAATTGTTCAGCTGTAAATCTCGAACTACATTTAACAAAAATGAGCATCCAATTGGAGCAATCCAGCTAAGTTTAATTAAATATGGTCACCGGATGGATGACTTGGTCTAACGACCCTATGGGTTAAATTTTCATTTGTATATTTAAAATTCAAGTAATCCAATTAATTTGGATAATGTGCTGACTTTATTGTGGTGAATTCTCTTTGACTTGGTTATACGTTAACTAACAAAATTATGTAGCTTCAAATTTTAGTTAAGAACTTTTAAAGTAGTTAAGCCCTATTTGATTACCTTTCTTTTTCATGGAGCTAGAAATTTCTTTTTCATTTTCCCATTTTTTGCAGTTTCATAGCACATATTTTCTGTGAAATTGATTTTCTTTTTTTTGGAGGTAAATGTTTTCCCACCACTTTGGTGGGAAAACAAATTCCAATTTTTTTTGGGTAATAGAAACAAATTCTAGACCCAATGATAAAAAAATTATCACTTTTATTGATAATTTTCATACAAAACAAAGTCAAACGAATGATATTCAGTATGGTAATCGACAAAAATTATGTAACTTCAAATTTAATGCAAATTAGTTAAGAACGTTTAGCCCTAAATGAAGCCTCATTTTTCATCAAAATACATTTTTTAACAGTGATTTGACTTTATTTTAACTATACATTTTTCAATAAATAATATTACACGTAAATCCAAAAATTTTCCTTCTTTTTTAACCATACATTCTCCATCATAACACTATTTCAAAATGCATTTTTTAAAAAAATAAAAAAAGGGGGCTCAAACAACCCCTTAAAGTAGTTAATGTAGTCAAAAAAAATTGAAGGGTAAATTGCATGTAGAGCTCCCAGCATTTTAACTTTTTTTGCACTTTGAGCCCTTCAAACAAAAAGGGAAAGAAATTAAACAATGTTTTATTCCCTTGACTAGGGTTGGACATAAAAATTTTCGAGTATTTAGTAAATGGAATCGTCGGGTCCAGATATAATTATGGACCCGTTCGGATTCAGTTCGATTCCATATCATTATTAAATTTTTTAACATTTATAAAAAAAAAATAACTAATAATACGTTCAATCTTAATTTTACAAATTAACGTAGTTCAATTTAATAACATATAAATAACAAGTTGCACAATAAAATTAATTTACAAATGTATACAAATACCAAAAAGCATATACTAATACTAAAATATCGGTGATTCATTCCCTATCAATAATTCATTTGTTTCAAACATTTAAATCTACATAAAACAAAGAAATATAAATTAGAAGTCGTAGAGATAAAAATACTTTAAAGTATTGTTAATACTTACCAACTATTTGTTAATTTGCTAATTTGATAATTTGTTAATTTATTTAGAAAAAGTTAAATAAATTGATTTATATACTATAAAAAATAAAAAATTTAAAAAGATTCGGTTCTTTCTTCGATTCTTGGTCTAGAATCGAGAACCGAACCAAAATTTTCTATTCGTACCTGTTCGGGTATTTAATTTGAGAAGAACCGCTCGATTCGATTCGGGACTTTTGTCCAGCCCTACCCTTGGCTCTTAATTGTTTCAAAATTTGACCTTTTGCACTTAGAACGTTAAAGAGAACGAAAAAAAAAAAAAGGAAGAAGAAGAAAAAGTTCCAATTTGTTTTAGCTAAAAACATCAATGAAAATCTAAATCAAAGTCAACAATTATTTTTAACCACGCACATTTTAAGAGATTTACAACTTTTATTAACTTTTGAACGACACATTTCATTAACTTTTATCTTAACTAAATTAAACAAGGGCAAAAAAATTTAAAAAATACAAGAGAATAGTAGTCTCCTTCATGGCTACTAATTATGGTTGGGCCGTGGCATTAACTCGGTTTGTTCAAAATTCAAATTAATGTTATAAAATTGTGCAAATACCAAGTCAAATTGAATAGCCAATAATGGTGAAAAGGAAAGCCAAGCAATCAATAGGGCTTGCGCGGGCTTATAAATAGAGACCACCTCTGCAAGCAAAAAACAGAAAAACCTTACCGAATTCTTTCTCCCCTTATCACATTAAGCATTTTTTGTTCTTCATTTAATCAATGGAAATCCCAGAGAAATTTGGTAGGTTTTCGAGCTGTCGGGGAGTGGCTTTCGAAATCAAACCCCATTCAGATCCATTTGCCATTTCTAATCCCACCATTGATCCACCTAGAAACAGTAGAAGACTTTGGCTCCCATGGGGGAATACTTCAAAAATTGTTCCATCTTCGGAACTCATGCAAAGGTCAATGAGCTGAACCAGCAGCCATTTCTGTGATCTTGAAGTTGATTATGATGATGGAGAAGATGGTACTCTAGCTGATATTGAAGAACGTTATGAAGAAGAGAAAGTGGAGCCACTGCCACTGCCTCTTCCTCCAGCCTTGAGTAAACGTGAACAGCTCAAAGCCACCGGAAACGCAGCTAAGGCGAAGCCGTCGAGACTGTCCGTGATACTTCTTGATCAAGGCTTGTTCACTGTTTACAAACGGCTCTTTGTCGTTTGTTTGGCTTTGAACATTACTGGTCTGGTTCTTGCAGCAACTGGACACTTCCCATATGCAAGAAACCGAGCCACCTTATTTTCTATAGCAAACATTTTCGCTTTGGTCCTCTGCCGGAGTGAAGCGTTTTTAAGGATTGTTTTTTGGGCCGGTGGTGAAGGTTTTAGGGTGGTCATGGGTTTCATTGAGGCTAAAGACAATGGTCACATCCTTATTACAATCTCTTGGTGGAATACACAGTAGTTGTGGTATTTCATCAATTGCATGGCTTGTTTATGCGTTAGTCCTTACTCTTAAAGACAGAGAAAACACTTCCTCCGCCATAATTATAGTCGCCTCCGCCATTCTTGCACTTGCCTCTCTTCTCTGGCAGCGTTTCCCCTAGTCCGTCACCTCCACCACAACATGTTTGAGAGGACTCACTGATTTGCTGGTTGGACTGCCCTTGCCCTCCTCTGGTTATTCATCATCCTCACAATCTCCTATGACGCGAAAGCTAAATCCTACACCGATGATCTTGGATCAAAACTGATCAAACAGCAGGAATTCTGGTTTACAATAGGAATTACTACACTAATTTTAATTCCATGGTTGACTGTGAGAAGAGTCCCGGTTAGGGTTTCTTCCCAATCCGGTCATGCCTCGATCATCAAGTTCGAAGGTGGTATTAAAGCCGGAATCTTGGGCAGGATTAGCCCGTCCCCGCTTTCTGAGTGGCATGCATTTGGAATCATTTCAGATAATAAGAAAGAGCACATGATGCTTGCTGGTGCAGTTGGTGACTTCACAAAATCTTTGGTCACAAATCCACCGAGCCACTTGTGGGTTCGACAGGTGCATTTTGCAGGATTACCTTATTTAACAAACTTGTACAACAGGTGCTTCTAGTGGCCACCGGTTCGAGAATCTGCGTCTTCCTCTCCTTCCTCCTGCAGCCATGTAAAGCCGACGTCTACTTACTTTGGGTGACAAAAGGGGTGGAACAAAATTTTGGTGAAGAAATCAAACAAATGTTGTCTGGACATCCTAAGGATAAGGTTATTGTCCATGACACAGCCGTGCTTGGCCGCCCCAATGTGTCGCAAATGAGTGTCGACACGGCCAAGAAATGGGGGGCGGAGGTTGTAATTGTCACCAGCAACCCAGAGGGAAGTAGGGATGTGGTTAATGCATGCAAGGGTGCTGGAATTGCTGCCTTTGGCCCTATTTGGGATTCTTGAAATTAATCTTTTAAGTTGCAGTTGTTTATATTTTTCACTTTCAGTTTTATTACTGTGCATGGAAGTTCTTTAATGTAATTTCTAAGTGTATTGTTTTCCTCAATTGAAATATATATTGTCGATTATGGTCCTAATTTTTGAGACCCTCTAATTAATCACTCACGATCATTAATTATAAATAATGACCTTGTTTGGTACGAATTAAAATTTAGATTTTCATATAATTAAAAGTGAACAATTAATTTTAACCGCATATTTCGTAGGATCCAAACTTTTCAACCACGCATTTGATCAGCTTTTATCAAATTTACTAAAAATCTGATTTTTATCACAACATTTGATTTCCATGCATAAACTTTTGGTCATTGACACTATTGTCTTCACTATTTGCATCCTCTAAAACTTGACTTGGCTGGGGAGGAGGAAAAGACTTTTCCACATAGACATGTGGAACTTCAGAAAGACGAATTTCTTTGATTAAGTCTTTGTCACGAATAAAAGACAAGTAAAAATATACGAAATTACCGAGCTTTTTATGAGTTCGACCATATTAATCTAATTCAAAATCAATAATTGATTGCAATCACAAAGCTGAAATTTAAATTTTTATTAAAGTTTACTAAAAATCTTATTTTAATCATCATCAAACAGGAGTTAAAATGATAAAGCTAAAAACGCGATATCTTCGTAATGAAAATAAAGTAAAAACCTTATGTATGATCGATTCAAGTCAAGGCATCGTTAAGAGGTGACATTTCTTTATCTATTTGTTAGCTAATATTTCGAAGAATCAAACTAAAAGGGTGTTAGTGGGGATTAAAATCAGATTTTTAGTCGATTGTGATATAGAAATTTTTGAAATGTGTTATTAAAAAGATGTGGGACCTAAGAAAGATGTGCTTAATAATAATTATTTGACTTTGATTTAGATTAAAAGCAGATTTTAATGTGAAACAAATAGGCCTCAGTTACATATCTTGAGTAAGTCATCAACAGGAAGAAGACTGTCACTTTAATCTCCTATATGAAAATTTAAATTTTCAAAAGAAATACTAACAAGTGAGTACATTATATTATTTTTTTAGTTTAACAACTGCTATTGAACTGACCGTATTTTTCAACTCTATAATTTATTTTCTTGTGAGCTCCGTAAGGAGTACGTACTTTTGACTTTGATAGTAATAAAATGCAATTTAGCGGCCCACTGAGTTTTATATTTTTTATCTCCCTAAAAATTACTAATGTTTGCTCCAATTTTCTGTTTTCATAACTGTTTCTTCTATTAAGCTCTGTTTGATTTGAATACAAAAATATAATTTTAATAAATTTTGATAAATGTTCGTGAAATGTTGACAGGATATTCTAAATTTAAATCTTTTTATTATTATTGAATAATTCATTTAGAAAGATGGTTATATATATTCAATTTTTTATTATTGAATAATGTTATTGAATAATGGTGATGATTATCATTAATATATAATATATGAAAATGTGTCATTAGAGTAATATTATTTAATCCTCATGAAAAAGGTGTATATATAAGTGTAATGAAAACTCATTTATTAATTAAAATATATAAATTCTCAAATTTTCTCTTGTTAAAATTAAATATAAAATCTATACATTTTTCATGTTACTTAGTCTTTCATTCTATTTATCATTAAAATTTTGTTTGTTGTATTTTTTAAGACAAATAAACAATTAATTAATTTTTGGTAAATATAATTTAAAAGTACGTATGTGAGACAACAATTATATGAAATAATGGGGTATCCCATAGGAAAAACACGACTCTTGCAAACCAGATTTCTTTGGTTCAAAACAGTACATTCTCCATTTTGAAAATTTTCAAAAAATCTGTTGAAAATTTGCAAACCACCATTTGATTCAAACCAACCGATTAACCGGGTCTGAGAAAAACCCTTGCAAGCCAATGACAATTATATTGTGTATTTGATGTAATAACTATGATATTTGAAAACATACCTATAAAGTTGGAAGTACATTTTTCTTCATTGAATAATGCAGTATTGACCTATAACCCTTATGGTTGGACCAAATGAATGGATCTAGTACATCAAAAGTTGTCTCATCAGAAATACATTGTACATTCGATAACCAGGTTGTCTACCGTTCGAGTTAATTGGTTCAATCTCTTATATGATCTTCAATTTCACTTTCTCTGGCATTCTTCTCCACTTGGATGTGTATTCTCGTTCTCAACCCTTTTCGGATTTTCTTTGCCATTTGATCTATTTTCACTCATACTTTCTGGCTTTTTATTTTCCTCATGCATGTTCTTCTCATGATCTTTATAAGATTTTCTACAGACGATGCCATTTTTTCACCTCAAAAAATCAAAATTATTTTGTAATGCCATTAGTGGAATTTTGTGGTTGAATTTTTGGGTGCGTTCTTTATAGAAAAGAGTGGAGATGGGGTTTTCATCATTATTTAACCGATATTAGTGCATTTCAATTGAACAGTACCAAGATTTTCAAGAGTACCTACACTTAGTAGTGCCTTGATGCAGTATGGCTTTTTAGAGAATAGAAGAATAGATCTTAGATTTTAATCTTTTTGAGTTGTGCAAATGTCCCTGTATATCGACAACTTTAAGGACCACTTGCTGATTTTTGTATGATATCATTCTCTAGTTATTATGTTGAAAGTTATAATTAAATCCAATTTTCAAGATTCTCGTTGATCAAATTTGTGCTTTAGTGACATTGGTCATGCAATTCTTTATGTGCATGCATAAATTTTTTGTATTGACGTCCATGTTGATATTATTGTATCAGAATTGTATTTAAATGACATCTATGTTCAAGTCCGATTCTAAGCCTTCAATACCTCTGTTTGGACGAGGTTTCCAATCTTCTTTTCGAAATGATTGAGGGCATGTGTTCCTTTGATAAGGAGAGTCTTAGTGGTTGGTCACACTTTTGGTTTGACATACTTTGGAGGTCAAGAAGCAAATATTTGTTTTATGATACGTGTGCATACAATGGGACATTTTTGTGATTGACGTGAAGTCCATGTGGATAATAAATATTTTAACATGTAACAGGTAAAATTACCAATCTTCTCTCATCTTAAAAACCCTATTGAGAACAATTTTGAGAGAAAAAATGAAGTGCTTACATTCCGATATGGGTGAGAGCATAACTCTTTGAAATTTTACTAAACAAACTTGGATAGAACTTAGATACTCATGTCCATACACTTGAGCGCAAAATGAAAGAGTTGAAAGAAAGCAAAGACGTAAAGTCCTATAAAAGTCTCTAAATTCTAATTTCATTTAACCAAATGTGTATTCTTGGGATACTATGAAACTGTTAAAGAATGCAAATGTCTAAGTTCAACACAACTAATATATATCTCTAGACATGTATTAAATGAATGAAAATTTCCTTATCAGAACGACTTTCAAAACACCAAACAACCCATAGCACAAACCATAATAGTAACAAATGACTCGTCTTCAATCTCAGTTGTGATCAGGGGCGGACCCACCCTAGGACCTGGTGGGTCCTATGACCCACCAAAAAAAAAAAAAAAAAAAAAAAAAATTTCATTTTTTTTTTATTTAAAATACTGTACAATTTTGGGATATAACATGTTAGATGTTAGATATAAGTACAGATTTTGGGATATAACATCTATAAAGTATACTGTAATTTTTCATTATAACATGTTAGATATAAATACAGATTTAGATGGAAAATCAGAAATCTGGCTTTGAAAATGAATTTTAGTTAATTAAGATTTGAATTTAGAGAGTTGTTGAATGTTGTGATTTATTTTGATATTAAGGTGTTGTTCTTTTGTCCGTTTTGCTGGTTTAGTTGTATGTTTGGTTCTTTCTAAGGTTGTTAATTGTCAGTAGCAACGAAGTGCTTTTACCTCTTGTAGTAGATCCGTCTAATTGTTGAAGAAACTGTTTGGTAGCATGGATTGAGACCTCGAAATTTGATAGAAATTATTGTCTACATATTTGAATTTGATTTCGAACAGTCTAACACAATTAAAAAGTAGTTCTGATTTCAGTTTGTCAGCTTACTGCTGTAATTGGTTGGAGGAGCGTTTCCGAGTTAATAATTTTTTCATTTTTACAGCAATTTAAGAATGGAAAATAATATGCATTTCAAACTTCTATCATTTTAATTGTACATCATTATGAATGTTTGTGCTACCCGCCTCAAAAAAAAAATTTTCGGGGGCACTGCCCCCGAACCCCCATACTCTCCCCTCCTTCATCTCAATATCTTTCATTTTAGGACCCACCAGTTCTAAAATCCTAGGTTCGCCACTGGTTGTGATAACACACAAATCAATCCCTTCGTACTGTAAACAATATAAACTAATTTGATAAGTCAATCAAATGAGGAGAAGAAGAATCAATGCTTAAGCCACCAACAAAACTAGTTTTTAATGAGAGAATCATGTTTATTGATCGGATTTAAATCGTATGCCGCAAGCGCACGGATCGTGATCAAGTAGTAATAGTGGACCTTTTAAGTCCGAATGTCGATCTCTCAAAGAGGGTTGTTTTCAATTACGAGTATATTTGTTTCAAATTTACGAAACAGACACACAATTAAAAACTGAATTTAAAAACGATAATCTATGAAAACACTATTTTTAATTTAAAAAGATTAATTAAAACTTTAAAAGAGTGGAAGATTTGATTTGAAAAGGATGTTGGAATTTATGATTTCATTTAACCGTTTATTTCATTAATATCAAGCCAATTATGCGCCGATGCAAATTATCAAAATATATAGTTAGATCTGATTCTCCACTTTTAGTCGATAACCTCTTTCGAGTGATATCGACCCTATTGGTAAAATTACCCACAAATCTATATGCAGATAAAACTAAACCAAAGCATTAAATTATTGTGAGAATACTCAAAGGATCACCTAGGGGAGGTATATATTTCTATATCACCCAAAACCACCTAGGTTACTAATTATCTAGGTCTAGCAATGCAATAATCTTTCGATAATTACATAAACCACCTAACCACATCATCTATTTGGCCAAATAAATGAAGCATAATCAACAATAATAATTAATACACTATAATTTTGATAACATAAACATCATTCAAAACATAAAATGATATTAATGAATATTTGGTTAAACTAATACATAAATTCCAACATAAACGATTTAGTTCATCATTCTTACAAACTTAACAAAGAGATTTAATAATACAAATCATTACAACTTAAACAAAAATAATTGAATAACACAAAAAAGGAAAGAAATAACCCTTTTTGCACTTCTCCAATCTTTCTTCCAAGTTTTCTTCAAGTAAATCTCTTTGTTTTCCCACTTGATTCCCCAAAATAAAACTAACAAGAACAAAAGACAAATAAAACTAAAGAAAAGAAAAGAAAAATGGAAAGAAACGTGAGAGAGTGAGAGAGAGATAGAGAATTGTGTTGAGAGGGGTTATGTATTTATAGGTTAGATATTTAGGATATTTAGTGTAGTTTAATAATATAATTAAGATATTATAGGATATTTAGTATATTATAATATAAATAGGATATTTAGGATATTTTATAATATAATATAGATATTATAGGATATTTTATCATACAAAATAAATATACTAAAATATCTATCAATAAAAAAACTAGAAAATAATACAAGTTGAGCCAAAATAAAATTCTAGACGAGAATTTAATCCGTCCTATTTTTTTTACTCCATGCGGTCGCATGGTTATAACCCAAAAAATTATTTTGCAGTGTAGTCCCTTCCATATTTGCATGACAGGTCCTTCATCTTTCAAATTTTTGCATTTCAGTCCCCAACTTCACAAATTTGTTTAGCTTAAGTCCTTTTTCTTTTCTTTTCGCTCGTTTCACTTCTTTCCGGGGTTTTAGCCTACAAAAGTAACAATTACACAATTATAAATAGAAATCTACTCAATTTTGTCAATAATAAAGTCCCAAAAAGTGTTAAATAAGTGTGTAAAAACACACTTATCACACCCCAAAACTTGAGTTCTTGCTCGTCTCGAGCAAGATTGACTTCTAACATAATCATGCAAATGTGAAAATAATCAACATATTAGATACCTTGCCAAAAATATTTAGAGTTCAAAATTGTATATCAATTCACAGCCATGCATCCAAATAATGCTATCGAAAACAGATTAAGCTTATCCAACGTTTGATCTCTGTATGTGTGTGCATAGCCATTTTAAATCATCATCTAAACTCATAAAAGATTGTCAAGATAGAAAAAAATCTTTAAATTAGTACCAACCCGACCCTCAGTGGTCAAATATAATCTTTCTCGCTCGCAAGATTCACACTCAAATATAGATATTCCATTTCATTTCCCAAGTGTAAATCTACAGGTTGAACTCAATCACTCTTTTCTTTGTAAAAGCTTTAATAAAATCAACTAACAAGCATTTCAAATGAAGATAAAGTAACTAAACATGTAGACTCTCACAGAATAATATAGTATGAACACTCTCTCTCAAGTGTATAAGATCAGGTACTATTTCGCTCAATATCATTCCAATGAAAATATTCTACCATAAGCTTGCATATTTTCTCAATCGCCACCACTTAGATCACATGCATTATATAAATCATAAGGACTTTCAGGGTTGAAATGTGGCTTAAGGTTAAGGTGTGAAAATATTTGGATAAGTGACTATGAAGCCTCAAATAAATCAGCGGAGTAACAGATATTCAATTCAGCTCAACTGAGATAGGATCTGTACACAATCCTACCACTCCCAATAATAACTTCTCACTCATTATCACTTCAGAACAATCACCTTTTTTCTTTTGAATATAAGGAGGAATCATACATATAGACATATAAATCAGTGTCCTCCACACTTCTACAATTTTTCATCATTTTTTTTTTCATTTTTTTTTGACAACATACACCAAACAAAGTACCTCAATAATATTGATACCCCCAAACTTCTTTTCTATCGCCACCCAACATTCAGATGTCCAACAATACTCCACTAGCTTCGAAGGCTGGTTAAAAATATTGTTTTTCAGTATATGAGAGCTTGTAATGTAGGTAACCAAAGAAAAGGCTAATAAGCTCAATAGGGTTATCAAAATGAAAGATTAACTTCAAGGTAAGCTATTTGGATAATGTGGTAAGTCAAAGATGGTCTTAATCATGTTCATGCAAACATGTATCAATGTGATCTTGACTAGAATTAACGCAAGTTCTAGAGAAACAAAATCATGGAACAATGTCACACAAGAAAGAAATGATAAGACTGTATATAAATGTCAGTCCATAAGCTCAAGATCTTACCAGTTTATGTGTTCACAATATTCAGTTACTACCTATTCAATAAAAATAACAAACTAGTTGATTCAAAGTTTCTTAGACTATGGTAAAGTGAAAGAGAAAAAGAGTATAGGTTGATAAATTTTTTTCAAAACAGCTCACAACCTAAGTTCTACCAATTCAAAATTTTCACATCTAACACCTATTTCCGCATCTAAATGATAATCAATCGTGACTATGTGCTCAATGTAACTCAAGATCTCTCATAGAATAAGCAATTTTCGAAAAATTTTAGGCACCAATAGCATAGCTGGCACGCTTGCATAGCTTATGAATCAATAACAATTTCAACATCACGCATTTCAAAGCCGACAATGCTTAACTAATATGTCAATATAACAAATGAAATATGTACAACGCAAAAATGGTCGGCAAGGCTAAACATCAAGCAAATAACAATAGCCGGCAAGGCTAATACCCCCAAACTTAATTCACACATTGTCCTCAATGTGTAAATTATAACGAAAGTAAAGAAGAATAAAGAAACTTCCCTGAGTAGCCCTTTGTGAAGTGGAACGAATGCGTGTACTGGACTTGAGATTCAGTTGAGTAGTTTAGCAATAGACCAGTATGCAATTCATTTCTTCCAGAACCTGAGAAATCAACTAGTGGCGAGAATTACAAAAATGTCCTACAAAAATAATTATATTAGTATAACAATATAATACGAAAAGAAGTAAACACACATAATAACAAATACTTAAAAGCAAATAAAGAAAACAAAAGTTAAAACAGTTGGGTTGCCTCCCAACAAGTGCTTGGTTATAGTCTTTAGCTCGACTATAGGGCATCTTTATTCCGGACTGGCAAGATGAACAAATGACTTTTCTTTCACAAAGTCACCTCCCAAATAGGGTTTCAATCTATGGCCATTTACTTTGAAATTCCCTGTTTTGTAATAAAGCTCGACCGCTCCATGTGGATAAACTTTTGTAATGGTATAGGGATCGGACCATCTGGAACGGAGCTTACCAGGGAATAACCGGAGTCGAGAATTGTAAAGAAGAACTTGTTGCCCAACAGAGAACTCACGCTTGACAATGTTCTGATCATGCCATCTCTTTGTCTTTTCTTTGTAGAGACGAGCACTTTCATAAGCATCAAGGCGGAGTTCATCAAGTTCATTCAGTTGGAGCAACCTCTTCTCACCGGCCAACTTTTCATCAAAATTCAGAGTTTTGATAGCCCAATAGGCCCGATGTTCGAGTTCGACTGGTAAATGACATGCTTTTCCAAATAGAAGCCGAAATGGAGACATTCCAATCGGCGTTTTAAAAGCAGTCCTATAAGCCCATAATGCATCGTCCAATTTCTTCGACCAATCTTTTCTTGATGCATTGACCGTCAACTCGAGAATTCTCTTTAACTCTCGGTTAGATATTTCAACTTGGCCACTTGTTTTGGGATGATATGGTGTGGCTACACGGTGAGTAACTCCATATTTGGTCAAAAATGAGTCGAAGAGGCGATTGCAGAAATGTTTACCACCATCACTAATGATGGCTCGGGGATGCCATAACGTGAGAAAATGTTTTTCTTTAAAAAGTTTACCACCACCACCCGAGCATCATTAGTAGGTAAAGCTACCGCTTCTACCCACTTTGACACATAGTCAACAGCCACCAGTATGTATTGATTTGAAAATGAGGATGGAAATGGCCCCATAAAATCAATACCCCAAACATCAAATATTTCCACCTCTAATAAGGAATTCAACGGCATTTCATTTCGATTGGAAATATTACCCGTCCGTTGGCATCTATCACACTTAGATACCAGTGTGTGTGCATCCTTAAATAAGGTTGGCCAGTAAAAACCAGATTGCAGGACCTTCGATGCAATTTTCACAGCACCAAAGTGACCACCATACGGAGAAGAATGACATCTTTCAAGTATTTTCTCCATCTCTTCCTCCGGAACACATCTTCTGATAATTTGATCCGGACCTCGTTTGAATAACAAAGGATCTTCCCAGAAGTAATGCTTCACATCAGCGAAGAACCTCTTCCTTTGTTGATAAGACATATCAGGGGGTATAATGCCACTTACAAGATAGTTTACATGGTCAGCATACCACGATGTATGATTGATTTGATTTGCAATAAATGGATGATCTTAAACAGCTGTTCATCAGGGAACACCTCATTGATTTCCCCTTCCACAATGTCTTGGGGTTGCTCAAGACGAGATAAATGATAAGCAACGACATTTTTAGTTCCCTTCTTATCTCTGATCTCGAGGTCAAACTCCTGCAAGAGGAGTACCCATCTGATCAACCTCGGCTTGGCATCTTTCTTTGCCAACAAATATTTGATGGCTGAGTGATCAGTGTAGACAATTACTTTGGAACCAATGAGGTATGACCGAAATTTATCAAATGTAAATACTACTGCTAGCATCTCCTTTTCAATAGTAGCATAATTTAGTTGCGCATCGGTCAAAGTTCGACTGGCGTAGTAGATAACATGCAGGACCTTATCTCTCCTCTACCCCAAAACTGCTCCAACAGCATAATCACTAGCATTGCACATCAGCTCGAATGGAAGACTCCAATCTGGAGCTGCGATGATAGAAGCTGTGATAAGTTTCCCTTTAAGCGCATTGAAAGCATTTAGGCATTCTTGAGAGAAATTGAAAGTATTATTCTTCTCAAGTAATGAGCAGAGAGGTTTTGTGATTTTTGAAAAATCTTTTATAAATCTCCTATAAAAACCTGCATGTCCCAGAAAACTCCTAATCCCTTTCACAGTCGTTGGTGGAGGCAATTTTCCAATTTCTTGAATCTTTGCCTTGTCTACCTCTATGCCTTTTAGAGAAATTCAGTGGCCAAGAACTATGCCTTCTTGGACCATGAAATGACACTTTTCCCAATTTAGAACCAAATTGGTCTCTTTACAGCGTTGAAGTACCATCTCTAAATTGTTAAGGCATCTATCAAATGAGATACCAAAAACTGAGAAATCATCCATAAAAATTTCAATGCATTTCTCCACAATGTCGGAGAAAATTGCTATCATACACCGTTGAAAAGTTGCAGGTGCATTGCACAGGCCAAAGGGCATTCTTCTGTACGCAAAAGTACCGTACGGACATGTAAATGTTGTTTTCTCTTGATCTTTCGGGGCTATTGCAATTTGATTGTAGCCCGAATACCCATCAAGAAAACAATAATGGGAATACCCTGCCAACCGCTCTAGCATTTGATCTATGAAAGGAAGAGGGAAGTGATCCTTTCTAGTTGCAGTGTTTAGCTTGCGGTAGTCGATACAGACTCGCCAACCAGTCACCAGTCTAGTGGGTATGAGTTCATTGTTCTCATTTTCCACTACCGTTATCCCACATTTCTTAGGTACAACTTGTACAGGACTTACCCATGGACTATCTGAAATTGGGTAAATGATGCCTGCATCAAGTAATTTTACAACTTTCGCTCTCACCACTTCCTTCATGTTTGGGTTTAACCGCCTTTGATGCTCAACTGATGGCTTAAAGTCATTCTCCATCAGTATTTTGTGCATACAAAATGACGGACTAATCCCTCGAATGTCAGCTATCGTCCATCCAATTGCTTGCTTATGTTCTCTCAAGACTCGAAGTAGCTTCTCTACTTCTAGCTTGGTTAAAGAATCGGAGATAATAACTGGAAGTGTAGATGATTCACCTAAATAGGCGTACCTCAAATGAGGTGGAAGCGTTTTCAATTCTAGAGTAGATGGAGGTGGTGCTGAAGCGCTCTTTTCCAAATCCTCAACAGCTGGTTTCCAATTATGAGAGTGGAAATGTGTAGCTTTCAAGTAATCTTCCATACCCTCAACATTGAGATCACCATCATTGGTATATGAAGAACGTACAAGACATCTTTCAAGAGAATCCTCAGAACGTCCATAAAGAGAGTCGGATACCATGTGATCAATCATATCCACCCGAAAACAATCATCGGGTTCCTACGGGTACTTTATATATTTCAAGATGTTGAAAGTGACTTGCTCATCTTGTACTCTTAAAATGAGTTTACCCTCCTGCACGTCAATCAAGTCTCGACCGGTAGCAAGAAATGGTCGTCCCAGAAGGATAGGGATATCATTATCTTCTTCCATATCAAGTATAATGAAATCAGCAGGGAAGATGAACTTATCCACTTTTACCAGCACGTCCTCAACAACACCTCGAGGATATTTAATTGACCGATCGGCCAGTTGCAGCGATACCGTAGTAGCCTTTGGTTCCCCCATTCCCAACTTTTGAAAAATAGATAATGACATTAAATTAATGCTCGCTCCAAAATCACATAAAGCTTTACCAAAATTCAAATTACCAATAGCGCATGGAATAGTAAAGCTTCCTGGATCTTTGCTCTTAGGAGGCAATTTGTTCTGGAGAATGGCGCTACACTCTTCCGTCAACATCACCGTTTCATGATCTTCAAGTTTCCTTTTGTTGGAAAGAATATCCTTCATGAACTTTGCATAACTCGGCATTTGAGCCAAAACATCTGCAAACGGAATGTTGATGTGTAACTTTTTAAACACCTCCAGGAACTTACCAAATTGCAAGTCCATTTTATGTTTCTGGAGCCTCTGAGGGAAGGGAATAGGAGGTACATAGGCTTTGACTGGAATTGGAGCCTCCGATGTTGATAGCTCTTGTTCCTCAGCCTTACCCTCTTCAACAACCTCCTTAGGTGATTGTACCACCTCATTTTCAATGACTGGTTCTTTGTCAACTCGAGCCTTTGGCTGTACTACCGTGGGTTCGATTAACTGAATCCCACTTCTGGTAGTAATGGCCTTTGCATTCTCTCTGGGATTGGTTTCAGTATTACTGGGTAAAGCCCCTTGAGGCCTCTCAGAGAGAATTTTCGCAAGTTGGCCCACCTGCCTTTCCAGATTTTTCAGTGAGGCATCATTGCGCTCTTGATATTGCAGCTGATGATTTGCCAATTTAGCAATGGCCTCTTCCCAACCCTCTTTCTTCTCTTGTGGTTTGGGATTCAACACATTCTGGTTGTTCCCATAAGAGAAGTTAGGGTGATTACGCCATCCAGGGTTATAGGTTTGTGCATATGGATTATACCCGGGGCGTTGAAAATTTTGTGCATATGCCAGTTGTTCAGACGATCCCGAACCGCTGGCAATCAAAGGACAACTTGAGCTCAAATGATTAGCTCCACACATTTCATAGATTGGTGGGGATTGAACCATATGAGCTGTCTGTGAGTCGGATGTTGAAGTAGAAAGTCCTTCTACCTTTCGTGTCAGAGAGTCAATCTTTGATAACATAAGAGAGTATGCTTCACTCTCTCGGGCTCAACTTACTCCCACCTTAACACGTCTGTCTGGCCACATAGCACTCTGTTCACTCATCACCTCAAATAGCTCATACGCCTCTCGGATACTCTTATTTTGGACTGATCCGTTTGACGATGAGTCAACATTTAAACGGTGAGGAGGAGTCAACCCAGCGTAGAAGTACTGGACTTGCTGTGCTAAAGTAATCCCATTGTTTGGGCACTTTCTCAGCATATCCTTGAACCTCTCCCATGCCTCGTGAAAGGTCTCAGAGTCAAGTTGTTGAAAGGTGGTTATGTCGTGCTTTAACTTGGCAACACGAGCAGGTGGAAAGAATTTATTAGTAAATTTTTGTACCAACTCCACCCAACTCGTGATACTCCTCGAAGGTAGAGTGTCAATCCACTCTCTTGCCTTATCTTTCAGAGTATGCACAAATAACCTCATTCTTATTGCCTCATCGTTCACACCTTCATATGTGAAATTGCTAACAATTTCCATGAATCTCGCAATGTGAGCGTGGGGGTTTTCATCTATTCTACCATAGAATGATAAAGAATTGGAGAATAGATTAATGACATCCAGACGTAGTTGAAAATTGGGATGTCCATATGACGGGTAGATGATACCTGCCTGGTTCTCAACGACAGGGCGATTCAAAAAATCCCGGAAGAGCATATCTTCTTCATTAACCACAGGATTTTGAACCCTGCCCGCTTGATTATCAAAACCAGGCGGCACACCATCACGAGGAGCTTGGTCAGGTCTAGGAAAAGGTTCCAGATGACTTTCTTGACGCTCCATGTCTTGTTGTTGTCTTTTTAACTCGTTTTGTTCTCTAAGCCTTTTTCGAAAAGTCCCTTCGATTTTAGGATCAAATTCAAGAAGGTTGAGACTTCGCGAACGATGCATAAACAATAAACGAGTTAAGAATTTGACAAAAACAGAAACAAAGTAACTTTTGGATTCAAAAGGAAAATTTAAAACAACAAGTAAAGTTCGAAAAAATGATTGACAAATTAATAGGTAATTTGATAAAAACACTCCCCGCCAACGGCGCCAAAAACTTGATCGGATTTAAATCGTATGCCGCAAGCGCATGGATCGTGATCAAGTAGTAATAGTGGACCTTTTAAGTCCGAATGTCGATCCCTCAGTGAGTGTTGTTTTCAATTACGAGTATATTTGTTTCAAATTTACGAAACAATCACACACAATTAAAAACTGAATTTAAAAACGATAAACTATGAAATCACTATTTTTAATTTAAAAAGATTAATTAAAACTTTAAAAGAGTTGAAGATTTGATTTGAAAAGGATGTTTGAATTTATGATTTCATTTAACCGTTTATTTCATTAATATCAAGCCAATTATGCGCCGATGCAAATTACCAAAATATATAGTTAGATCCGATTCTCCACTTTTAGTCGATAACCTCTTTCGAGTGATATCGACCCTATTGGTAAAATTACCCACAAATCTATATGCAGATAAAACTTAACCAAAACATTAAATTATTGTGAGAATACTCAAAGGATCACCTAGGGGAGGTATATATTTCTATATCACCCAAAACCACCTAGGTTACTAATTATCTAGGTCTAGCAATGCAATAATCTTTCGATAATTACATAAACCACCTAACCACATCATCTATTTGGCCAAATAAATGAAGCATAATCAACAATAATAATTAATACACTATAATTTTGATAACATAAACATCATTCAAAACATAAAATGATATTAATGAATATTTGGTTAAACTAATACATAAATTCCAACATAAACGATTTAGTTCATCATTCTTACAAACTTAACAAAGAGATTTAATAATACAAATCATTACAACTTAAACAAAAATAATTGAATAACACAAAAAAGGAAAGAAATAACCCTTTTTGCACTTCTCCAATCTTTCTTCCAAGTTTTCTTCAAGTAAATTTCTTTGTTTTCCCACTTGATTCCCCAAAATAAAACTAACAAGAACAAAAGACAAATAAAACTAAAGAAAAGAAAAGAAAAATGGAAAGAAACGTGAGAGAGAGAGAGAGAGAGAGAGAGAGAGAGAGAGAGAGAGAGAGAGAGAGATTGTGTTGAGAGGGGTTATGTATTTATAGGTTAGATATTTAGGATATTTAGTATAGTTTAATAATATAATTAAGATAGTATAGGATATTTAGTGTATTATAATATAAATAGGATATTTAGGATATTTTATAATATAATATAGATATTATAGGATATTTTATCATACAAAATAAATATACTAAAATATCTACCAATAAAAAACTAGAAAATAATACAAGTTGAGCCAAAATAAAATTCTAGACGAGAATTTAATCCGCCCTATTTTTTTTACTCCATGCGGTCGCATGGTTATAACCCAAAAAATTATTTTGCAGTGTAGTCCCTTCTATATTTGCATGACAGGTCCTTCATCTTTCAAAATTTTGCATTTCAGTCCCCAACTTCACAAATTTGTTTAACTTAAGTCCTTTTTCTTTTCTTTTCGCTCGTTTCACTTCTTTCCGGGGTTTTAGTCTACAAAAGTAACAAATACACAATTATAAATAGAAATCTACTCAATTTTATCAATAATAAAGTCCCAAAAAGTGTTAAATAAGTGTGTAAAAACACAATTATCATTTATATATACAAGAAGATCAAACGTAAAAGAAAACCTATCAAAGAAAGGAAACTAATAATATTATGGATAAATAAACTATTATTATAAGGCTAACATCCTCCCTTAAACTCATGATGTGACAACAAGAAAAGATGAGAGTTTTTCAAGCAAGAAGCAAAAATGATAAATCGGGTGAGACTTTGTGAAGAAGTCAGCAAGTTGTAGCGATGAATAAACAAAATGTATGGAAATGATGTCGGTTTGTAGATGATGGCGAATAAGATGGCAGTTAATCTCAATATGTTTCATGTGCTCATGGAACACAGAGTTGTGAGATATTTGAATAGCATTTTTATTGTCACAATACATAGGGGTTGGAGAGGATGAAGGTACACCCATGTATGCAAGTAAACAACGCAACCACACAATGTCAATGGTGGTGGATGCCATAGAACTATACCCTGTCGTAGTAGAGGAACGAGAAACAATAGTATGTTTCTTACTCTTTCAAGAGATAAGAGAATTACCTAGAAATATACAAAAACTAGTAATGAACTTACGATCAGTTGTGGTTATTGGCCCAATCATCATCAGAATAAGCACGAAGCATCAAATTGAAGGTCGAGAGAAATAGAAGACTCTGAAAGTAAGTACCACGAAGATAGTGCAAATTATGAACAAGAGCTACCTAGTGAACTGTAGTAGGAGCCAAAACAAACCGATTAACAATGTGAACATCATAAGCAATATCGAAACATGTGATGGTGAGAATAAACTAGATATCCAACAATGGTTCGATACAAAGTGGATTAGTCAAGGGTACACCGTCAGAGGTGAATAACGAGCATTGGACTCAATATGAGTATTGGTAGTTTTAGTATCAGTAATATGAGTACGTTCAATAATATCTATTATACTTAAATAGAGAGAGAAGATAACATCTATGAGAAGAAGCAACTTCGATCCTCAAAAAATAAGATAATACACCTAAGTCCTTCATTTTAAGACGATGAGTTAAATTTTGATTTTCAATCAACAATCCCTCCAGCATCATCACCAGTAATAATTATATTGTCAACATATAGTAAAAGCAAAATGAGATAATTGAAGTGCACCCAAAGAATAATGTGAAGTCAAGATGACTAGATGTAAAGCCAAGAGAGGTAACAACATTGGAAAATTTCTCAAACTAGACACAAGGAGCTTGTTTAAGGCCATAAAGTGTCTTCTTGAACTTACAAACATATTCAAGAGTATGAAAACGACTAGGAGGGCGAACCATATAAACCTCATCTTAAAGTTTTAAATTCAAAAATGTATTTTTGACATCTAATTGAGAGAGACTCCATTAACGAACAGATGCAACTGCAATAAGTGTATGAACAGTAGTCATCTTGGCAATATGAGCAAAAGTCTTCTCATAATTCAGACCAAGCTGCTAATTAAAACTTTTAGCAACCAATCTAGCCTTACAATGCTCAACTAAACCGTCTGATTTGGTTTTAATTTTATAAACCTAACGAGAACTAATAGCATGTTTACCTGGACGTAAGGTAACCAATTCCCAAGTGTTTGTTTTATGTAGAGTGAAGAGTAGTGATGACAATTTAACCCGACCCGACGGGTGTCGCGGTTCCCCGCCTCCATGAATAAATAAATAAATAAATAATAGAATTCTAATAAATTGTTAGTTTTATTTACAATTTTATAACATGTTTCTAATCCAACAATCATGTTATACGATTGTCAATTTAAAAATTTACATAACTAACAATTGTTTATATAATTTATATATTCGGCCATTCCATCTTTTTATTAAAATTAAATTATATAATCTGAAATTCTGAATCATGATAGTTAAATAAATATTCTTTACTTTGAAAGATTTATACCAATTAATCAAAGCAAGTTAATATCTTGATCGAAAAAAACTAGAAAAATTTTAAAATATATAGAATGACCTTTAAGTTTTGGGTTAAGGGTTGAACTTTAAATAATAACATAACTCGAATTTTGAAAATGTAAAAAAAAAAAAAAATTAAACGGGACAACAAACGAGGCAAATTCTGGCCCCGTCCCCGCCCCGATCCACCTTAGGCAGGGTGGGACGCGGGGTGGGACACAGGGCCGAGCGACGTTGGAGTAAGACGGGGGCAAAGCGGGGTAAAGGTGCCCCGCCCCATTGTCATCCCTAGTGAAGAGTTCATCAGCCATAGTCTATTGTCAAAGAGTATCCAGAATAGCTTCTTTATATGAAGAATGTTCAGATAGCTTGTGAAAGGAGGTAACAAAACGGAAAAATGACTCCGAATAATAAGAATAAGTCAAATTAGGGAGACTTATGAATACGTTGAGGATATCGAGGAGGGAAAGCAGGAGCTGGATCAACGATCTCAAGCGGTACTTGAGAGGCCATAGAAGGATGAAGGATATAATGAACCAACTCATGTGTGCCTGTAGGACATGAAAAATCTACAGTACATGGGGTATGAGAAGATGGTCTATCAATATCATCAAAGAATGGATCCATACAAATAAGGTCAGTTTTAGTCACATCATAAGATTATCAAAAATAGAAAAGAATTGGCCATGCTCAAGAAATACAACATGACGAGAAATATATAATTTTCTAATTAATAGGATCAAACCAGCGATAACCCTTTTGACCCTGCTCATAACCTAAGAAAACACATAGCTAAGCGAGATGTCAACTTGCTGTGTTCTATGTCAAGACGAAGAAAAAAACAAGTACAACCAAAGACTCAATGTGGAGTAATTAGGAGGATGCCTAAACAATGTTTCAAAGGGTGAGAAGCTTCAAGTATGGGAAGATAGAATCTTATTAATTAAAGAAATAGTAATGAGAATTGCTTCCCCCAAAAATATTGAGAACTTTAGCAGATAAGAGAAGAGAACGAGCCGTTTCTACAATGTGTTTATGCTTTCGTTCGACAACACCATCTTGTTGTGGGGTGTTAGTACACAAGATTTGATGAATTGTGCCATCAAGAGCAAGCAATTCAGAGAAATCTATAGAAGTATATTCTCCATCCAAGTCACATCGAAAGCACTTAATTTCAACAGAATGTTGATTTTTAATAAGTGCTCTAAAAGAACGATAAATATAAAGAAAGTCAGAACGTTGTTTCATAAGATAAACCTAACAGTAATTACTATAATTATCAATAAAATATATAATATATAGACCCTCATTTTGTAGCAATAGGAGCAAGTCTCTATATATTAGAATGAACAATATCAAATGGTGCAACAGAATGAGAAATACTTTGAGGAAAAGGTAAAGTCGAAAATTTTGCTAATTTGCAACCACTACAATTATAAATATCATGAGTTTGTAAACCTCCTAGTTGACCTTTAGAAACTAAAAATTTCAAACGACTTGCAAAAACATGTTCAAGGTGAAAATGCCACAAATAAAAACTAGAAGAAGAAGAATTCAAAGAGAAATATGACAAGTCAACACTAGATGTTGCAACATGTGATGGTCTCAGATTGTCCAAAACATATAACTCTCATTGTCTACGACCTATCACAATCAGTTTTCTGAAATGGAGGATCCTACATATGACAAGCACTAGAAGAAAACTAAACTAAGTATCCTGAATCACATAATTGGCCAATAGAAATATGATTCAAAGTAAGAGCTAAAATACAATAGACATTTCAACGCGATAAATTATGTATGTTGACAGAATCAATGCCTGCTAAAGGAAATGAGCTGCCATCAGTAGTCATAACAGACATAGACGATTTAGAAATGGCGTAAGTCATTAAAGATTTTTAAGTTAGATGACGTGTTTGGAATCACCTGAGTCAAAGATACATAAGGAAAAATACCTAAGGAACTCTGGGATGACAAACCTGTGTGAGTAGAGGCTGACATAGCATGTAGCCGTATGGCTAAAAACATCTAAACTGCTTTGCTAAATCAGTTTACATGGGATTGAAGGAAGGTGGTGCTCTAAATATAGACAAGTCACTAGGTGGCAACTATGTTAGCATTGGGATGATAGGATCATTGTTTGGTTGTTGCTTCTTCAATAGTTTAGGACACTGAAACTTCCAATGTTCCTTTTACTTGCAAAAGTTACACCCATCACTAGTAACTCTCATTAACCATTGTTTTGATTTTGTGTGGACGGTCGAAGGGATACAGCTAATATTGAGGTGTTAGATGGATGAAGAGATACTTCTTCTGTAAAGGTTTTTAAACGTCTTTCCTCAGCCACAAGTTCACTAACCATTGAATTAACTCAAGGAAATGGTGTGTGATATAAGATAGAGCCTCCAAGTCCCTCAAAACCACTACGAAGTGCCATAAAAAAATTGAGCTAATTGCTGCTCTCTCTAAAAGTAATATATTCATCATATGCTTTTAGTCGTGTTGATTCTGTAAGAGCCAACTTGTCCCAAATTGAATTCATAGCAGTGTAAAACTCGAGATTACTCATATTCTTCTGTAGTAAAGCTCGTATATCAATCTCCAACTGATACCACTTCGCAAAGTTAGATCTAGTGTATAGCTTCTAAAAGTTACCCTAGACTTCTTTTGCCATTTTAAACTTCGCCAACTATATACCTATGGATTGCTCAATTGAATTATGAATTCAAGTAAGTATTTTCACATTGTTTAACTCCCACGTATCTATCTCTGTCACATAATTATCCGCAATGTTCTTAGGTTTCACAACGGTTACACTAACATAACCTACAATCTTTTTCCCTTTAGGAAATTCCTCATCACGGTACTCCAATATAAATAATTTTTACCATTCAATCTAACACTAATGGATTGAAGTGAATCATCCCAATCAGTCGTCATCATAGAATCAACAAATAATCAACTACGAATCAAAGAAATCACCAAATTCTAAAAAAATCAACGATAACAATGCACCGCCTCTAACTACCACTGGAATATATTGCACAATACACGTACAATCAAAGTAATACTACCAAATGATAAAAAACTAACGAATGAAGAAGCTGAGTTTTAGAGTCACCTCGGAATTTCAAGCGCCATAACCCTCTTTGCGCGTGACCTCACGCGCCGTCACGTGCCCAACAGAGCACTGATATAGTCTTAGTTTTCTCAAACAGTGTCCAGTTTGGCCGAAAAACAAGAAAGCAGGTTCGGTTAATAAGCAGTTTTCTAGACCAAACTTTGTGCTATGATTTTCCACAGTTTTCACCAAATATTTTGCAGTGATTTCACTTGACAATAGACTCTGATACCATGTAAAAAAAATAAAATAATTTGATTAATCAACCAAACGAGAAGAAGAAAAACTAAAAGAAGAAGAAGAAGAATCAAGTCTTGAGCCGCAAACAAAACTAGGTTTTATTGAGAGAATTATGTTTATATATATAAGAAGATCAAAACTAAAAGGAAACCTACCAAAGAAAGGAAACTAATAATATTCTGCATAAATAAACTATATTATATAAGGCTAACACATACAACGTTATAGGCAAATCTCATGTTTCCATTAAGGCAACTCCAAACTGGCTTGAAAGTTTCAATACAAATCAATCATTAAAGAAAGAAATTCAAAAGCAAAGCGCTAAAAATTAATGGATAGAGAAGACAAAAACAATTTCTCTTCTAGTGCGATTAGAATGAACAATATGATCTCTATCAATAATCTGCAGCAATATAGTCACAACACATAATGTGCAAGAGACGGTCATCCCTTGGCACTAGGTCCCAACTTGGAGTTCATAAGGTCAAGCAATATTACCCTCATAAGTACCAACTATATGATACAGAATAGGATGGTTAATTAAAAGAGGCTTCAAGTATTGAAAAAGCTTTCATAAGTTAGAATTGGAAGAAATCTATGAAGAATTCAAAGGTTTGGTAGGCAATCAAACCTAGACATCGGTACCTTATTGACCCAATTTCAATACTGTTGGAAGTAAGTGGGTTTTTAAAATTGGACAAAATGTTAATGGTTCCTTTCGAAGGTGCAAAGCAAGACTTGTCACAAATGGATTTTACGAAACAATATAGGTAGACTAGTCATAAAATTTTAATCTAGTGGTAAAAACTGCAACAATCAAGGTTATCCTTGCCAGGCAGTGTCTAAAAGTTGTATGCAAGAAAATTAGATATAAATAATACCTTCTCAAATGGAACACTAGATGAAGATGTGTACATGTGACAACCAAAAGGATTTATTGATGAAGAAAATCCTAGCCATGTCTGCAAGCTGAAGAAAGTCTTGTATGTTTGAAACATGTCCCAAAGCACGGTATGACAAACCAAAACAATATTGTTTTGTGATTTTGTTAATTCTAAGTGTGATGCATCACTATTTTCTTCAAAAATGAAAATAGGGTATTTACGACTCTTTTATATGTTGATGACATTAACCGACAATATTCCGGTCTTTGAAGTGTTCATTTACAAATTGAATAAAATGTTTTTTAAAACACTTTGGCCATTACACCATTTCTTGGGCATTAAAGTTAGAAGGGATTCCACCGGCATGTACTTGACATAAAGAAGATACATCGAAGATCTATTTAATTTTTTACAACCTTATCCAACACTAGCAATTATTGGAAAAACAATCCAACACGAATGAAGAAATCATGAACAATCCAACTATATACAGAGCATTGGAGGGGGCTTTCGTACATTAACAACACTAGACTAGACATTGCCTATGTTGTAACAAGTCAAGTCAGTTTCTTCAAAAAAACCAAGTTAGACATTATGCTATCAAGAAGGTACTTAGACACCTTAAAAGATCAATGGACTATGGACTACACATTAAGCATTAATTTGATAGACTTGCACTTATTACGCACTCAGATGCGGACTGGGCATGTTGCCTAGATGATAGAGAAGGTTTTTGTTTTGTGATTCTTTATTCAACTCATCTTCTTAAAAACATGTGGTTTATAGATACAAATTAGGAATGTAGTCCTTGTGATAGAGGATCAATGGTCAATAACTGTGTTTTCTTCAGTGATTCTTTAGTCAACATGTCTTTTAAGAAACGTGTGGTTAAGGTCGGGCACGGTCGGACGCGGTCTGGTTCTATTCAATTACATTCGTTTTTCGGATTCTGTACTACAATTAATTTTTTTAATATTTACAAAACTACTAATTACATGTACAATCATAGCTCTTATAAAATAACATAGTCTAATCTTATGTGTATTTTACATTTCTCTTTGTTGAGTTCTTCATAGATTTGATTTTGAAAATCATAGAAAGATGACGATAGCAAGCTAACAATAATTAAGAGAGGCGCTGTCGAGTATCAATTCAATTTCTCCAGAAGAAACAACAATACGGTAGAATAACATAATTGGATAAAACTTAGGTCAATTTGATTAAGTTAGACTTGAACTGAAAATTAGAAATAAGAAAATCATATTTTTGGGTTAGCAAATTTATTTAGAAAATAATAAAATGACTTGGCTCATTTAACATAAATAAATTAAAAAATTTATGAAGATTCGGTTCTTTATCTAGAACCAAGAACCGAATCGAACTCGTCGGTTCTCGATTCAGATACCCTTTCAAGTATTTAAATTAAGAAGAATCGCTCGATTCAATTCATGAGTTTTGTTCAGCCTTACATGTGGTCACAAGATCTAGCGCATAATCATAGTATAGAGCTCTAGCACGAGTCGTGTGAACTTATACGGATACAATTCGTTACCAATGTATTTTTGTTTTTCCCTTGTATTTTGATCCACGTTGTGATAATATAGCAAACATATTAAAGTGGACATGCATTTTGTTAGGACAAAGTTTCAAGTAAACAACTTTAGATCACGTATGTGCCTTCATGTGATAAAGTAGCTAGTCGTCTTACCAAAGCTCTGTCATACTAAAAAATTAACTCTTGTCTGGACTCCATTTTAATTTTAATGTATTTTTCTCTTTCATTTTTTAAACAACATATTCTCCACTAAAATAGTATTATACATAACCAAAAAATAATTTCATCTTTTTTAACCACATTTTTCATAAAATCACTATTCTAAAATATATTTTTTTTCTCAAACACGCATTGAAATGGAGCCCAAACATGGGCTAAAATGAAAGTGATGAACCCTACTTCATCTTTATGGGATACGAACTTTTCTCATAGGTAGGAGACATTGTCACCATCACAACTCTTGGTTTCAATGAATTAAGAGGCCATATTTTTCCTTAGCATGTCCAAACGTCCTCCTTGTGACTCGATCTTGAATATTACAATGCCACAAAATGTATTACTTGAAGTACCACAAGAATAATATTGAAATCGATAGTTCATTAAATTATTGGATACTGAAATAGTATTAACTGTCATTGTTAAAGAATGTGATCGCCATTGTCTTCTCCATTCACTTTCTCTTTCTGGACATCATATAATTGATCGAAGAAAATCATTCAAAAATCATATAATGGAGGGAACGTTAGAGGTGGAGAAGTGAAGGGACCATTAACCAAACCCCTAGCTATATGTCGGTAGGCACCTTCAGTTAAATGGACTCCATCCCAATTTGCATGAGTTGATGGAACCAAACAGGCCCTTGATCCAGTGTGGCCACACCTTGCTGAATTGTTGAAATTGTATGGCCCACCCCCTCCGCAACAAGCCACTAGAGTCCCCTGGGAAAATCCTGCACAGGTTGTGTATTTTCGTTATTATATTTCTTCTTGGAAATAGTTGAAAAGTCGAATTATATTTTTCCTGCACAGTAAGAGTACTACTACAACTATATTGAATAATGCTAGTACCAGATTACGTGACAATGGGAGTACTGCAACAATTATATTGAACAAGTTGACAGTAACTCCAGTACCAACTGTATTGCCACCTAAATTAATGTTAAGCACTACAGGTGCTTGATAGTATTACTTAAATCAATTTCCATCTTACAAAGTATTACACTCTTTTATGTTGCTACCATATTGAATTTCTACCCTAGTGTTAACCAAAATGTCAAGTTTTCATTAATGTGAAATGGGTTTTCTGAATAGAACTCTCGGGAACAAGAGAGATTTGTCGAAGAAGAACCTTCGCCTTCTTTTTTTTTTTTTTGGAAGAAAAGAAGGATCCAAACAAAATTGATGATTCTTAATATGAAATTTAAAATAGTAACGTGGTAAAGAGAAATAAAAGTGAGTGAACTTACCAAAATGCTTGGGGGAGTGGAAGAATCCCTTGGCAGCACCATAATAATCAGCATAAATAATTTTTGCATGGGGGTATTTTTGTCTTAATGCCTCCAAGGCAAGTTTAAGCTGAGAATTGTGGTACTTTGAGAAAGCATTATATGCTTTTAAGCAGCCATTTTGATCATAAGCTGATTTATTTGGTGTTCTAAACAAGGTTAGATACACTGCATTGCAGCCAATTGGCAAGTTACCTGGTACTATTAATTCTACTGCTCCTTCTTCTATTAACATCTGAAAAAATTCCCAAAGAAAATATTGAAAATGCTAAAATTATTTTATAACCAGACTCGACTCAAGTCCTAATATTCATGAAAAAAATATTTCACGAAAATGCATTCCGCAAAAATTAATTACCTAACAAAGGGGCTCATTTCTCACATAAATTACAGTTTTGTCAAATACATGCATTCATGTTGAGAATTAGAAACCATAATTCTGTACTATCAAAAAACAATAAAATTACAGTAAAGAATTAACGACACAAGAGAGTCACAGTAAAGAATTAAAGACACAAAAGAACACATTAGATTTATAGAGATTCGTTTCAATTGAGACTACGTCTTCATCCATCGCTATAATAATTCACTATAATGAAAAGAAATTTAGGAGAAGAAATCATATAACCCATCTTCTCTAATATATCTCTCTTTTTAATAATAATAATATGAAACCCTAATAATGATAACCTATTTTTCAATCCGCGCAGTTATTCCATACACAAACGTAATGAAGCACCACAACTAAACAGACTTATTTGTATGTTTACGTAAAGCTTCAATAATTGCTATTTATGTGATAAATGTGAGGTAGGGGCGTACACTAGTGGCAGCAACAATTGTTTCAACTACCAGTGGGACAAGAGCTTTAAGTTGTTTAATGGTTCCACCAACAAAAAATGGGTAGTTGTAGTCATTACCACCGATCTCACCCACGAGAAACAGAGATCTTTCAAAATACTTTGCACAACCTGTCACCAAAATAATTGAAACTAATTAATGAAATTTGAACTTAGGACCTTAATTTAATATGATATATATGAAATGGTCATCTCATCTTATTTGTTAATACTTATATACACTATAATAATATGCATAGCTTTTGACTGTTGTGTAGATGATTGCTAAGCTTAGACAACCTACTATCTTTAAATTAAAAGAGTAATTTTTTTGTGAACTCCAACCATACTCTCTATTTTGACTCTTTATTTAGCTTTTCAATGAATATTTATTGATCTCTCATCGTCTCTTATATAATATAATTTTTTAAATATATTAATGGTCGATCAGTTTAAATATGATTTGAATAATTTAAATTATAGAGTATTGAAATTTATAATTAATTAAATCCAATCATTGTTAATTATTTTAAAAAGTTAAAATAAAAAGTCTCTTAAAACTTATTTTTAAGCATTGACTCCTAAAATATAAAGTATTTTATGTTTAGAGAATCTCTCGTAGATAACCTTAAAAGATTTATTTATAGGAAAACTATTTAATTTCTTATTAGTCAAAATGTCATGTGAAGGTAACATTTCAAATGTTATTTAGGCCCTGTATGATGGGGATTAAATCTTAGACTTTTAATAGATTTTGATAAAAGTTGATAAAATGTATGACTAAAAAATTGTGAATCACATAAAATATGTTATTAAAATTAATTGTTGGCTTTGACCTTAATAAGAAAATATTAATTAAAAGTAAAAAGTAACTTTAATCTTAGCATGTAGATTCAACATGGCATTGTTCCATGTAAATTATTACCTTCTTTGGTGGAACAAAGTGTAGATTTGAGCTTCTTGAACCACACAAGTTGAACGCTCAATGAATCGTTAGTCCACAAGATCTGTCCAATCTTGCGATCATAGAAAATTTTTGCGTCCATTGCAGTAGCTCCAGCAACCGCGAAATTCCGTCCATGCTCGAATTTCTGATCACCTTTAGCAAGTGCCAAATATGGTGGCAGATAAGGTAATCCATATGCCTCCGCTACATTAAATTTTCACAAACCATTATAAAGTAAATCTAAGGTCGAGTTCATGAATCTTTTTATGTTCACAGGAACGATAATGAGGAATAAGAGAATGTATTGATGGTACGTACCAATGAAGTCGACTACAAGGCGGCCATCTGAGCAACGTCCGGTGGCACGATGAAAGTAAGTTTCACCATAAGGAAGCTTTCCAATGACTGGAAATGCAAGGGCTCCTGAGAGGAGAAAATTTCCTGTGTCAGCAAGCGAGTCTCCAAAGCTAAAAATTGAGTCATACTTGAGAGGAGGGCTAGCTGAAACTATCCCTAGATAAGAAATTATCACTAGGATTGAAATGATTTTCATGCTGGTTTATATGAGGAACGAGAAGGAAATTTACCAGTATGTTATTTGCTTTTGTGTACGTACCTATCCTTAAATAGGCGACAGTTCATAATTGCTTAATTTTCTGCAAACTAATTTGGTTAGGTGATTATAAATATAGTCACGCAATAACTGTATAAAAAAATGTCACTAGTTATGATCTAGACAAGTGGATGAGAGCCCTATTAATGTTGAGCAATGTTTGGTACATATTCATTTTTCTCTCTTCTTTTTAACCACACATTATTCAATAAATTAATATTATATGCAAATCCAAAAATTTTCCTTAATTTTTAATCACACATTCTCCATCAATCAACAATCCAAAATTTTTTTTTTTTCTCAAAATGAGAATCAAACAGGACCTTAATCTAAATAGGGACGACAATACAAATTTTGTATATAATTGGACAGCAAACAGGGCAATTCCTCCACAACTTTACTCCAAGTGTGATAGCATTGATATTCTTAACAGAATCTAATTTCTTTAATTAGTAATTTAGTTTGGACGATCTTTGTGAGGTTTAAGGTGTGAATCTTGACTTTTTTTTAGGGTCTATGGTGAAAAGTCTATTATTTTTACTTTTATTGGACAACAACTTACTTGCTTAACTCACTTTATAGGACATCTCCAACCTATTTCACTTAAATGGTTTAACTTTCACATTCAAAATGGCACAACTTTCACACCATCTTATTCAGCTATCTCTAATATATTATAGCAAATGTTACATAATTAAATGAAGGAAAAATGGCCGACTTTACCCAAAACTTTCATTTGTGCTATCGAAAGTATCAAACCTTTAAAAAAATCGCAGTTCAAGTCTAGATTGATGGTTTCCGTCAGTTTGACATCAAAAACCGTCAGTTGACCTCAAAAAAATTTAAAAAATATAATAATTTTGACCAAATAAGGCAAGGGTAAATTTGTAACTTTATAATTTTAATATAAAAAAATAAATAAGGAAAAAAAAAAACCATCTTCTTCTTCAATTATTAGATTTTTTATTTGTGTGGTCAACTGATGGTTTTTGGGGTCAAACTGATGAAACCGTCAAATTGGAATTGGACTGTGAATTTTTTAAAGGTTTGATACCTATTGTGATACAAATGAAATGTTTGGGCAAAGTCTGCTATTAAATGAAAGGTTTTGTACATTGGCTGTAATTTTCCCTTAAATGAATAGTTTTATTTTTATTTCTTTATTTTTCAATGATCAACAATTAATTTGTTTCAAATATTATTTAATTACAAATTCTAACTAAAATTACTAAATTAAAAAATTCATTTAACGTCTCAATATGTAAAATACATATGATAAAAAAAAATTCACAAAAGAAACATTAATTACAACTAATTTTATCATTTAACTTCTTGATTACAATTTATAATAATAATCAAATTAAAATAAATATAAATTAAATTTATTTATTAAATAATAAAAAGATATAATAGAAATTAATAAATTTACGCCAAATTAATAATGTAAGGTTGGAGTTGCCTTATAACATTATAAAGTCAGTGTTGAAGTTGAAATTTAGGCCCCATTTGATACACATTTTTTTGTAAAATGAGAATGAAAAATATAGTCGTTATGAGCCCCACACAAGAGATATAAAGTCAAATATGGTGGTTGGATGTAATGGATAACGATCATATTTTTCATTTTTATGGTGAAAAAATGAGAACCAAACGAGGGCTTAAACATTGTAAGGGTATGAGAAATGTTTTTATTTTTCAATAAGAATTCTTCTTTAATATAATAAAGTTCGATATTTTATATTGAGAATTTCTCAAATAGAAAAACGTTTAATAATTTGTAATAAGAATAGTCAAATCTATAAATAATCAATCAGCTTGGGATGAGCCAGTTTTTACGTAGGTGCAGAGTTAATTAACCCAATTGTAGGTCAGGACCATGAAGTGGCATTTGAATTAAACAAATACAAAACGGGTAATTAATTAACCGTGCTCTAGGGTAGGGTCCTAATAAACGTTTGGTTAGCCATTTGTATGCTGCCTCAGTCAGGTGCAAATAGGGGCGAGCTTGGTTCCAAGTGATATGGTTTAAGAAGGAAATCGAAATTGAATACGGTTTTTCTACAAATAAACAATTGATTCTATCTATAATTATGGAATCGAACTGCAATCAAACCGAATGGTTCAAGTTCGATTTGCTTTGGTTCCATAACCAAAATTTATAATACTTAATGCAATTCACAATACTAAGCTTATCACCAAAAGTTGATTCATACATGACATCCAAAATCAAAACAATAAGCCCGTGTTTTACAACCATTTTTTAAAAGAGTTTTTGAATGGTAATCCTATTCTTGAGTTGAACAAGGTCAGGTATGTGCCTACCGTGCAGATGAATCTTGTTTCCTTATAAGAAGTAGATAATGAATATAATATAAGAATTCATAAAGGGTTAATCAGAATAATCCTCAATGGTGAGGAAATAATATCCACTCCCAAAGTAAATGGAATTTACACCCTCTAGGCTAAACCTTTGGTTGGAAATAGCTTTGCAACTGTAAATTCTTAAGGTGACAAGTCTTTAATATGTGGCATAAAAGACTTGGCCACATTAGTGAAAATGGACTAAAAATTCTCAACAAACTTGGATATTTTGGAAAAAATCATAATAATATTGGAAAACTTAAGTTTTTGAAGAGTGTTTTCTTGAAAAACAAAACAAGTTGCCTTTTAAAAGTGGAATTCATAAATCCACTTTTATTCTTGATTATTTACATGTTGACCTCTAGAGTCCAATGTCTGTAAATACATAAAGTGGATTTAGATTCTATTATTTATAGTAAATGATTATTTAAGTAAAATATGGATTTTTCTTTAAAGGCCAACTCTGATACTTTTCAAAATTTTAAACAACGAAAATTAATGATTGAAAATCAAACTAACAAGAAAGTCAAAGCTATTAGAACATATAACGGCCTTGAATTTCATAATTTTGAATTTGTCTCTTTCTGCAAAGAATCTGAAATTTTAAGACATGGAATTGTATCATATACCCCTCAGTAGAATGGTACTATGGAGAGAATGAATTGAACCTTATTGAAAAAGGTTGGATGTATGTTGCTAAAGTATGATTTTTTTTGGGAGATACTTTGAAAACTATCACATATCTGATTAATAGAATTTCATCAAGTGTAATAGATTTTCATGTCTCTAAAAAACGCGGTTTGGAAAGTCTCACGATTATTCTAAACTTAAAGTGTTTGGTTGTACTGTCCATTCTCATCAAAGTGAAGGTAAACGTGAACTTAGACCCATAAATTGTATTTTTCTAGGCTATGGAGAAGAAACTAGGGGTTATAGACTTTGGGTAGAAGAAACAAATCACAAATGAGTTCAAGGTTATTAGCACGTTTTCAATGAAAATGACATGCCCTGTACTTCTTCTTCAAAATTGAGGTCTGATGAAGTTGCACATGTCAAAGAAAATGTTTTGGAAAATCAAGAAAATAATTCCTTTGAACGAAATGATTTGATTGAGGTGTAACCTTTTCAATCTGAAGATGATCGAGGACAAACTGAATTTGAAAATGAAACTCAATTCCATAATCCTAATCTTTCTGATTATTAGTTGACCAGAGATAGAAATAGGTTTCCTTCTGCTAGAATAAGCAATGATGACTTTGTGACTCTTTTCTCTGCTTTAGACTCTCTAAATTCTGAACTTACTAACATAGAAGAATCTGTTAAACTGTAAAGAATCAAATCTTTGGAAAGAAGCTATGAATGATGAAATTGATTCTTTGGTTAAGAATAAAACTTGGATTCTTGCCAACAGGTCTAAAATTCAGAAAATAGTAAACTGCAAATGAGTTTATAAGATTAAAGAAGTTGAGTCTAATGTTGAAAATAAGATATATAAAGCTATATTAGTAGTTAAAGAGTTCACATAGAGAGAGGGTATTGATTATAATAAAATATTTTTTCCAGTTGCAAAATATATTTCAATCAGAATTTTATAAAGGTTCAAGAGGACTGAATTTGTCTATTTGTTATTATATGTTGATGATATGCTTCTTGCTTGCTATGACAGAACTAAGATAGACTTGATTAAATCAAAACTGAAATCTGTGTTTGAAATAAAAGACCTAGGTCAAGTTAAAGTTAAATGAATTTTAGGCATGAAAATTTAACGAGATAAAAAAACTTGTTCTCTTCATGTGAATTAGTGCTCTTATGTGAATAAAAATACTTGAAAAAATTTCTGTCTAATTGCAAATTTGTTCCATTGTTTCTTGCCAAATGCCAATCATTTCAAATTTTCAAATGAACAATCACCTAAAACTAAAAAGTACATTTTTGCATTCTGTTGCGAACATGCCCAAGACAGAAAAAGAAATTAGTTCTTCAGGTAGCGACTGACCAACCACAATTGAGTCAGTGGACGGTGTATACATGATTTGACGAAAGGGTCGAGATTCGGAAGAATAAACAGAATCCACAAAGTCAACTTATGCCTCTATACTATTAAGAGAAAGATCAAATTGGACAATTTGAAAAAACTAATGAAGAATTTGAAAGAATGATAAAATACCTTATGCTAGACCAGACTTAACACATCTAATTTGGCAGTATAGTTTAAAAGGTGAAATTCACTGGCTTGCTATAAAATGAATGTTGAGATATTTGAAAAGCTCATCTAATTTGGGATTACAGTTTAAAAGGTGTAATGAAGGCATAATCGTGAAGTGTTACACAGATTCTCACTTTGCAAGTGATTTAGATAAAACAAGATCAACTTCTTCTTACATTTGTACACCGTGATGAGCGTATTAGCTAGAAATTACAACTTCAGAAATTGGTAGCTCTGTCTTCAACAGAGACACAACGTCTAAGTTTGGCCCCCATTCTTTCAAAAATTCATATTTTTAAAAGCTCATTTTCAACCGCACATTCTCCTATAAAATAATACTACACGTAAATTAAAAAAAAAATCTTACTTTTTAACCACACAATCTCCAACAAAACACTATTGAAAATACAATTTTTTGTCCAACAATGGGGCTCAAACAAGGGCAATATATTGTAGCTTGTGATGCTATTAATTAAGGAAGGACTTCAGTTGAAAGGGTTACAAGAAATTGATTTTATAAATGAAGTAGTTAGGGTGTATACTGATAATCGGAGTGCTATTTACCTTACTAAGAGTCTTGTTTATTATGATAGAACTTGACATGATATAAAATTCCATTTTGTAAGAAATATGGTAGAAAAATGTATGATTAGTTTAGTCAACATACCTACTGAATTCAACCCTACATATATTCATCGCACGTATCTTTCCAAATGTAACATGTGAAGTGCGTATATTTATGGAATTACTGGAAATGTCACGTGAAATGTAAAGTGTGGCTTGATGATATTTTATCAATTACAAGTAAAGTAGTTTGTTTTCGGTGATTGTGACCATGAACTTATTTATTTTTGTAATAATGGGAAAGAAATTCTTAAGGAAAATGATGAAAATTCTCTCTAATCACAGTAATTAAGTGTTCTAAAACTCGTAGTACACATTAGTCCAAAATTAATAAAGGATCAAATAGGATATATAAACCTTGAATTTTGCTACTTTACCAGAAAAAATCATTACCACTTGGATGACATCCACTCACATGTGGTGAGACCTGCGAGAATAAAAAATGCAAAAAAAAAGGTGGGACCCTGTGGAACCCCCAATAGTGAGGGTCGGTAAGGGAGGGTGTCAAAACCCTCCTTGTAAGTGTAGCTTGATTGAAAAACCTTTGATTAAGTTACACAAGGAGGATGAAGTATTTTTCAATTAGAGCCCTAATCTTACTTAATGGTCACTAAATCCACGACTCTCGAGAATAGAAGCACAATTAGCAGTTATTAGCTGCGGACTAGTGTAGGGTCCATCCACTAAACCTCTGGCTATCCATTTGTAGGCTGCTTCTGTAAAATGTAAACCATCCCAACTCACATAGTTAGAAGGGTCTTCACAAGTGGTTGATCCTGAATCTCCACAGTGCACGGTTAAGCTGACATTGAAAGGTCCTTCCCCTCCACAGCATGCAGTTAGAGTTCCTTTCGTAAACCCTACAATAAGTTATTTTTTTCGCTCATAATCAAAAAAATTACTTAAATTTAAGCAACTATTAAGCTTATTCAAACATGATGTATTCATATGAAAGTTGAAATAAAATAATGTACCATATTTGTTGGGGGAGAGATAAATGGACATTGCAGCATTGTAATAATCCGCGTAGATAATGGTTGTATGAGTGTGAATCTGTCGAATGCGCTCCAAATTTAATTAAGAAATTCCAAATTAATATACTAAAGTCCACTATTTACGTTGCTATACAGCATTATTACTCTTAAGACTGTCGACAAATTCAATAAATACCCACATACTTTCATTATTAAACTAAATTAAATATGAATTTGACACGTATTCATTGATTTTCTTAAACTTAATTCATTGTACAATTTTTTTTAAATTCATTATTCAATTATTTAAAATTCGTTTAGAAACCACGTACGTAGTTCATGTGCATGTTAATTATTTAGATTGTCGCCACTTTGCAAAGCACCAAATCATCGAGATCTCTAAATGAATTAAAAAAATAATTGGTGCACCTCAAGACAATCAAGTCTTGGTTATTCACCAACCCAAACAATAATTTGAGCAACATGAAAATTGAAATGCTCAAATGCATGTGAACTTGCAAGATTCAGTCATAATCAAAGAGTTTAGGTAATATTGATTACAAATTAATTTGAAGAAAGAGGAAGATGAGAGTGAATTAATAATAAGGACGAGATAGCATAAGTAACATTTTTTTTTTATTTCTTAATACTCTCTAACAATTAATCTTGTTCGTTACAATTTTTTTTAAAACTCATTTTCAACCATACAATTTAAAAAAAAAAAAAAAAAAAAAAAAAAAAATTTGTTACTTTTCACAATTTATTTTCAAAAAATCAACGTTTATACTCTACTTCACAAAGCAAGCCCCTACTATTTTAATGGGTAATAACAATTGGAATTATAAGGAGACTTGAAAAAATTAATACCCTTACAACCTAGAAATATATTTTAATTAAGCTAATATTAAAAAAGAATTATAATTTATGAAGATATCTCTTATTTTGAATAACAAGGAGAATATAGAGAGCATAGTGAGAAATGATAAAGAATATTACGGCGGACTTAGCATCCATTTCTGAAGAATTTATAAACTATTTAATTTATAAATAGATAGAAATAAATATTAGTTTTTTCTTTTTTTTAATGTATTATTTGGTCAAAGGTCAATGTGAAAATATGAATTTTTCAAAGAGTCATTCACAAGTATTTCCTCAAAAGAAACTACATAGAGCATCTACCCGACATTAGGCACACAAAAATCCTTTATAGCATTCAAGTTCAACTGGAAAAAATTTAAATAAAAAATACAATAATTTCGTAGAAGTCTAGAATATACTGTCATTTTCCCCATAATTGCCAATACTACTACATCTGTAAATTAGTTTCCTTCCAAAATGTCTGACCTTGCACGTTGAGAATCAAAATGAATTATTTGCAGAACGAGAAAGCAATAAGAACAGATATGAAAAATAAAAAAATAAAAAAAATAGTAATAACCATGAAAATATTAAAAAAAAAAAAATGCCTTTCGCTTATCGTGTTATTGACCCGTAGTCTACATCCATGACAAACCCTATCTTTGTTCACTATTTTCTCTTTTGATTTTTTAAATTCTTTTTCCACACCCCTTTGGCGCTTGTAGTGGTTCATTGATGATTAACTGCTCTTCGATGATTTTTTGTCCCATGAATATCCGTTCGACACCATTACCAATATTAATCTCCTTTATTTTATTATGAAGATCCTCCAACCCATTCTTCAAGAGAATAGTTCCCTCCTCGATAAGAGATGCATCATCATTGTTATAAAATTCATATGCAGCTTCAAATAATTTTGACTAATGAAATTCCTTATTTCTTGAAGTGGTTAATAAAAAAAAAAAAAAAAGGACGGACCCCCTTGTTGAGAGTAGCGTAGTAACTAAAAATCGTCAAATCGAAAAATCAAACCGAAATCGCATTTTGGAAACCGTCGGTTTGGTGCCACGTGGACCCGTCAACGAAATCGTTTTGAACCAAATCAAACCGGTCAAAAACAGTTTGGTTTAGGTTTGAGAAATTTTATTGCGATTTAAAACCAAATCGGACCGGCGAAAAAATATATAAAAATTAAAAAATTAAAAAAAAAATGAAAATTTCTAAATTGTAACGTGTAAGACTTGTGTATGGCTTTCTTTTTTTTTTTTTTTAAATGAGACTCATATATTTCATAGGCTCTTAAAATGAAAGTCTGAAACGATTTATCAAGCAATCCCACGTTGTATTCCATATTAATTACTATCATCAAACAATCATCAACTTATATAAACTGCATAGTACTTCAATGATTAAACAAACTTCAATCAAAATCAAAATTAAAATCTTACATTAAATTGGACATCTTTTAAAAAATTATTACAACTTCTGGTTCTGTCGATTATAATTTGTAGAAATCTAGATGAAAATTTTTGATCGGATCAACAACTATGTAATCAAAGTGAAAACAAAATAAAAATTTCGAATCTTAGAAATGAAATTACATATTGTAAATAAATTTATTTAGGTATAAATTTACCAAATATTCTAATTTGACTTGAGAATTAGTTAATCAAAGAATTATAAGAAGAGAGAATAAAAGAATAAAAGAGAAGAAGGAAAGTGTCGGGGTCTAAAATGAAGAAAGAACTCTATTATTATTTTTTTTATATAAAAGTAATTAAAGATTGAATTATATATTTTACCAAAAAAATAAAAATAAATTATGAGAACCGTCCGGTTCCTCGTGGTTTCCATACTAGAACCGGGAATTGGACCGGAATCGGTTAATTATTAATAATTTGTCTTAAAATCAAATTATTTTTTAGAAGATTTGAAACCGAATCGATCGATTCTAAATGTTTCCAGTCCGATTTTGGAAAAAAAAATGTTAACTCCTAAGTTAATAGTATAAAAGTAGACGGGCAAAAAATATAAACGGCGAAATCGATGGTTTAAAATCGGACGATAGGTAAAAAAAAATACGACAAAATCGACGATTTAAAATCGGACCAAACCGTTAGGTTTAGGTTTGAGTTTTTTTTCAAACCATTCAAAATGATTTGGTTTAGGTTTGAATTTTTCACAATTGAATTAAAAGGCACATCGATCATCGAGGGCGTTGAATGCACATCCCGCAGCAAAAATCACAATTAGTCACAAGAATAATAAATTTATTAACTGAGCATTTAATATAAGAATAATATTAGGGTAAACATCGTATTTACGTACAACATTAATGTAAAGGGACATGCATCATTACTAGTGCTATATTGCTATGTAACACAAATAGTGATTTGCATCAGTTCATGCGGTGGTGCTAGAAACTATGGATCACTATAATTTACTTATTTAAAGAGAAAGCTGTTTAGTACAAGTAGTGCTAAACATCAGTATTAACTATTAATTGTCATGACTTGATTTTACATCTTAAATATAAAAATATGAGTCTCATTTAAATGGTCTTATAAATTAATGCTACTTAATTTCCGCCTAGATGGTTATATAGCATCAATTGCACTCCTTACTAAAATATTGCTACTTCATTAATTACTTATTGCTAACTAGGGATAGCAACGGGACGGACCCTGTCCCTCCCCACTCCACCTTAGATTGGGGGGGGGGGGACGGGTGGGAATTTGCCACGTATGCTACCTCGTTTAAATTTTTTATTTTTGTATATTTTCAAAATTTCGAGTTATGATATTATTCAAAATTCAACCCTTAATCCAAAATCTAAAGGTCATTCCATATATTTTAAATTTTTTTCTAGTTTTTTCGATCAAAATATTATAAACTTGTTTTGATTAATTGGTATAAATCTTTTAAAAATAAAGAATATTTATTTAACTATCATGATTCATAACTTCAGATTATATAATTTAATTATAATAAAAAGGTTGAATGATCGGATTTATAAATTATATAAAACAATTGTTACTTATGTAAAATTTTAAATTGACAATTGTATAATATAGCTGTTGGATTATAAACATATTATAAAATTGTAAATACATTCAACAATATTTTCAAACTAATCATTTATCAAAATTCTATTTTTAAAATTTCTTTCACTGGGCGGGTCCAACCCGTTGGTGCGGGTTTTTTGGGCCCCATTTAGAGCGAGGCGGGGTTAAATTGTCATCCCTACTGTTAACATTTATAAATTAAAAAATTTCTCCCAAGGAAAAAAACAAAACAAAACAAAACTGTAGAACCTCTTATCTCAATCCACCACCAACATACTCATCTTTCATTTTAGTTATATATCCCCACAACCACGTGAAATACTAAGCAAGTGTCTCAGCCATGTCTTCAAAAATTTCCTCATTAAGAACTGCATTTGCATGTGTAGCCCTCTTTCTATTATCAGCAAGCAAGTATGCATGTGGATGCTACAAATCCATAATCAGTTTTGGTGATTCAATTGCTGATACTGGAAATTTGCTTTATTTAGAATCAACTTCATCCAACAAGAAGCCACCATCTGGGTTCCTACCTTATGGAGAAACTTTCTTTCATCATCCCACCGGCCGGTTCTCCGACGGCCGTCTTATCATCGATTTCATTGGTAAGTCAACTGCCCTCACACACACACACACACACACAGAGCGAGAGAGAGAGAGAGTTCTTGCAGGCAGTACATAAAAACATTACAAACAGATATACACAAAATGTTTGTCCATTTTATTTTACTTTTTCTCTTGGGTTGTTAATATGTGCCATCCTTGCAGCTCAAGATATGGGGCTTCCATTTGTGCCGCCATTCCACGGCGAAGGCAATGTAAGCAGGAGGAGTTACCGGGAAGGTGTGAATTTTGCAGTCGGTGGAAGTACAGCTCTGGAGGACTCATTTTTTGCAAAAATAGGAGTCAAAATTCCTTTTGCAAATGTCTCTCTAGTGGCCCAGTTGAGTTGGTTCAAAGAGTTTTTGTCTACAATTTGCCACAACCCCTCGAGTAAGAAGAAGCGCCATCTCTATATAAGCTCCTCTAATGTGTTTCTCTTTCGTTCAACTAAAAAAGTTAATTAAAATCTTTAACCATAAATTTAACTCTCATCAATTTTTATCAAAATTTATTAAAAAATCGCATTTTTATGTAAATCAAAAAAGGAATTATTAAATAAATAAAATAACGGACCCGGTTAATTTTATAATTAAAGTAGAGCATCTAATCCCTCGTATCGTGTGGTTATGTTTGCGTTTGTGGATCCATTCATACGAATAATGTTGTGGATAGGATCATAGGACCGACATACAAATGGTGTCCTCTCACTTTAAAATAGTTTTTTAAAATAATTTTCTAAAATTCAGCCGAGTCAATTTAATGAAATTTAAAATAGTAATTTTTTGAAGATTGAAAAGAAGAGAAATTTTAGAATTTACTTGTAATGTTATTTTATTGGAGAATGTGTGACTAAATAAAATAGAGAAAAATGCATTTTAGATAAAATAAAGTCCAAACAAGGACTTGAATTTTTATTCTTCCACTTTCTTTGTAAAAGCCTAAATTTTGAAATCACAAATTAATTTCTCATTCCACCTTAATGCTATGTTTCACTGAAATTGCAACCCCTGTTTAAATAGCCCTAAATGATAGGCTAAAAAAACTTATTTAATTTTACATTTCATTTAGCCTTTCGTCTGATGCCATTTAAGCTGGAGTTGCAACTTTAATGGAGTTAAATAGAATTACTCTCAGTATATAGGCTGTCAATTCGGTCACATATTTTGCCAACCGGGCTATATTTCTTCTCATCTCGATTCTCAATTCACTGATAGTGTTACCTTATTGGAAGAAAAAAAAAAAAAAAAATTGTGTGATTGTACTACTAAGCATGGGCGGAGCCAGCATAGGCCTGCACTAAACTTCTGTGTCCAAAAAAATTCAGCCCATATTATTTTTTCTTAAAGTTATAGCCCACACCACACAACATTGGCCGACAATTGAAGAAGCCCAAATTTCCAATTTCCATTCAACCCATTCAACCGACCCATTCCAATTTCCATTCAATTTCAACCCATTCCAAGACGGCAAGACCCAACTTCTTCTTCCACTTCGATTCGCCTCCTCCCGTCTCCGCCACCGCCGGCCTCCAGTCCTCGACACTGCTCAATCTTCGTCATTTCGCTCCGCCATTCGACTTCTCAACCTCTCAAAAACTCTCACTCGGCGATGTCTTCCCCCATTCACCTTCAATTCAAAATCAATTTTGAATTTCAATTTTCCTCCTACCCTTCCTCCGGCTCAATGCCTCCGCTCCGCCCACCCAGTCCCGGCATCGCTTCGTCTCCACCTCTTCTTCCCAGTGCCGGACCGGACTTGACAAATTGTGAAGGTCTCAACAGCGCCTTCTCTTCCCGCGTGAAGACCGTGATTCCGCCACTCCCCGTCCCTATTTGTTCGACGGCTCAAGGCGGCCGCCAGCCGGCGATTCTTCGGCAGCAGAAGAAGAAGATGAAGCTCCTTAGCTCCAATAGTCCGATTCCTCCCGACCCGATTTCGATTTTCAAAGCTTTTTTTCTTATTCTTTGTTATTTTGATTTGTGTAAATTGTAATAATTCATGGTATTTTTTTCTTAACATATGAAATTAGCATTTTGCTCTTCAATTGCTCGAAACGGCACTGGTCGTATGCTCTCCGGACTTCTTCAATTGATTTTTCTCTGGCCCTGTTAAATGTGAATTGTAAATTGCTTATAGTATTGCCCTGTTAAATGTGAATTGTAAATTGCTTATAGTATTGCTATGTGAATAGATTATAGAATTGTCTGTGAATTGCTTAATTGCTTTACTTTTGCCTCCAGTGTTTCTGTATTTGTGAAATTACTCTTACTCCCAAATTTACTCGACGTTCGGTGTCGATAAATTTGTGCCCGCATTGAACTAATATCGTGGCTCCACCCCTCCTACTATGGACCCTCCTCTTCATCAAACCAGTCCTTGTCCGAAGTCTGAAATATTCTTTCAGTATCAAACAATCGTCCTACTTGATATCAAGCTGATTAACAAATAGGCTAACCGGTTCAAGGTCATTTGATGAATCGAATGATAATTTTGAATTTCTTAACTAACTACTGTTTTGTGCAGGGTGTAAAACATTTCTTCAAACCTCACTAGTTCTCATGGGAGAAATAGGAGGTAACGATTATAATCGTGCATTCTTTGGAGGGAAAAACGAAGAAGAAGTTGCATTATTTATTCCTCAAGTTGTTAAAGCAATCGGTGTAACCATTGAAGTAAGTACCTATAAATATTTTTCTTAAGCCCTTAATTATATTACATAATACAAATTCAATCAGAATAATATAAATCCTAACATGTTCCTATTTAATGTGCTTAGTTATCAACAAATATTTAAACCATTATTTAACATAAGGATATATTGAAAAAATATAACAAAATTTATGTTTATGACTATATTAGTTATATTTTCTTAATCTATGTGAAAATGGAAACAAATTTATATAAGTTAATTTCATGATAGGAATTGATTAAACTTGGAGCCACTACACTAATGGTTCCTGGGAACTTTCCGATTGGATGCTCGGCTTATTATCTTACATATTTTGAACATTACGAGGAAAAATATATTCGAGATCCGAATACAGGATGTATTAATTGGCTAAATATGTTCTCCGAGTACCATAATAGTCTACTCCAAATGGAGCTGGAGCGCATTCGACAGATTCACACTCGTACTACTATTATCTACGCGGATTATTACAATGCTGCAATGTCCATTTATCTCTCCCCCGACAATTATGGTACATTATTTTGTTTCAACTTTCATATGAATACATCATGTTTGAATAAGCTTAATAGTTGCTTAAATTTAAGTAATTTTTTTTCATTATGAACGAAAAAAATAATTTATTGTAGGGTTTACGAAAGGAACTCTAACTGCATGCTGTGGAGGGGAAGGACCTTTCAATGTTAACTTTACCGTGCACTGTGGAGATTCAGGATCAACCACTTGTGAAGACCCTTCTAAATATGTGAGTTGGGATGGTTTACATTTAACAGAAGCAGCCTACAAATGGATAACCAGAGGTTTAGTGGATGGACCTTACACTAGTCCGCAGCTAATAACTGCTAATTGTGCATCTAGTTTCAAGAGTCGAGGATTTAGTGACCATTAAATAAGATTAGGGGTCTAATTGAAATTATATATCCTATTGTAGTTGTTTCATGCCAATGTCAAGTCATAGAGTATGGGATCCCATGTTGGACATGAACTAGATATATTTCAATGCAAGGCAGCAAGAAAGGTATTTTAGTCTATTTTTTATTTTTATTTTTTTGTCTGAAATCCTTTTTGACCACCCTTTCAATGATTTTGGGATTTAAAAAAAACATCATGATTTTGGTAAAATTAAAACACTATGCGTTACTCAAAAAATTGACCTAAATACTTTGTTTTGTGTATTTTCAAATTCGAGTTTCTCTAAAAATCTGTCTCATGTGCTGGTAAGCAATGCGACTACTCACTTACAAGTAGAAAAATTGTTAGAATAAGTGAAAGTTGGTGCACCTACAAAATCGTCCAAAGTAATTTACCGTTTATTTTTGGTGTATTTACTATTTAGTAACGATTTTCTTTCTTTTTAGGAAAATTGGCAATTTTAATTTTCAACTTTTGTAATTTATTGTTAATCTACCCTCATCCTTTTTAGATTTTCTCTTCTTCAGCTGAGGAGTAGCCTTGCAGCAGAGACAAGCTCATTTTCTAAATTAAAGATTCAACCTCAAATTTCAAATGGGTTGTGATGGTACGGTAGTGGTGGCTAGTGAGTTGCAGTGTGTTAGAGGTTGTGATTTGGGTGAGGTGTCATTCGAAGGAAAATTATTCATTTGTATTTATTAAAGAATAAAGTTGCTTAGCCAGGGCCAATGTGGCCCTAGCCATCTAGTGGTGCCCCCTATTGGCGAGGGGCTATAGGCCCATGTGGCCCTAGCCACATAGCAGCTCTCTTTTTCAAAAGACTAGTAAGACATACGTGCAAGACATGTGACACGGTATAGTTGACTATATAATAGTGTAAACATACAAAAAAAAATGTTTTTTGTGGTATTATTAAAAGACATTTCATATACTAAGATAAAATATAAAATAATATTGGAATGAATAAACAAATGGTGATTTATACATCTTAAAAGCTACATTTCATACATGTTCTAGGATTATGGGGATAGTAGGGGAAATGAAGTCCTTGGTCTATACATTGAAATATACATTTTCATTCTCTTTTAGTATATATTTTATATCTTATGGCTTAAAGAAGGATATAAAAAATGCATGTCATTATGTTCGTTCTTGGAAACATAAAGAATGATAGTCGCTACACAATGCATTCTCTTTTAGTATGATTAGGGTCTAGGATTGCAAGGATTGTCTTCATGAATTCCATCTCTATTTTCCCAATAAGATCAGCTCCAAGATCAACTGCTTTAATATATATTCCACCACCCAATTGAAAACTAATATGACAACAATGAATAGTGAATCTCGCACTCTCTTTTAAGAGGAGTGATTAATAGTATACACTTGGAAAAGAAAATGAATCCTATGCACACAATCAGAAACCACAAAATTGGGAGTAAATCCCTTGAGACCTTAATAGAAATGGAAAAAATCCACGATTACTTAATGCACAAATTGACAAACTGTATTCAAACTATTTTCCCAACAAATTTAGCCTATGTTTGCCCCCCTATTCTTTCAAAAATTCATTTTCAACCACATATTCTCCTATAAAATAATATTACACGTAAATCGAAATTTTTTTTTTACTTTTTAACCACACAAACTCCAACAAAATACTATTCAAAGATATATTTTTTGTCCAAAAATGAGGCTCAAACAAGGGCTTAGTTTGCATAATACTCAATAATCATTAAAAAAGAGCAAAATAACATCAATGGAAATCATTAAAAATATCAATTTACCTCTTGATGAGCAGATGTTCAGTTTTTTGGGCTAATAGAATCTTCTTCGGAACATTCTTATATTTTTTTTCCAAAAATATTGAGTAAAATGATAAAAATCCAGCATTTGTATTCATAAAATCTTCTTGCAAATTTTGTAGAAATGAATATTAATCAACTACTACTTTTTTTTCTCTCAAACTTGTGATTTAAGAAAAATGGATGCACCAAAAGCTCCATGCCCAATCTTCTCATGATCTCATGGCTAGATAGAAAAGAAAATACAAACCTATCAAAATCAATACTACTTAGGGAATTCAACACAATACAATCACTTGAAGAATATCAATCAATTTCGATAAATATAAAATCAAATCCCTAATTCATGCAAAAACTAATTAAATCTGTACAAAACATAATTAAAACAACACAAACAAAAAACTCATAACTTTAGTAGGAGAGTAGGTGGTAATGGTGAACGAATATCCATTTTGAACCTTTAGTAGGAGAGTAGGTGGTAATGGTGAACGAATATCCATTTTGAACCTTCAATCGTGACGATGGTAGAACCCATTTGTTTGTACACAAGCTTTCCATTTTCAACCACAACTTTATATGATTCACTCTCTTTCTATTAGAGAAAATGATAATATATTTTCATGAGAATGCTATCTAATATGCTATAATTAGTTCAATACTTTATTTGAAATATAAATTAACACTCGTTGTATAAATAAGTTAAAGCCAAAGCTATTAATTTGACAAAATAATTCCTGCTCTATTTATGCTTATAATAAATAGAACTTGCAGCTAATACAACCAGTAAAATCAAAATCAAAATCAAAATCAAAATCTACTTCCTTTCCCCATCACTTTTTATATCTCTAACCCTGAAACTATGTTAGTTCCTGCAAAAAAACCATAAGGGTGAACTTTATAGAATTAAGTGTCCGCTATTTTTTGGATTGATGTCAACTGAATTCTTTTGAAGGTCTTTTAACTTGAGATTTGAGAATAAAGGTAGCTTTGATTCACCCATGTTCTTAACTTTTCTTGTTTGATGATACATATTCACATTGTTTATTCATTGCCTCCCCAGCCATGGAAAGTCGACTGTATTAAGAGTCAAAGAATGATCATTAAATACTTGCAAAAAGGCATCCAATTAGAAAAGAGATTGCTGCTCATTTTGTATAAAAAGTTGATACAAATGTAAACCAAAATAAAAAATTTAATTTAATAACAATTGAATGGATTCATATATTTCATAAACTTTGATCAAAATTATGAAAAAATTAAAATTTTATCAAAAACCAAATAGGGACTCATTAATTGAAATTGAAATACTTGTCTAATGGAAAATTCCTAAAACTTTCATATGTAAAATGAAATGCACTATTGTCTTATGCATTGCTCCTGAAAGATCCCAGTGCCTTAATGGTCGTTATCCTTAATGTATTGGTGGTCGAATGCTACAATAGCAGCTCCAATGAATGGTCCAACCCAGAGAATCGACTACATATTTATTTAAACGGTAATAAAAAATATTAGTCCGAAGAACCCTGTCTAAAAGTTGAACTGGTTGAACATCTGATATAAATATTTTAATTATGTATTCAACACACCGTCGTCTATTTTTTTATATATCAAATATTCCCCGTCTAAACTTCATAAAATGAGGACATGACTTGAATTAGTTATGTATATAAAGAGGTAAAAGTCGCCATATATAGTCATCCCAGGGATTGTCTTTGTTATAAATGACATTAGCTCCAGTTCCAGTAATGGGGATGGTAGCAAAGTGAACCATGAAAACAGCAAATTCAATGAGAAGTAGACCCAATACCTTCATATAGGTAAGAGTTAAATCAAATTGAGAGAAATTTCAAGTTATTGTCGAGCAGTTGAGAGGCTCGACTCTCTCCCTTATAATTTTCAATTTTCTGTATTAATCACTAAATCACCCTCCTCAGCGTTTTTTAAATAGGCATAATGTCCCACCTTTTTTCTTCTTAGCAAACTACTTAATGAATAAACAAATGATATGGTAATAAGAAATAATCCATTGCAACTGACCTTCGGCATCAAGAGAGCTTTCCCTCTTACGACAAAATTGAAAACAAATCGTCACATAGCATGTTTTGTTTCAAAATCATTAGATATGATGCAAAGAGCCAAAAATTATTCAGATCCTAACCTTAAGCATGTTGCATTGTAGGTAACTAAACCCTTACTTTGCCTCAATTCCAAAATCGGTTTGCACAAATAATTTGACAATAAAATCAAACAAACTGCTACAAAAACAAAAACGATAATAATAATAATAATAATAATTTCACTTCCAAATACCTAGAAATAAAAGAAAATAACAAATGAAAAACCTTAAAATAATAATGAATGTTATAATCTCGTCAAATATCATCCAAATTTCTCAAAATCCAGAAAACAAAACCCAATTTCGAAATAATAAAATAAAGTCATTACACACTAAACTCACTTAGAACGAGGAACCCATGAAAGAAGGTCGAGAAGTCGGGGCATCAAGAAGAGACGCCTACTGGAGCTCAAATTCATTTAACTGTGCTTCAACTATTCCACTGACGTCGAATAATCCGATGCTTAAGGATCTCCCATTATGGGCGGAGCAGTTGAGTTGAGGTGATACAGTTGCGGTGGAGCTATTGGGGAGGGATTTGCTCGAAGAGAGAGATAAGGAAATGGAAAGTTAAAGAAAATGAAAATGAAAGAAAAATGGAAGGAATGGGAAAATTGAAGTGATATGACATGTGAGACAAATATGGAGTGTTAGAAAAGATATGTTATGTGAGTGTCAGGGCATTAGAATTAAAAATAGTGCACATAAAAATATGAAGTTTGAATGTTGCTGCTTCCATGATGTTAAGAAGAAGAATTTGATGATTTTATATGAACTCAGTTAAAAAAGAAGTGTGAGTGTGAGTGCAAAAAAAAATTTAAAAAAAAAAAAAAAAAAAGAGTGCTCGTGAGTGTTTAAAATTTAAAAAATAAATAAATAAATAAATTAAAGAGTGATTCGCACTGTCTCGCACTATGCGAGACAGCACAGTGCGAGAGCTGTCTAGCACAGTGTCTTTTAAAAAAAAATAGGCATGATAGATGAAAGAAAAAAAAAAATTAGGGCACGGAATCCTATGAATAATGCCAAAACCAACCCACTCTTTTATTTTATAGTGATATGGAACTCATGATATAATACTCTCTATTTTTTTTTTACTTAGCTACTTTCTTCTATTGTTAATAAATGTTCATCATTTATGCAGATTTAACGACAAAAATGGATGAAATGACATGATTTGCAATTGAGTCAAAGGTCAGGAATGTCTAATGCTAAAATATATATATATATATTCAAGGTAGATTAGTAACATATCGCAAATATTAAGAACAAAAAGTTAACTCATATATTAAAATAAATCACTTAACTCCAAGATCTTTTCCTCAATCTACCACCGTTGATTCCTCCTCTATGGCGGACACATATATTTCACAGAAATTGCCTTATTTTTTCATCCTCTTTATTGAGCCCTACATGTAATTCAAGAAACAGTCTACAATCTCTTCAATTGTTCCCCAAATCTATCATGGCCGGTGATTATATCTCAATATTTCGAAGAGTGAGATCTACATTTTCCAGCTCAATCAAGATCTGTGAAGGTTAGTTCTAAATATCCAATCGAAGTATAGATCACCTATTCTATAAAAAGTCGATCACTACATCAAAAAACACCTTTTGCAGCTGCCAAAAAATGCTGCAAAAGGCTTTTTGTAGCGTTTTTGGTGTGTTGCGAGGGTCGATGTTGCTGTTGAGAGAAGAGATATGGCAACGTTTAATCACTGTTGCTAAAAGATCTTTTGCAGCGTTTTTTCAACGTTGCGGTAGATCCTTCTGCATTGTTTTTCCAACATTGCCATAGACCTTTTTGCAACGTTTTTTTCAATGTTGCGGTAGACCATTTTGCAGCGTTTTTCCAATATTGCAGTAGACCTTTTTGCAACATTTTTTCACCGTTGCAGTAAACCCTTTTGCAGCATTTTTCCAACATTGCCATTGATCCTTTTGTAATTGCAACATTTTTCCACCATTGCGGTAGATCCTTCTGCAGCATTTTTTCAATGTTGTCATAGATAGTTTTGTCGTAGATCGATCTTAGTGATTTCTACCGTATAACTTCATATTATCCATGAGTTAATTTAATCAATGATCGCTAAACTTTATTAAAGATTACTATTTGCCCATCGAAAATTAAAGAGTTACTCTTTGCTTATTGAACTTTGCTTTAGGTTACTACTTGTTCATTGAAATTTAAAAGGTTACTCGTTGCTTACCCAAATTTAAACAAAATTATCCATCAACACTTGTACCATTTTCATCGGTGTTACCTATAGCAAAGTTCAGTGAGCAACGAGTAATCTTTTAAATTTCGGTGAGCAAAGTTCATTGAATAGTGAGTAACTTTTTAAAAATAGATGAGTAAGTTGTAACGATTAAATTATATTTATTATCCGTCACTTCTAGCTAGAACCCTATGTGGGGGAAATTCATGTATTGATGGGAAAAGTGGGGGAAAATCAATGATTTAGATCATGCCACAAGGACCAATGTAATCCATGATGTAACGCACAATATACCTATAGCAGCTTTGTTCCAGCGATTACACTTCAAAGATCAAGTTTCATCAGCTCTGCTATAGAAACCCCGAGACGCAATACACATATGGGCTAAGGAAAAAGAAAGCTATCGCAACATAAGGGAACATAAGTGGAGATTGTGGATTCACCCAAAGAATGAATTGCTAATAACTTGATTCATGGCACCATGACTAAGTCTGATGGTAGGGATAATCAAGGGCGGAGCCAACATCCGATGAGCTCGTGCGACCACCTGTGCTGGCTTCGTCGGAGTCTTCTGTAAGTTCCGTCACCGCCGGGAAGGGAGTGAGCAACAAAGTTACAGAGCAAGGAGGAAGAAGATGCTGGTACTGGGTTGGGCGCCTGGACTGATTTTTTTTTTGTTTAACAGGTTGTGGGCTTATCAATTTTTTTTTTTTTAAAAAAGAAGTCCAATGACAATGGCCCAATTAGCTGGATACCTGGGAATGGGATGGTGGATAAACACAATTGTTTGGTCCAATTATCCACACAAGTGATAAAGACGAGAACCCCTAACTTTCCCCAAAAGCTCGCTCAAAGGGAAATGGTTGGACTCTGTCTTATTAACCAACCCAGGAGACATTCTGCAACTGATGTGGGACGCATCAACAAGTCACAACCAAACTGCAAACAATTTGGGGGAGAGACAAGTAGAGTGGGATCGTGCGTGCCTGCGTAGAGAGTCTGGAGACTGGGGAGGATGAGTGAGGAGACGGTTGCACTACTGCGGCTAGATTTATTCTTATTCAAACTACGTATTTGTACACCTCTGACATTTCCTTTTTATAAAGGTCATTTTGAAAGTTTTTAATCCAACCCTTCAGCCCATCAAAAGGTGATACAATTTTGACGGAGAGCTCTGATCGAGGTAATTTTCATTTTTCGAAAACGAGAGCTATAAGTTGTTTGTATCTGAAATTGATGAGGTAGTGACACACTGTTGTGTGTTTATATAAAAAAAAATGGGTTAATTTCACAAACGGTCACTGAAGTTATCTGAAAATAACAACACGGTCACTGAAGTTTCAAACTTGCAGAAACAGTCATTGAAGTTTCAAATTTCTTGTACAAACGGTCACTGAATTTTCAGATTTTTTGGGCGAGTTTGCTGTAATTTTTCGACAACTTTCGACCACCAAAACTGTCGATTTTGAATATTGGTGGAAAGCCTACAATGTCCTCTTCAATTACCACCAAAAATCTCCCCATAAATCTAAGTTTTCAGAGTTTTTTGGGCGAGTGTGCGGCAATTTTTCGGCAACTTCCGACCACCAATACCACCGATTTCGGATACATTTGGAAAGCCTACAATGTCCTCTTCAATTACCACCAAAAATGTCCTCATAACTCTAATGGATTAGGCCGGAATAAATCCACGAAGTCAGCTACCCGAACTGGGCAGATTTTCAAATTTTTTTGGTAGCTGACTTCGTGGGTTTATTCCAGCCGGATCCCTTGGAGTTATGGGATATTCGGTAGTAATTGAAGAGGATATTGTGAGCTTTCCAACGGTATCCAAAATCGGTGGTATTGGTGGTTGGAAGTTGCCGAAAAATTGCCGCAAACTCGCCCAAAAAATCTGAAAATTCAATGACCGTTTGTGAAAGAAATTTAAAACATCAGTGACCGTTTCTGCAAGTTTGAAACTTTAGTGACCGTTTTGTTATTTTCTGATAACTTCAGTGACTATTTGTGAAATTAACCCTAAAAAAATTGCATTTTTAGAGGAATTGTTTGGTTAATTATTATTGAAGTTTGATAAAGAACTGATACTGCATTTTTTTTATCAAGTTTTAATGATATTTATAATATGAATTAGTTTGTTTGTCCCTTTCATTTGACAATGTGTATTTGTATGTATGATATACTTTGTACTCAAGTTATTGAGTAATTCACATTTCCACATTTTTGAAGAATAAGAAGAATTGTCAAATTCCAAAGCAACTTAAATTCTTAGTGATTTGATTCGGGAATCGTTACACAGATATGGCGGAGGAAAAGGTTGGAATTTCTAAGGATTGTTACTGAAGTAAGTCTCCATAAATCAGTTTCCTTGTTTATCTAGTTTGATTGACAGTAGGGTTCACTTATCTTCCTTTTTTCGCCTTTTGAAGTTCAGTGTTTGTGACTTCTTGTACAGTTGATTGGTAAAACCCCTTTGGTGTACCTGAAAAATGTCGTCGATGGTTGTGTTGCACGTGTAACAGCCAAGCTGGAATCAATGAAACCATGTCCTAGTGTTAAGGATAGGTATGTCTACTTATTCTACCGTAAATCTCTACAAACCATTAAAATGCTTGATTTCAGTGCCCCCGAGTTTAGGTCCTGACCTTTCTTTCAGGTTTCTCTTTACTTTCTTTCATGTTGATAGCTTGGTATTTGATGGGCAATGTCATGTTCAGGATTGGTTACAGTATGATTGCTGATGTAGAGGCTAAAGGACTCATCAAACCAGAGGAGGTTAGTTATTAGCATCTCCATTTTCTACAAATGCTACGTCAATATTGAGTAATTTATAGCAAAGAAAAAACCAACTTTTTAAGTCCAAGAGATTCATTTGCAGCTTTTGGTAATGCTAAATTATTGCGTCTTGCTTAATTCTATTCTTTGGACTTCAATAGTTGATGTGATCCAGGATGCGTTACAAACTCTTAAGGATTTGACGAATGAGCGGGAGAGTCTTAAGCTGGATTCGGGTCTTCGGGAAGGCAATAAAAGTAGCACAATTTCTTGTTCGATGAATGGGGCACAACATATTGAAGACAACATGCCAAAGATCAACTTTTATGTTGGAGTCGAGAGCCAAAACGAGTTGGAAGTCATTCGAATCAAGGAGTGGAGTTTCTATAGTATCTTGAGATCCATTTTTGAAATGGAAAACGATCGAATTGGAAGATTATATCTGAAGCAAAGTCGTATATCTTTAAGTAATCTTTCCAACGCACTTTGAATCACTTCAATCGGATATCGGTAGAAAAAGTTATAGTCAAATTATTGAAAAGTGTCCGGAGGACTTCTATGCGGCCGTATAGAAGAAAACGCATGCAGCCGCATGCGATTGGATAGAGCGTGGCTGAAATTCATTCAAGTGAACTATGCGGCCGCACTTAAATGCACTATGCGACCGCATAATGATTTTTCGGGACAAATTTTCTAGTTTTTTGCGAGTTTTCTTATTTTACTAAAACTCTATTTTTATCATATCTTTTAGCATCTTTTAAGCTTAATTTCGTGACAATTAGGTTATTTTGTACTTCCATATAAATACTTTGTATTTTTCATGGAAGACACTTTTGACATTATTATGAGAGAAATATAAATTTTGAGAGATTTATTCTTCCAGTTTTTGGTGGTTTAAATTCTTAACTTGAACTTATCAAAAGAAGATCGCAGTCATTTTGTGACATTCCCACTGCACGGTTTTTGTTCCGGGTAATCAATGGGTCGGATTTCTTACGTGTAATCTCAATTTTTGGTACAGGTCGAACAACGGGTCGGGTTGAAATTTTGTGCGACGTGATTTCTAGCTTTCTTGGGTTTGTTTCATCTTATTCGTGGGTTACCAAACATGTTCTTGGTCGGGTTCACATCAATAGTGAAGAGCTTTTATTATGTCAACGATCAATGGTCAAAGTTAATTCCGTTCTAGCCAAATCTTTGTGCATTATTCGCCCCTGGGGATAATGTTCAAGGGTCCCCTACTTCTAACCATTCACAACTCGGTGCTGCATCGAAGATTACCCCAAAAAACAATAATTCAAAGAGGCACATAGACATGATTGTACTGAACCCCAACTCCAAGAAGAAAATTTTGGTCCAGCAATACGAACCACGTGGAATTTTTTATTTTTTATTTTTTGGTTCACTTTTTTTACGTGTACAAAGCAAAAAATACAATTTGTGAATATTAACAGTTTGCAATGGGAATGCGTAGTTCATTTTTTTGTTGAAATATTATATGTTTTGGAGTATGCTGCACCTCACAAAAATACAGCTTAATTTGAATTATGGTGCATTTGGTGTTTGTGAATATCAATGGGAATGCGAACCTCGATTTTTTTAATTTTTTTTTTTTAAATAATTATGTTTTCAAATATGCTGCACAAGACAATGGGTAACCATATGTCGTGTGCTAGCGTGTAATGACAAAATATCATCTTTTTATCGTCTCTATGACTTTCGTTCGATATATGCCACACTTATATTTGTAGATGTGTTTCATATCGGTAATTCATTACTTCATGACTTTCATTGTAACATAATCAATACTCCGTACACATAACATAACTTGTAGTATGGTTGTCTATTTTGAAAATTGTTTTTTGATATTCGATACGTGTATCATGTTCTTAAACCTAATTTTGCAATATCAATATGTATTTTGTACAAAAATGATCTTCTACCCATGATGGCTAAGAATCATCTTGTACACCGTTGATGTGGCAACAAGCCTACAATTTTTGACAATTTAACGTTGAATTATCAAAAATTGTAGACTTGTTGCCACGTCAACGATGAGGATGTTTTATCTTACTCACTATGAATAGGAGATCATTTCTAGTATTTTGAAACCTAAGATATATACTATAATGAGATTTCTTACTAGGCACATAACATTACATACACATGTGATGTAAGGATTGAACGATTCATTTCTATTTTTTATACAGCATACACATGAGTTGTTACGTTAGGTCAATTGTTACCCACATGTCAAAAAAAATGAATATTTTTTTCTTTGGCACCATGAGAAAAAGCAAGATTACATGGACAAAACGTCTGAGTCGACATTCACCTACAAAGTTTGAGATTGCATAATTAAAAATGTTAATTATTGATGCTTATTCCACTAATGGTTTAGCCAGTGTTTTGTAGTAAGTAAAGTTGTGGGTTTCTGCAAATATCAGAAGACATTTGTGTCTCGTTTTAACATTTTATTATCAATAGTCTGTAGTATAGCATTTTCTCCAATAGATTTTTCAAAAGGATTAGGCTCAAGATGTATACCAGATAGCAATTTAGAGCATTACCTAGGAGTTTGAATTATAACAGTGACGGTGTAAAATCCCCAATTATGGGAAGTGTTTGCTTGAAACCAGCTCGGAAAGGATCGAAAACTAAGGGCTTCTCTCTCCAATGGATAAACACAAGCAAGATCAAAAATTATTTTCATAATCCTCTTTGCAATTTGCTTCTTTTTTTTTTTTTTTTTTTTAATTAGCTATAGTTATGGAAGGTAATTAATAACTGTAATTCTTGCTCTGCATTTGAATTTCAGTTACAGAAATCTTTTGGCAGCAGACAATGAGTAACGCTACTTGCAGTCAAATCACTAACTACCACATGTATACCACCACGTAAAGTGACGATGTAGTGAGGGGCAGATAGTATTATTTATAGAAAATGGGTTTATGCATTTATGGTTTTATTGTTCACTTTATATATAATATTTCAATTTGAAATAGACGTATTTATTACATTTTTCCCAGAAGTTTTTGAGTTTTGACCCATGCAATGAAGTATTCAGATGGGAAGTAATAGAGACGTACTTGCAGGCCTTCAATGGCCATATCATTGCAACATATATTTGAATATTGGGCATTTAAAAAATCTAGGGATCCATATCATTATTACGGCTCACAATTATAAGAGAGATGCTACCTGTCCCGGGCTTGGGATAGATTTTGGGACAGGGACGCCATTTGGCGCTATGGCTCACAATTATAAGAGAGATGCTACCCGTCCGGGCTTGGGACAAGTTTTGAGACAGGGACGCCATTTGGCACCCCCCCTCCCCCCCAAGAGGGGCGTGCCAAACCCTGTCCAAGCCCGGGACAAGGAGCTTTATGCTTTTTCAACATTATTATTGTTTTAAAGTTTAAAGCAGCACTTTAAATACCATATAATTTACCAATTATTTAATCTTCTCATTAGAAACACAACAAACAACAATAACAAGGAAATTAGAAGTCCATTTTCAGTTTCTCCGATTATTTGCTGAAGTAGCTTTCAGATGCATCAATTCTCTATTGAGGGTTAGGAGGTCGACTATTAGCAGCAGAAACACGCGATCCCCATTCCAGTAGTTCTTTGCTAGTATCGTCTTTGTGCGCAAAAACTTCAATGAAACACAAGGAATCCTTATGTGTACCTGTTGCCATTGATATTGCTTCTACCAGTTCATCCTCTGTTTTTACCTGATTGAAATACATTATTGACAAACAAATAAATGTTGATTATACATTAATATGTGAATATATATATATATATATATATATATAAACGATAGTACCCCTATTTGGTTTAGATTAAAATTTGATAAAAGTTGATGAAAGTGTGATTGAAAAGTTGATAAAAGTTGTGGGTTCTATAAACTGTGTATTTGAAAATGAGTTTAGGGGAAAAATGAGTTTTAGAAAATGGGGGCGAAACAGGGATAGTCACATAAAGATTTATAATTTTCTTTTCAGGTTCTACTCGCCTTTTCTCTGTTATCGAAATAGAATAATCTTTGGCTATGCTAACCTTGGTAGTCCAGCATTTGCCTTCACCATTATGGATGGCATCAACTAGACCAGTGTAGTTCCAATTCTTGATCACATTGTATGGACCATCATGAATCTCTACTTCAATTGTATATCCTCCATTATTGATGAGAAATATAATGCTTGGCTGTCCACATCTTATCATGGTCGAAATATCCTGAGCGGTAACCTGCGTAATTGCAGTTACTGGTTAATGATCCTCCTGGAAATTCTCACAGCTTGTGTATTTCAATGTAGACGATAGTAGATGAAAGTAACAATCGATTTTTTAAAATAAATTTGCTTAGCACTATCGATATTATTCAGTTTTAATGAAAAGCTACTTGTATAGAGATCACGAACCTGGAAACTTCCGTCACCAATGCAGGCTATTATGCGCTTATCTTTAGCAGCCTGAGCATAACCAAGAGTTGCACCCACTGACCACCCAATGGATCCATACTGCATCTGGAATTCGTACCTGTACAAAAAGGAATCTTGCATAATTGGAAGGGAGTTTCGTACAGTTAAAATTACTTTGTTGAACTAAATATTAAAATGAAGATGAAGATTGTTATAGATAGTGATTCTGATAAATGTTAATTCAACTTCACAAAAACGGTTCAAAAAGTATCAATATTTGACAGTAAGCCCAGCCTACCCGCAATTTTCAGGGAGACGAAGCTTTTGACAATTAAACCATGAATCTCCTGTCTCTGAAATTACTGCGGTGTTTCCACTCAGCATTTCCTGCAAAAGAACAGTATTTAGGCAAAGAGAAAAAAGGAAAAAGAACACAAAGTGTCGTTCATGAGAAGTGAAAAATCTAACAATAGATTAAGGAAGTGGTTTTGCAGTTGATCGTGGACTAACGTTTTGACGTTTAATCTCTTCTAATTAGTAATTTCAGAAGTTGTAGATGCTAAATGCCGGCCTAAGACATATCACAACACCCATCACCTAACTTGAGTTCAAGTGTTCGAAGTGTTTTATGTCCGACAGATCCTTCATCGTTTTTTCCATTCATGATATGTAGATGAATTGATAATCACAAATCTTAGAATTTCAAAAGTGTGTCATCTTAGCGATAATCACAAATCTTAGCATTTCAAAAGTATGTTGGAACCTAATCTCCTGGTATAAACCCAGTTCCATTTTCATCCTTCACGTCAGTTCACAAAAACTAGCACGTTTGCGCTCAATTATTAACATACTGCAAGACTAATTTTGCAGACATGATGTTTCTTATGTGACTAGAAATGCACTCCAGATGTTTTATCGGAAAAGAGTGAGAATATTGCCTTCATTCAACAACGGTAAAACCATATGAAGAAAAGGCAACAAGAAAGAATGTTATGCTAACTCTTTACCTGGATGTGCTTGAAGAGAATGTTCACTCGGAGTGGTTCATCCTTCTCACGAGTTAAAGCAATACCAGGAGGAACATATATCCGACGGTAATTCTCCAAAGCAGTGTTGTTCTTCTTCAGCTTTTTCGCCAATTCAGTCAGAAAATCTGTCATAAAAACCCAACCGAAGGAAGGGCCATTACCAATTGTCACACGGTTTGGCTGTACAATGATCGTTTTCTCTTTTTTTATTAAGAGAGAGTATCCAACCGAGCTATAATCATTGAAGATGGGGCCCACAAACATATATGCATCAGCAGATTCGACTATCTCCCCGCAGAAGCTGCTACTGACTGCACCCCAGTAGGTCCCAATAAAATGTGGATGATGCTCGGGCACAAGTCCCTTGCCCGATGGCATTATAGCAATTGGATAGCCACATGCATCTGCAAGGTCAACAAAAGCCTGTTGTGCCTTTGCAACTCTTAACTTCGGCCCACCTACAAGGACTGGTTTCACGGCCTTGTTCAGAAACTCAGCTGCTGCTTCGACTGCTGCTTCTAAACCAAGTTGATTACTGACCCTGCCATAAAATAAATGATAACATGACTTCTTTATCTACATTGGAAGCTCAGATTCTTATCAAATTTTGCAGTGTATTTGTGTGTGATGGTGTTCAAATTCGTTTATCTTTTTTTGGCAGTACTTTCGAAGTTTTAATCCATAACTTGATTCTATATTATTCTCGAGGTGATCATAATTCTTGAAAACTAAAAAGTATGATAACCGGGTTTCATCGTACACATCACACAATCTCATAAAGGTATCCATAATATAATTATGCAAGATAGAATAATTCAATTGGAGAGTTTGTTTTAATTTAATTTCAAACCCTGCTTCAGATTCCTATTTACCATAGCTTTAGTACAAGATGGATTAATTCAAGTAGAATACTTACTTTGGTGCAAGATAGAATGGGACGGGTTCTCGAGCAAAAGTTGAGTGATTAAGTCCAGGCAAATTACAGCTTATGCTTACATAAACTGGCTTACATTCCTTCAGAGCAGTTGAAATTGCAGTGTCGATCAACTCATGTGCGTCATCCAAGTTGAAAACAACTGCCTGTTATATGGGAATAGAGTTACTGATTTCAATAAACATCTTATAAAATGAAAAGAGAACATATACGAATAAATTTGAACACCAATAAAACAAGAAAGGCATATTTGTACATAGTATTAGATAGGATTAGACAGCGAAATAAACTAAAATTTGTTAACTTTCCCAGTCTAATCCACCCTACCAAACAAGCTACTAAGCGAAAAAAACCTAAGGTTTTTGAATACTCATTGTGTGCCACTACATGAGCCTGCAAATATTTGCTAATTTTCTACATCGTATGCAAATATGGAAATGTTAGCTGGGAGCATCCGCAACTATCCGAAAATCATTCAATCACTATAGCAGCAATGCAATTTCACTAAAATGAGTTGGAAAATGGAGTGGTCTATCTAAATTAGAGACTGTTTGAGGTGATAGCAAAAAATATGATATTATTCGCCCTTTTTTAAGAGGTAGCTATGAATTGAAGTGAAAGGATTCATGGAATCGAGTCTATTTTTACTCTGAATAAGATACTTGGATAATTTGATAGCAAAACACGAAATTTACACAATTCCAAGAACCTTAATTTCTAATGAAAATATAAGCAATAACTAGATAGAGATGCAAATCTTCCTTGTGCTTGAAATATTTAATTTTGACATACAATTAACATTTGAACATGTATCTTTGATCTTTTTCCAATAACAAAGCAAAAACTAAGTAAAATCTCTACAAATTCAAGCTTAAATCAAAGATCAATTAATGCTAAAGCTTCAATTGCATTTTGACACGAGAGCATAAAAAAGTTAAAACTCTATTGGCTAAATTTAAAGAAAAATCAATTGGCTCTGCTTATATACGGCTTATCAAAGCAGATTTTAAGTACGGCAAACTTAAATCTCCAGATAGAATGTTAATAAACTAACCTGAGCACAGGTGACTGCTTGAAAACACCGGAGCTCCTGAGTAAAATCTGGCAGCCCAATAGTATGATGCAAAATCCGGTTGGTTCCATAGTCATTCGAATTGGGCCCTCCGACAATGCAAATCACCGGCAAATTCTCACTGTAGGCACCGGCGATCGCGTTAAGAACGCTGAGCCCGCCGACGGTGAAGGTCACTACACACGCCCCAACCCCTTTCGCACGAGCGTAGCCGTCAGCTGCATACCCGGCGTTCAGCTCGTTGCAACAGCCGATCAAATTGAGTTCCGGCTCCGCTATGAGGTAGTCCAGCAAGGTCAAGTTGAAGTCGCCTGGAACTGAGAACACGTCTTTCACACCTATCTGGACTAGCCGCCGAGCCAAGTGGCACCCCAGAGTCCCACTTGACGAGCCAGCTTGGACTGGAACAGGATGAATTCCGGATACGATTCCATCAATAGCTTCCATTTTTTTTTCACTTTTAAACAAACAAAAAACAAATCAGAAATTTTTCCGTGTATCAAGGGTTAAGCAAATTGGGTTTACAGATGATTTGAAGTTGGTATCTTGAATGTGTATATATAGATATTTCTACAGTGTTTCTTGAAAGTGTTGATGTTTTTGAAGACTGTGGGCAGTGTTGAGCAGTTACTGCCACCGTTTGTGTTTTGTGACTTTTCCACTCTTTTTTTTTTCCATGGAGCACAATTATTATAATTTGGGGCTTGCTACTGTGTCAGAGGGGGCGGACCCTGACAGAAACTCCACACATTCCCACCGGATTTCGTTTTTTGTAGATTCGAAATGACATTTCGAATGACAAATTTCCTCACAAAAGGAGGGATCCATGCTCCAATAAAAAAATCATGAGCTCCTTTATTGTGAAAGTCTGTCATTCGAGATGTCATTTCGAATGTACATGTAGCAAAACCGTCATCTCACCCCCTATTTGTGGGGTTTCTGTCAGGTTGCAAAGCAGCAAAATTCTTATAATTTTGTCGGAGGATTAGTCGGCCCTTTAAACTAAAATTTATTTTTTTATCAAACACATATTTTTAATAAAATAATATTAAATATAATTTAAATATTTTTTATTTTTTAATTATACCTTTTTCAAAAAAAATATTACCCCTCTCATTATAATGTGAAATAATGAAATCCAAATAAGAGCTAAAATATTGATTATAGTGAATTAGATTGAAAAGGTAGCATTTTGAGGACCAAATGATTCTTTTGCGAGGTAGAAAGTGTACAACTTTGGACGCTAATTGTTTATAAATATTGTGTAGGACCAGTTTTCAAAAACTGGAGGCGTTCTTGGTTTTAACTTTTAATAATGTTCAATGGTTTGTAATTAAGAAATAATCAAGTGGGCTACGTGGGATTATGTTCATTGTTAAGCCTCGTTCTAAAAGGCTCCAAATATGAATCATGTGATAGTCAATTAAGAAATTAATACAGGTCCACACTATATGTCATCATCCTATCGATCCAATAAAGACCATTAAATAAGGAGAAAATTGCACCAGGTAGTAGAATTTTTGCTATTGTATTTATAAAAATGTCACATTTTTAAAGTATGTGCGAGATTGTCACTCTGTGACATTTTTGCCCCTGTAGATCAATTAAATCCCTGACAGGTACCTAATTTATGGAAGTTGACAAATGTGTAAATCGTCAAGATAAAACAAATAAGGAAAAATCTAAACGAGCACCTCGATTGACCACATGGATGAACGCATGTGAGTGGTGCAGATCTCGCGTGAATAAAATAATATTTTTTCTTACACTCACATGCAATCATCCATGCGATCAACGAGAATGTTTGTATAGCAAGACTCAACAAATAAAATACCTAAAATTTGATGCTTTAATTTAATTAACAACTCTCATTTGGCCTCTCCGCCTCAATCAGCATTAGCACAAGGAAGAAACAGCGCAGAAATGGTGAAGGGTCGCCAAGGAGAACGCGTCAGACTTCACGTGAGAGGCCCAATCCTGGGATACAAGAGGTCGAAATCCAATCAGTATCCAAACACGTCCTTAATCCAGATCGAGGGAGTGAACAGCAAGGAAGTGGTGGCGTGGTACCAGGGGAAGCAGATGGCTTACATCTACAAGGCCAAGGTGAAGCAGAATGGGACTAATTACAGGTGTATTTGGGGCAAGGTAATTCGCCCTCATCGTAACAGTGGCGTCGTCAGGGCTAAGTTCAAGTCCAACCTCCCACCAAAGTCCACGGGCGCCCGCGTTCGCGTCTTCATGTACCATACCAACATTTGAAGTGCGTTCAGAAATTGCTTAAAAGAGTTGGAAGACATTGGTGGCTGTTAGAAGGCTTTATTTTGCCCAAAAAAGTCGTCATTGATTGTTAGGATCTATTCATAAGAGCTGAATGTTATACTAGCATTTTTGTTTTGGTAATCTTTGTGTACCTTCAACTGTTTGAACATTTCAATACAATTAGACGGCACCGAATTTCACTAAAAACTAAAATAAAAAACTCTCATTTGACACAACAAATTTCAATGTTTTTGACGTAGCTTCACTTGGTTGTCTTCCAGACGGATTTAGCTCATCACATCCTTTCACCACTGCATTAAAGAATTTTGGTAACAGGGCACTTGACATCGAGAAAGGTAATGTTGTTGGTTAACCGTAATGTGGGAATTAAATTTTGTTGTTTTGATTTTCGAAGAAAGAAAGAAGCTGGTTTCTGTATTTTATTTTGAATCTGAACATCATACTTTTAAGCAGAGTTGCAAATCAAAATATATAGATCTGGAAAGATATTGACTCCTTCTCAGTTGGAGAAACAGTATCAAGATTGGATTTTAGAAATGCATGACCGTTATGATGAGGAAATTGATAGTGGCGAGGACCAACCCACTTATGTTGTCGCTCCTGAAAAGAACAAAAAGCTTGGTATTTCTTCAGATGGAATACTTAATAAAAAAAAATCTTTTTGCTGCCTTATATCCTGCAATTACATAATTTTAGATTCAGACACGTTTCTATTTAACGATTTTGCGTGCTATGCAGGCATAAATTTATGATTATTTGGTGATCCATGATGTTAAACTCTTAGTTGTGAGGGTTCATAAAATGATAAAGAGCTAAGGAACATCCTGGGAAGCAGGTCAGAAGATTAAAATTCTGAAGGGTGCATATGCTGGATGCCACAAGACCAATGTGTATGCTACATTAGAATATATTGTCCTTAAAGGGCTCCAACGGGATTCTTGTGGTAAGTGCACATGATTGGCAAATGATTGTTGCAATTTTGATAGTCTGATGTACGTTTTATATGTAATTCGAAGGATATCCACTTGCTGAGAGGTTGCAAGTCGCAAAAACTTTCTTTCCCTTTATGCAATCGTGGGCGATTTCTTGGTGGATTTTACATCAGTGTTAAAACTTGTAAGTGTACATTGATTTCTTTCGTTTATTCATCTGTTTTCTTTTCTAGGAACAAAAACTTGTGTTTGAGATTGACTAAATTTGTTAGATGTGCAGAGATATTTCTATATTGCTTAACATATTAGTTAATCTCTTGGTATAACATAATGGAAGATATTTGACTAATTTTATTGTTTAATTTTTCTATTTGTATATGAAATTTAGTTTCTTTTGTACTTCATCACAATCACGTTTCATATATGGTTTTAAAACATTTGTCATTCAATTTGTTCCATCATGTTATTCTCTTCCAAAAGGTTAAAAAGTAAGTAGAATAAAGGGATAAATTACTATATTTTCACACCTTGAAATAACTTGTTTACTAAAATTTTAGACATCAAATTTCTTATTCAAACAAAGTCATAAATAAAATCTAAATTCTAACAAGCAAATTTTTTTTTTTTTTAAGGCACAAGATGTTGATTTTATAGCTGGAGATGATCAATCATACAAGGTGGGTTTCTTTTAGCAATGCCATGTGTGTGCCTTTCATGGAGAAACAAAATCGTGGTGAACTGTTGGGCCAGACAGATGAAATGTCGTTCTCGACAGTTGACCGAGTAATTTTTGACAGATAGGTGAATCCCGTTTTTGCTTATGCTAGTGTATTGCTATATTAATCTAGTTTGATAAGGCTGTCACCATTGTCATGAATCATTTTTTATAAGCTTAGGATCACATGCAATTCAAACGTATTATTTTGGACTTGCAGAAAATGTGATCTCTATTGTATCTCTTCACTTTGCTTTCTGCTTCCTTTATCTTAGGGCTAATTTATGTCATTTATATGGAGTTGAGCAGATTGAGAATCGTGAGCTTCTTTTAATGAGGCGTGTTGCTATTTACATATATAGAAAGGCTGGCAAGTGGAAGCGATTCAAAAGCATTTTCAAAGAAAACAGGAATTTACAAAGGATCATCATGAAAAATGAATCACAAGTATAGATAATGATTCGAGATACAAGCATAGAACAACGAATATTTTTGGTTAATGTATAATATTTTCGTTGGTGAAGGTTTTGTGTTTAGTTGGAGCGTGGTTGAATGTCAACCTGAAGTTTGATGTAACTAATTTATTTGTATCTTTTTAATTTATTGTTATCTATGTTATTTTGCCCGAAAAATTACAGTATGACAACTTTTAACATACTTTACATATGTGCATCTTATTATTAACTGTATCAACACATTTCATAAGTGTTTCGTGCCTCATATTCATTGGATTGTTCAATTAATTTTCAGGTGTGTTTAATTTTCGACCTTCGAACCAACTATCAAGAATAACAGAAACGATCTGTTGGGGAAGACAGATGAACTGTCAGGATATTATGCAATATTTTGTCTATAGATCACTATTTTGGTTGTGAAAATAAACACGTCTTCTCTCGTGTGGAAACTATAATGGAATAATAATGATATTTTATGTCTGGACCAAAGCATGTTTAGACGGAACATGTAATATAATGGAAATTGTAATGGAACATGTAACATACAACAATAATGGAATATGTAACATACAACTTCAACCAATTTAGGACAAGCCTGTTTAGACGGGTTGTGTTACAAAAGGAATCCGTACTTTGTATCGCTCCTCATGTCAACACTTGGCAGTTCGGTTTCCAAAATAGTAACGCGAATAGCGGTTTCCGTATGAACTGATATGTACAAATGTAGGTCTTCATCTTCATGTATTTCAGCCGGTGGTATATTCATGCATGGGACTTTAAACTTCAATTTCATTTCTATACGGGGATTGACGACACCAAGTTTTTCATTCAACCGTAACACAAGTTCGGGTAGATTAATATTTCTTAGCACTAAAAGGGAAGTGGTTTTGTCCTATGTCCACTTTCATTCATCATTGACATGAACAGACTTGCCCCCATGCGACACGATGAATCTCAGATGTTTGTTCATACCTGAAATTTTGGGATTGCAACTATAATAAACATACACAATGAATATGTCGATATGTAATAGCATGAAAATTGAACTTTCAATATTCACATCAATGCAGTAGCAGAATGTGAAAGAACAAACTGAATCAATTGTCGAATTCGACAGTTAAATTGTCTACCCTGACAGTTTCAAAATGTCGGGTTTCGATAGTTCAAATGTTGTTCCCGACGATTTCAAAATGTCTAGTTCGACATTTCAACTGTTGAGACTCGCCGGAAAAGATGATACATTGTCCGATCACCTGAAAACACGAGGACGATCAGTTCTTTCACGTGCTTCCAATTTTTTTTTAATAAAAAAATTACATATGTATAAGTATAAAATATAGAAATTTAATCATCACATAAAAAAAATTATAATATGCTATGAATATATATTATATTCCAATTATAATATACATATATATAAGTATAAAATATAGAAATTTAATCATCAAATCAACCCCATTAATAACATTCAAATCATGCAATAAATGCTCCAAAAATGTGTTTGCAAGGGTAATTTGGACATTTCACAACAAAAAGTGACATTTTTGAACAACTTTAGTGCAAATGAAAAAAATTGGTGTATTTTCAAATTTTGTGACATTTACAAAAATTTCCCTTAAATAAAAATAGTCTAAGTTATGCATCACCTCTTTCAAAGCATCATGTAAGAGACCAACCCTCTATGATCGGAGCGAGATACCACAACTTGCTATGGAGCAATTTTGAAGCAACTGGCCTCTCAGCATGGTACATTTTCTTGATTTACCACTTTCAAGAGATCTTCCGTACAAAATCTTCTGAATAATTGATTGGTGTACTTCTTTGTAGTAAATGCTCCAGTCAACTTGTCAGTCTATTTTTCAGATGTCAAACCCAAGCTATAGGGTGGATATCTTCTCATAATCATTAAATGTTCCTAAACTTAAGAGTGGTGAAGTGACGCTTATGATGAGGCGCCTCGATCGTTAAAATGAAGTCACATATTTTTCATCAAACGATAACCACATCATCTCTTTCCCTATAAAAGCGCACTCTTAATGCGATTTGAAGTAATGCAATTTTATATACTCATAGTAATATATCTCTCATATTTGCTCTCGTAAAGTTGCCAGTGCCCGAACACTATTGTAGCTCACGTGTTCCTTACGTCCCACACACTAATATACTTGTATAAGTTGATAAACTTTCTCTTTGTAGTTCTCACAACCGTCTTTCCCACCTTTAAAGAAGGTCACGTACTAATACGGTCCAAAAGACGTACCAAATTAATTTCTTTACTTAGTTAAAAATGTATCGTTGAAATAGTACTATGGCAAGTAAGGGTCATTTCCCGCAGAGGATTATTTCAATTATATCAATTGCAAACTAGAAAATAAAATGCGAAAGTAGGTAAATTGGGGGGTTTTGATTTATTAAACTAAAGAAGCGACAAATTAATGAAAGAAAATAGAAAATGTTCGAAACTTGAAACGAACTTAAAATAAACAATGGAGGTTTTGATCAATAAACGAGAATGTGATCGGGAGATATTTCTTCATCGCGAGAATGATTTTCCAATCCAATATCACAAAAGATTTTCATTCAAATGATTAACAACAATTCGAGAATAATCACAAGCTCAATTACCTCAAACTCTCCTTACATTTTAGTTGAATAAAACAAACTCTTTACCCAACTATATTCATTAAACAACCTGGAATAAGCTCGCTAGATTTAATTTAACAAAAACATTACGACGAGAGAGTTGAATTGAATTTAGTGTAAACTCGCAAGCTCGATTTACTCACTTAAGTGTTAATCCACAAAAATTCAATCGAAAAATCTTCATAACCAATTGAAATGTAGTTGTTACTAGGTGTTGGTAAAAATAGCGATTACGTACTAAAATTCCCAAAATAACAAATATTGAAATAACTCAATCATTTAGTTGCGCACCCAAATAACCAAGAAAAACAATATAAACATTAAGCAGAATGGATTAAACACATTAGTCAAAAGAACTATCAAACACAAATTGATTGGAAACTCAATACTCGGGTTAAAAATCACCTCAATCACATCTAGGTTTAGCTATCCTTAAAATATTTACAAATAGCCAACAAAATAATACTACATATGGATGAAAATATGATTAAAGAGAGGAAAAACTTATTGATACGAAGATAGAATGATGGAGTCTTCAATCTCAAAAAGCCTTCTTCTTCTCCAAAAATTCCCAATATGTGAAGAGTTTTGCTCCCAGAAATTTTGCGCTCTCTTGGTTAGTTTCCCCTTTTTTTCGTGCCCTAGAAATGAGTCTTTAATCTTGTATTTATGTTTTATTGAAGGTTGGAGATGGGCTTGAGTCAAAATGGGCTGAAAACGATATTAAAATTCAGGTTTTCTCGCTACCGGGTGGCGCGGCGCCATGTGCGAGTGCTGCCTGTTTTTGGTTTATGGGCGCTATGGCGCCTAGATTCGGCACCCTAGCTATATATATATATATATATATATATATATATATATATATCAAACCATTGGTCTAAATCTTAAATAATCTTGTTGTGAATCTATAATTTCTTCTATATTCTAATTATATTGTACTGGTCTATTTAAAACTCTTTCTTTTATGTTTCTGCTTATACTTGAAGTTCTAGTTCTACATGTGGATGCTTCCTCATTATTTCTAGTAGTCTCATTTATTGTTCTAGATCTTCCTAAAAATGGATTTAAATTACCCATCTTGAAAATTTATATTTTTTAGGTAGTCTTCTAGTTACTTTTTCTTTTCCTGTATTTTTAAAATTTAAATTTTCTAATTTATCTGTTAAAAATTTTAAATCGTTTTCTATATTTGGTGTCTGTGATCGTTCTCCTATTACCTTGCTTTTATCTAAGTTATCAATCTTTTTATGGAGTGATAATAAAAGTGCAATTATCAAATTATTTTGTTTTATGATTATTGTTTCTGTAGTCTTAGGTGAAGAGGTATGGGTTAATTTTTCTGATTCTTCGTGAATGTTTTTACAATATTCTAATGCTTCTAAATAATTCTTATCTGTCATTAACTAATAATAATTTCTTTTAATTCTTTTACTAATCCTTCTATTCTGATTATTATTTCTTTTGTTTCTATTTCTATTTCTTTAGATTTATTAAAATCTAAAATTCTTTTAATTTCTTTTAAATCTACTTTAAATGGTACTTTTTCTAATTTAATAATTCTCTCTAAAATATTAGAATTTTGATTTTTAATATAGTCTAATGATTCTTTTATATTTCTTATTTCTAAGTCTCTGGCTGTAATATTATCTTTAATTATTTAACCTTCTTTTTGTTTTCTAATTCTAAATTTCTAGATAAATTTATAATTAAGTCTATTAAACTATTCTGGTTTGGGTCTTCTGAGAATAAACTATGTAATTTATGCTTGTTTTCTAAATTACACTTTATTATATTATTTTCTACAGTTTGTACTTTCTTACTAAAGCTTCTTATGTCTAGATCTAAATATTCTAATTGTCTTTTTGTTTCCAGTATCTACTCAAGTTTACTCTATCCCAAATTTCTTCTAATATATATTTATGCTTATATTCTTCTATTAATACTTTCTTAACTATGTATTCTCTTATTTCTGCAGGTAATTCTTTTGTAATTCTTAATATTTCTTTTACTTCTGTAAGGTCTTTACTATAGGTTCCTACTATTTGATCTTCTGTAATATATCTGTTTATTTGCTGACTATATTCTATTTGATAATTCAGTCTGCCTTTTTTTATTTATTTATTCTATGATTTAATATCATAAGCTGAAAAATTCTACCAGAATTTTTTAACTTAAATCTCATACACCAATTTCTACTTCCCATTTGCTCTGATACCAGAAGGAGGAGGGGCTGTTTTATGACTGATGTTATATGTTGGACTTGTTTTCAAAATAAACTTTTATCCTACTCGGTACTTTCGTTAGTTTTCTTTATTTCTTTCTCAATTTTATATAAATCCTTTTTTTCACCACCTAAGACATATCAACTTTAACCTGATTTTCTTTCTATAAGGTTACCCATTGTGCTCCCTTATAGAATTCCTAAATTAAATGATCATTTCCCCAGCATCACAGAGAACAATATCAAGGCTTACTCCAGCCTTTATATTCTCAAACATCTGGGCCACTTAGGTTTAATTTAAAAATAGTATGGCTTGTAAAAAAATCAAGTTATGCTTTTATGATATGCATATTATGAAATGATTTAAAACATATGAACATTCATATGAACATAAATATTAAAACAAAAATATTAAAATCTATGCAAAAAATATTTTTTCAGGGATCTATATAATCATTATGAAAGAAATTTAACTAAGGATTTCCCTTTCGGGAAGTCCCTAAAGGTTTGAAAATATACCTTGAAGAAAGATAAGTACTCTTTACTGATATTTGTACAAGAATTTACAACTTTGGATTGAGAATTTTTCTGAGGTTGGATTGGTTTTAGGAAGGTTTTTTGTAAGGCGTACACAAGTTGTAAGTTCATACTTCATCCTTCTGAGACTCTATCCTTTTATAGATAAATTCTAGGGAGCAAATGTCTAAATATCCCTAGTTGAGAATCTTCTTTTTGAAAAATATCAAACATCTTTTTTCATTAGTCTAAAAGAGACTAAGTTTTTCAAAAGTTCTACAGTAATCTGTCTAAAGTTTTCAAAAGTTCTACAATACTTTGTCTGGAAATCTTCTACGTTTTTTGATAAATTTCCACAATTTTTCTTTATCAAAATAGTTTTGATAAAGTAGTGATAAAGGGAAATTTTTCTTTCCACGTACTTATATGTCAATATTGGCATCTTCTGATCATTGATTATCTTTTAGTCTGAATCAGTCTGTATTGAGGTTGTGACGTGCCACTGAAGAAAATGACATTCCACTGTTTGAATTATTGAATCCTACATTATCCGGGTCTTCTTCTTCATCGCCTGGTTGAGATTCATCAACTATATTGTTTTCTATCTATGGTACTTCTGGAATTTCTTTTTCTTCCTCATGTTTCTTTTCAAAAACTTCTTTAACTGCATCTTTGATATATTTTTTTCAATTCTTCATCATTTTTCTTCTTCTTAATTTGAATCTTTTTCTTTCGTCTGGATGAAGTTCCTTCTTCTTTTTTAGTTTGTTGCTGGAATTCTTCAATCTGTGCAAAAATTCTTTCTAAAGATACAACATCTTCATTCTGGTCTTGTGCATCTTGGAGAAGTATCAGGTCCTGACTATCTTCAACAACCATCTTTCCCTTGTCTTGTTTGGATTGAATTTCTTGGGTCTGTGATGAATTTGGTTTGTCTAAAAAATGTTCTGGTGCACTATACTTAACATAGTAATCAAATTTACCACTGAGTTGTCCTAACAAATCCAAGATTTCTTTTCCTTTATCTGTAGCAGATTTATAGTTTGCTGAGTTTGATTATTTAATTTAGTAAAGGAATCAACAGTCCTCTGAGTCTGTTGGGCTTTTGGTAAGTCCATAACTTTCAACGGATTTGATAAGTCTTTACCAGCTCCCGTTTGGGCTGGACTGACTATGAATTTCTTGGGCTTCATAGTACCTTTTGAATATTGGACTTTTAATCCAATAATTTCTTTTTCTAACTGGGCTATCTTTTTCTGGAGTTTGGCTCTTTCTATTGAAAGGTTCTGATTTGCATCATTAATAACTTTATAGTTTCTTTGTATACATTCACAGTGCTGACAAAAAATATTCTGGTCTTTGCTTGGAGAGAAATCTAATGGAGGGTCTGAATAATTTTTTAAAGAAGGAGACAAATAAAAAATTAATCCCTATATGCTGTCTTGCTGCATCTAAAGTTTCTTGAAAATTTGTAAATCATTTGTAAAGTGAATCTGAAATTTTTTTAATGCAATCTACAACTTCTATCCAGGAATGGAAAATTCCTTATTTTTTTACCTTCGACAACAACATAACATTTATATTTGTTTTTGTTTTGACTAAAATGTTCTGATAATGCATTTATGCAAGCAAGAAAATATTTCTGGTCTTTAGGATTCTTATTATATGAAATCCATAAATTATCTAAAACACATTTTTCTTCTCTAGATAAAGATATATGAGGTAAAATCTTAAAAGAAATATTACTATTTGAAAAGACTAAAAGTTCTTGGTTTCCAAACCTTAGTCTGTCTTGTAACATTGGTTTGTTCTAATTAAATGGAGTTTAAGGTAATGAACTTGATGCAAATGAATTCCCTGGTAGAATCCCTGGTCTTAAAGACCTTGGTCTTGACATCTGTATGACAACATTTTGTTAAGTAGTTTAAAAATAACTCATATCTATTATTATTCTACTTATTATATCTGCTGCTTTATTATCACTACCTTTAATATGTTCAAATTCTATATTAATACTTGTATATGTAATTCTATCTATGAAATTTAACCACCTTCGTCTACTACTTTTTTAGTCTATTTTCATTTTATTTACGAAGGAAACTATGGCTACACAGTCTGTTCTTATGGTTATTTCTTTTTTAGAAATTATGAATAACTCAAAAATATCTAATGCATAGTTTACAGCTAATAATTCTGCATCTATACTCCTTAAATTTCCATTTTCTTTATAATTTTCACTATTATATCTACATATTCTTTATGTACTCTTATCAGTATATTTATTAGGTTTACATATTAGTATAACTCCCCAACCTATCATACTACCATCTATTTCTATAATTAAGTATTCTGAATCTAATAACATAGCTAATTCTGGTAAATTTTTTAATTTATCTTTTATTTGTTGTACTATTTTTATATCTTCTTGATTAAAATATCTTTATCCTGTAGAAGATGTCTTTGCATATAATGGTCTTGCTATTTTCCCTAAATCTTTTATAAATGGTCTAGCATAATTTACTAGTCTTAAAAATTTTTGAATTTGTTTTTGGTCCTCTAATTTGTTTGGAAATCTAAAGCTTTCTGAGCTATATGAGGCTGTAGCTTAATTTTTCCTTCTCCTATATTTACTCCTAAAAAATCTATAAATTCTTTAAATAAAATCATTTTCTTTTTACTAATTATTAAGCCATGCTTAATAAATTTTGAAAATACTATTTGTAAATGTCCTCTGTGTTCTCTTCTATTTTTACTGAATACAAGTATATCATCTATGTATACTATTACGAACTTATTATATTTGTTAAAAATATTTTTCATTTTTCTCTGGAAAATACTTGGTGCATTTTTAAGTCCAAATGACATTACATGTCATTCATAATGTCCTTCTGGACAGGTGAAAGTTGTCCATTTAATACTGTCTGTGTGCATTTTTACTTGCCAAAATCTTGACTTTAAATCAAATTTACTAAAAATCTTACAGTCTTGTATCTTATTAACTAATATTGTCTTATCTGGTATGTTATAAGCATCATCTATAGTATTGTTATTAAATCTTTTATAATTAATAATCATTCTACTTTTTCCTCTAACATTTTCTGAATGTTTTTTGACTATAAAGACTACTGATTTCTGGGGACCTTCTGATTTTCTAATACTCCTAATTTTAAGAGTTCTTTTATGTGCATATTAAAATCTTCGATGTCTAAATTTGTGGCCTCTATATTTTTTGTCTTGATTATATATTCTGGGTTTTTGATTTTTAATTCACATAATATTTTATCTTTTTCCCAATATTTTAATACATTTTTTCCTAATATTTCTATCTTTTCTAGGTTGGATATTAAATTTTCTATATCATGTTCTGTTATTAACATATCATAATTTTTTTCATTATCTATTAGTTCTATATTTCCAAAGTCTATGTCTTCTTCTACATTCTCAAATATTTCTAGATTATCTTCTAGATTGTCTTCTAATAATTGACATTCTTTTTCTCTTTTACAGGCACAATGGTTATTTTTATCTTCTAGATTGTCTTCTAATAATTGACATTCTCTTTATCTTTTACAGGCACAATGGTTATTTTTATTACATCCACCACGCTTTTCTGTACACTTTGATGGGAAATAGTTAGATTTTGTTGGTGTAAATAATCTATGTTTTTGTAAATGTATAAAGTCTTTTGTAATTGTTACACTTCCATTGTCTTTTAATAGAAAACTTAATCCTATAATAAAGTCTGTATCTTTAAAATTTAAATGTCTGATCCATACGGATTCTTTAGGTAAGGTATATTCTATGCTTCTGCCACAATTTGATTCAAAACTAATCTTACTATTTGATTGTAATAATTCTGTATAAGTATATAATTCTTCATCCATTTGTTGTGCTTCTATTGGATTCTTTGATTGTACTATGTATTGTTTTGGTATTAATATCTTATTAATTATTCAATTACTACATCCTAAATCTATTAATCCTAAGCAATTTATTTCATATTGTCCTATTCTTATGTAGCAATTTACCTTAATACTTTTGAGTTTTTCTGAATTACAAATTACTTGTACATATTCTTTTTGTAAGCATTCTTTACTTTGTTCTCCAATTTCTATTAATTTACCCTTATTATTATATTCTAATATTTCTATTTTATTTATTATTAATTTTTGCATTTCTTCTAAACTTTCTATTCTTTTCCTAAGAATTCTTATTTCTGAAAATTCAATTTTTTTCTTTTAAAATTTCTGTATTAATTTCTTCTTTTTCAATAAAATTATTTTCTTCTAGGCACTTTATGCATGCTTCTTTATAACATTCTAAACACTTTGCTCTAAGTTTTCTGACTGACTGGATACCAATTACATAAATAAAAAGCTACATTATCTGCTCCTTTATGTTTTTGCCAATTATGTAAACATTCTATTACTATAGTATTTACGAAATTGATTTCTTCATCTGATTCTGTATCTTCTTTTAATTTTATTTTTGAAAATTCTTCTATAATTTCATAGTTTGATTCTTCTATATTTTCTAAATTTTTATCTTCTATTGATATAATACTATAAATAAATTCTTTATCTAAAATATATTCATCTAATTGTATTATATCTTCATTAGTACATTCTATTAGTGTACTCTTTTTATCATAATTATTTATTCTGTTTGGGCAAATTTTAGCTAAATGTTCATTGCTATTACAAACATAACAACTAAATTTATTTTTATAAGTTATTTCTGGTTTAAATTTTCTAACATGTCTTTTTTCATCTAAATAAGGTTTTTTTTTATTAGATTTTCTAAGAAAATATCTCTTTTTACTCGATTTTTTATATTTTCTATCTTTCTTACTATATTTCTTTTTACCTGAGTTAGAGGCTCCATAAGTTTGTGGGGGTAAAAATATCGTTACAAAATTTATAATCTGTCTTTTTAAGTTCTTTTTGAATTTATAATTCTACACATTTATCTTCTAAACATCTTATTACATGTTATATTCTTTGTCCTATACTCCATCATTTTTTTGGTTCTACTCTTATTGATGTTAAATTATTCCATTTATCTGTAATTTCTAATCCTAATAGTCCTAGTAGTCTATGAAATAACTTATTTCATATATCTTGATTAAAAGTATTTCCAGATATTGAGGTTAAATAATGATATTCATTTAAAAAAAATTTAACATATCTTCCTTCAGTCCATTTATACAAGTTAAGTTGTTCTAAATCTCTCATAGCTTTCTTTGTATACTCATATGTCCTGAATTTGGATCTGCTCTTGTTATTAAAATCTGTATTTTATTAACAAAATTATATGGATTACTTCCCATACTAACTAATTGTTCAAATTCTTCTTTCTTTTCTAACTTAAATAAATGCTTCTCACATAACTTTTACACTTTCTCCTAAAAATGTCTCTAAATACCTATGCATATCTAAGGGTTTCATCTCTTGGAAATTTCTAATATAATGTCCTATTATAGTATTCTTCCAAACATCTATTACATTATTCCATGTCTGAGAATCATGTGCTGTAATATTGTGCTTTATGATCTGATTGAAATTCTTTTTTTTCCTATTCGTCTTTCACTTCCTCTTGCTATGTATTTTTCTTCTGTGTTATTATAAAAAGGGTAAGCTCCTCTTGGGGGGAAAACATTCTCCATAAGAAACTGTTTCATGTTTAACTGTTATATCAAAAGGTGTGTCTCTAAAAACTTTATATGTATTAGAATCTTCCATAAGTTCTTTTGTATAATTGTAGTATGAGATTTCAGAATTATTATTTTCTAAATCTTCTTTAATAATTCCTATTCTTATATTATGTTCTTGATCATAATATAAATATTCTGATTTTTTTATTGTTTTGTTAAGATACATTTGCTCTTTTAATTCTAATAATTCTTTCATTTAGATTCATTCCTAATTCTTTTGGATAAATTATTTTATCTATATCTACATTTATTAATTCTATATGTACTTTATCTTGATATGGTTCATGTTGTTCTTCTTCTGTATTAGATTCTTCTTCAAAAATATCCTGTCTTTGTACTTGATTATAGTCTAAAAATTTTAAACTGGTTCTTCCATGAATATCTGTATAAGTTAAAGCTTCATGTGGTGCTATAATTGTTTCTTGATTTTCTAAAAAAATTTCCATATCTCATTCTAATCCTCTTAATTGTTCTGAAAAATATTCTTTGGGTTTTACCATATTAATTTCTTTACTACTCATTAAATTTACTACTTTATCTATATAAAATTTATATTTTGTCTGAGAATTATTTGAACATCTTCCTAAAAATCATATACTAATTAATAAATTATCTCCACTTTCTACTTCTTCATATCATTTAGTTTGAATTCCTATTTTTATTTTTTCTGAAAAATCTTTAATAGTTAATAAAAAATTTGGATTACAATAAATTATTCCATTATTATTATTCATATCTACTTCTGTACTTGCAATCATACTTTTGTCTATATTGTTAATTCTTTCATCATCTATGGTAACGAGTACTTTACATCCTAAATTTTTTTCTCATTAATCTTTTATTCCTATGACTATTAATCCTAAATACATATACTTAAAGTTTTTCTTTTTTAGATCTCTCTTAGAATCTTCTGATATTAAATTTAATTTCTTTACTTGATTTCCTATACACTGTAGAGATATTTCTCTACTATGTCTAAAAAATTGTGTTCTTGTTTCAAAAATTCCTCTATTATATAATATTTCTGGGTTATATATATATATATATATATATATATATATATATATATATATATATATATATATATTAGCACAAATTCTGGTCGCCACGGAGCCAGAACTGGGCACCGTGGCGCCGACCCTACTGAAATTCTGTTTGAACTTTATCAATTTCACCCCCCTTCAAGCCACAATTCTTCCTACAAAGGTCTTAGCCTTGTATGACAAACTTTGAAATATTGCATCTTCGATTCTTTTGCCCATTTCTCGCATAAATTCCTTCCAATCATTAATCAACTCGGGTATTCGCCTACAAAAATATAAATGACCAAATTAAGCAATAAATTACAATGAAAACCTTACAACTATCGAAGTTTAAAGGCCTAAATAAGTATGAAATCATCACTTATCACACCCCCAAACTTAAACCTTTGTTAGTCCTCGAACAAAGCTAAACAAACACGCAAACACACAAATTAAAACAAAACAATAATATAATAGTAACAAACATTCCATTAGCTTGATAGTTCGCCACATTGCTTCAATCCTCACATCACACATAACTTATGAAATGCTTACAAAAATGCTACCACAAAACACTTTTTTAAATTCATACCATGCTCGACTCGTGTGTGTGTAGTCATTCCAATTCATCGAAATGCACAAGGTGGTGGTAATCCCGACCCTCAATGATCATATTTTTCATTTCTCGCTCGTGGGATGTACACACCCTCAAACTTGATATTTTTTCTCTAACCCAATAGTGTCAAACTTAAGGTTCTTCTTAAATCACTCAATCTTTCCCGCTCAAAATTGGTTGGATCGAACCTGTAAAATTGACCACTTAGTCATGCATTAATTCCCAAGAAAACTTCGAGTACTAAAACCACGAACTTCCATCAGGTAAATCACACTCAATTATCAATCTCTTGACAACAACAACGAATTTTTATTCCTTATCTTTTTGTTTCATTTTTCCAATGTAGGTAGTTCACGCACTGGTCCCTAAGGATAGCCTTCTTTATTGGTAGATCGTCTCCCACACATTGAAATGCATAGGGCCGGATTACTCAATGTTGACTCACACTCCTTAAGGTGGGCAACTTTTTCCTACAGATTTTTTTTAGTTCACGCACTGGTCCCTAATGGTAGTCTTCTTCATTGGTAGATCGTCTCCCACACATTTTAATGCATAGGTCTGGATTACTCAATGCTGACTCATACTCCTTAAGGTAGACAACTTTTTCCTACAGATTTTTTGTTTTTTGTTTTTTCAAAAGAACAAGCATAACAACCAACACCCCAATGAAGTTCGAAAACACTCCACAAAATCCATCATTTGAGTAGGGAATAAATACACTTCTAAATAATCTCCTTCACCGGCTCAATCACCCCCAAACTTATACTTTCCTTAGATGAGTGATTGTAGAATTTTTCATCAACATGGTCACTTAAGCTCCTATCAACCTTAAGTGTCACCAACAAGTGCGTTCAATGAATTTCATGACACAAGTACTTAATAAGGAGTCCATCATGGCATAAGTGGATGATAAATAACAAATAGCATTCATGTTCATACTTCATAAATCCGTGTAATGCAATAACTCGAAACCAAACTAGCAAAGCTATCAAACTCCACACACAAGCATAGAACATAACTATTCAGCCCAAAATTGAGTTTTGATGAAAAGATTTAGCGAAAAAAATAAATTAGCACCAAATTAGCATATCGCACATAATTTTAGCACAAAGCACAAAGCGCACACACCTCACCTCCAACCTTAAACTTTACATTGTCCTCAATGTAAAAGCAAGAAATAAAAAGATCAAGAGGTTCAAGTACTCCCCTAGAGTTGGTTTTGACGGCGATGGTTGTGCGAATGATTGTGGCCCATTGGTAGCTACTAATGCTTAAAGTTTTGATACGACTCTTGAGAGTCTGTCACAAGGGAGAAACAAAAATAATCAATATAAAAAAGATGTGATCACAAAAAATATCAAAATGAATAATAATGGGTTGCCTCCCATCCAGTGCTTCTTTATAGTCTTTAGCTAGACTTTTTCCTTTTTACATTTCTTTGATTGTGGATCTTTCAATCGCACTTCCTCCATGTTTTGCGATAAGAATGGTTCAAAATATGGCTTTAGTCGATGCCCATTCACTTTAAACTCTTTCTCAGTTTGGAGGCTTTTGATTTCTACTGCACCATGAGGAAAGACATTAGTAATGACAAAAGGGTTAAGCCGTCTAGAACGTAGTTTACCTGAAAATAGCTTAAGGCGTAAGTGAAAGAGAAGAACTTTTTGTCCAACACTAAATTTTTTTCTCAAGATCATTTTATCGTGGTACGTCTTAGTCTTTTCCTTGTAAATTCTCGAACTTTCATAAGCATCATTATGAATCTCCTCGAGCTCATTGAGTTGAAGCTTTCATTGATCACCCGTGCCACCAAGGTCCATGTTAAATTGCTTGATGACCCAAAATGCTCAAATTCCACCGGTAGGTGACAAGGCTTTCCATAAATCAAACGATAAGGGGACATGCCGATCGGTGTTTGGTATGCCGTTCTATAAGCCCAAAGTACATCGTCGAGGTGGAGACTCCAATCTTTTCTATTGGGATTCACAGTTTTTTCAAGAATTGATTTGATATCCCAATTTAACATTTCTACTTGCCCACTTGTTTGCAGATGGTAAGGCGTAGATACTTTATGTGTGATGTTGTATCTCTTTAGTAGGGCCCAAAAGGAGCGGTTGCATAAATGAAGTCCCACATCGCTAATAATATCTCTTGGTGTCCCAAATCTTTCAAAAATATTAGACTTGACAACATTTACAATCACTTTGGAATCATTAGATCGAGTTGACCTTGCTTCCACCCATTTCGACACATAATCAACGGCAAAAATAATGAAAAGATTACCATATAATAAAGGGAAAGGTCCCATGAAATCAATGCCCCAAACATAAAAAATTTCAACAAAAAGTATAGGGGTTTGTGGATTTTGATTTCGGGCGCCCAATGTACCCACTCTTTGACACCTATCACATGATTTACAAAAGAGGAAGGCATCTTTAAAAAGGATGGGTCAATAGAACCTGTTCTCAAGCACCTTCAGAGCCATCCTCTTGGCTCCAAAATGCCCACCGCATCCATAGGAATGACAAAATTCTAGAATTGAATAAAATTCATTATCAAGTACACACCTTCTAATAAGTTGATCCGGGTAACGTTTCCACAAATATGGCTCGTCCCACATAAAATACTTGGTATTTGCTTTGAGCTTTTGTCTTTGAGCATCGGTCAAGTCACTTGGGATTTTCTTGGCGACCAAGTAATTGACTATGTTCGCAAACGAAGGAGGTGTGTCTATGACTTGGAACAATTGTTCATTGGGAAAGGTTTCTTGCAATGGAAGGGTTTCTTTCTCATGAACAAGGCGGCTAAGATGGTCGGCTACAGAATTTTCACTCCCATTTTTGTCTTTAATTTCAAGATCGAACTCTTGCAAGAGGAGTATCCATCGAATGAGCCTTGGTTTTGCCTCTTTTTTGGCAAGCAAGTACCTAAGAGCTAAATGATAAAAAAAAATACAGTTACTTTAGTGCCCATAAGATATGAACGAAATTTTTTTAAGGAAAAAATAACTGCTAAAAGCTCTTTCTCAGTGGTGGAGTAATTGAGTTGGGTATCATTCTGTAAAACCGTCCCCAGTGCAAAGTCACTGGCGTTGCACATCAACTCGAATGACTTATTCCAATCTGGTGGTTGGATGATAGGTGTCGACGTTAAAAGTTCTTTCAAACTTTAAAATGCCTTTTGACAATCCTCATTGAAATGAAATGGCACTTCTTTATGCAATAGCTGCACAGTGGTCTTGCACTCTTCGAGAAATCCTTGATAATCCTTCGATAAAATCCTGCATGTCCAAGAAACGAGCGAATCTCCCTCACACTAGTTGGAGAGGTTAAAGAGCGAATTAAATCAATTTTGGATTTGTCGACCTCTATCCCTTTAGATGGAATGACATGACCTAGTACTATTCCTTGATCGACCATAAAATGACATTTTTCCCAATTAAGTACTAGGTTAGCATCCATACATCTCTTAAGTACAAGTGTAAGATTATGCAGGCAATTATCAAAGATGTCACTATAAACACTTCAATGATGCTTTCAATGTAATTAGAGAATATACTTATCATGCATCGTTGAAATGTCATTGGAGCATTGCAAAGACCGAAAGGCATACAGCAATAGGCGAATGTGCCAATTTGGCAAGTGAACTTCGTCTTTTCTTGATTTTTCGGAGCAATCACAATTTGGTTATAACCTGAATAACCATCAAGAAAACAATAATGAGAATGACCCGCTAACCTCTCCAACATTCGATCAATAAAGGGTAAGGGAAAGTGGTCTTTTCGGGCTGCACAATTAAGTTTTCTATAATCAATGCAAATCCTCCAGCCCGTTTGGACCCGAGTTGGCACAAGCTCATTCTCTTCATTGGCCACTATTGTGATTCCGGATTTCTTTGGATCCACTTGGACTGGACTTACCCACTTGCTATCGGATATGGGCAAAATAATGCCAATGTTAAGCAATTTTAAAATTTCCTTCTTCACCACTTCCATCATTGGGGGGTTCAAGCGACATTGTGGTTTTCTTGATGTCTTTGCTCTATCCTCAAGCAATATCCTATGCATGCATGTAGATGGGCTTATCCATTTGATGTCGGCTATTGTCCAACCAATAGCTAATTTATGCTCCTTGAGTACCCGGACAAGCTTGTCCCCTTGTGAGGTTCTTTGCAGTAATCACTAGCAAGGTCTTCACTTCTCCCAAATATACATACTTTAAATGCTTGGGGAGAGGCTTGAGTTCTAAAGTGGGGGCCTGCATCACCAAAGGTAAAAGTTTCTCTTTTGACATTAGAAGAGTAATATAAGAAAGATTATACCTTGGTAGAACACTCGGTAGTATCTCAAGTGATGCCACAATCTCAACAATGTTTTCACACACTTGTAGATTTTTACTCAAATTAGTGAGATTGTTAGAATCAATGTTTTTAATCAAAGTGGTATCCAATGCATCTTCATTTGATAATTTGAAAAAAAAAAATTGTACCAATGAATCCACGATATCAATTGAAAAACAAGAATTTACATCACTAGGATACCTCATCGCTTCAAAGATATTAAAGCGAATAATCTCACCATCAAACTCCATTGTTAAAGTACCATCATGTACATCGATCTTTGTTCGCGATGTCCTCATGAATGGCCTTTCCAAGAGCAAAGGCGGCGATAAGGATGTTGATTCATCTTGCATGTCAAGAACATAAAAGTCCGCCAGAAAAATCGATTGATTAATCCGCACCAAAGCATCCTCCAAAACACCACTTGGAAATGCATTAGATCTATCTGCAAGTTGAATGACAACGCTGATTTCCTTAAATGTTCCTAGATTTAGAGAAGCATAAATAGAATATGGCATGATATTAATAGAGGTTCCTAAATCTATCATGGCCTTTTCAACCCTAATATTACCAATTATGCATGAGATGGTAAAACTTCCCGAATCTTTACATTTTGGTGGGAGTTTTCTGTGCAAAACAGTCGAGACATTTTCTCCTACACTTACCACTTCATTACCCTTCAATTTACGCTTGTTAGTGCACAATTCCTTCAGAAATTTAGCATAACGAAGCACTTGATAAATGGCGTCTAAAAGTGGTATATTGACTTGAACCTTGCGAAAAGTCTCTAAAATTTCCTTTTCATTTTCATCTTTTTTCGATTTTGCAAATCTACTAGGAAATGGAGGGGAGGGAACATAAGTAGGAATATGACCTTTAGAATTTACCTTGGATCCCTAGGTTGGAGTTGCATTTTCCGCTTTCTCATTTGCTAAGTCCTTCTCTTGCTTCGAATCCTCAACATGATCATTTATTTCCCTCGGTGCCTCCTCTAGAATTTTTCCCCTTCTAAGTGTCACAGCATTGACATTTTCTCTTGGGTTGATAGCTTGAGAATGAAGCTTTCCTGATCCTTGAGACTCCAATTTACCCACCGTGTTGGCTAATTGGCTCACTCGTGTCTCCAAGTTTTTTATTGAGGTTTTCGTCTCTTGTTGGAATTGCATTGTGCTTGAGGCCAAAGACTTAACTATGTCTTCAAGAGACATACTTGAACTTGGAGGCGGGGCTTGTTAGCGATGCTGAAATTGTTGTGGTTGCCTTTGTTGGTTGAAACCCGGGGGAAGATTGAATTGTCCTTGCGGAGCCAAGAAGTGATTTTCCCCATAACTGAGATTTGGATGATCTCTTAATCCGGGATTGTATGTGTTAGAATAGGGATCATATCTCTGTCTTTGTTGCATTGGGAATCCCCCAATGACATTTGCTTGTTCTGCGGTCCCTTCTTGAAGTGTTGGTAGGGTGTCCCGCGATAGAAAAAAGTCCACACACATTTGCTTGGTGTATTGTCCCGAGTGCCATTTGTTGCATAAGAGATGTGAGACCGGCCAGTTGTCGTTCAATCTGGGAGGTTGTACCCACCTCACTCACTTGTTTAACCGGCACCTCATTTCTACTCACAAATTGTTGGGAGTTGGCGGTCATGTTGGCAATTAAATCCCTAACAACCGTTGGTGTTTTAATCATTAAAGCTCCTTCACTTGTCGCATCAATCATACTCCTCTCCATCGGGAGTAACTCTTCATAGAAATATTGTGGAAGAAGTTGCTCACTAATTTGGTGGTTCGGGCAAATCACACATAGTCTTTTAAACCTTTACCAAAACTCATAGAGATTATCCCCTTGCGATTGTCGAATGCTACAAATTTCCTTCATAATGTTTATAGCCTTTGAAGCAGGGAAATACCTTTCCAATAAATATTTTTGCATCTCATTCCATGTGGTGATGAGACCAGAAGGTAGGTAATAGAGTCATTCCTTAGCAGTGTCTACAAGAGAGAAAGGGAATGCTCGTAATTTAACTTGTTCTTCCGATACACCCGTTGGCTTCATACTTGAGCAAACAATATGAAATTCTTTCAAGTGCTTGTTGGGGTGCTCTCCGACAAATCCATGGAAGGTGGGGGAAGATGAGTCATCCCGGATTTTAGCTCAAATCCCCCTTCCAATGGAGGATATTGAATGTAAAGAGGTTGTTGAACAACAGTTGGAGCTGCAAGTTCCTTTAATGTTCGATTTTCCCTCGCCATTTCGGGCTCTACGTGCTCGGACTCACTTGAGGATTCAATGCTCAGTTGCCTTAGAAATTCAGTTGGAGAAATGTTTTCTCCACTTTCCAATGTGTCGGCCTCTTTTCTTGATCTTAAGTTGTAGTGTGTTGTAGGCGTTTTGCTCATTCACAACCTAGGTGACCAAGAAAATAACAAAATTAAGGAAGTAGTAACAAAAATAAAATATTGCAATTAACAAATTGATAGAACAATCCCCGGTGACATGGCGCTAAAATTGATACGGTCCAAAAAAGTACCAAATTAATTTCCTTACTTAGTTAAAAATGTATCGTTGAAATAGTACTATGGCAAGTAAGGGTCATTTCCCGCAGAGGATTGTTTCAATTATATCAATTGCGAACTAGAAAATAAAATGCGAAAGTAAGTAAATTGGGGGTTTTTGTTCATTAAACTAAAGAAGCGAAAAATTAATGAAATAAAATAGAAAACGTTCCAAACTTGAAACGGACTTGAAATAAACAACGGATGTTTTGATCAATAAAAGAGAGTCTGATCGGGGGATATTTCGTCACCGCGAGAATGATTTTCCAATCCAATATCACAAAAAAAATTCGTTCAAATGATTAACAACAATTCGAGAATAATCACAAACTCGATTACCTCAAACTCTCCTTACATTTTAGTTGAATAAAAAAAGCTCTTTACCGAACCCTATTCATTAAACAACCTAAGATAAGCTCGCTAGATTTAATTTAACAAAAGCATTACGACGAGAGAGTTGAATTGAATTAAGCGCAAACTTGCAAGCTCGGTTTACTCACTTAAGTGTTAATCCACAAACATTCAATCGAAAATTCTTCATAACCAATTGAAATGTAGTTGCTACTAGGTTTTGGTAAAAATAGCAATTACATACTAAAATTCCCAAAATAACAAATATTGAAATAACTCAATCATTTAGTTGCGCACCCAAATAAACAAGAAAAATAATATGAACATTAAACACAATGAATTAAAAGTCAAAAGAACTTTCAAGCACAAATTGATTGAAAACTCATTACTCGGGTTAAAAATCACCCTCAATCACATCTAGGTTTAGCTATCATAAAGTATTTACAAATAGCCAACAAAATAATACTACACATGGATGAAGATAAGATTAAAGAGAGGAAAAAGATTATTGATAGGAAGATATAATGATGGAGTCTTCAATCTCAAAAAGTCTTCTTCTCCAAAAATCCCCAGTGTGAGAAGAGTTTTGCTCTCAGAAATTTTGCTCTCTCTCGGTTGGTTTTCCCTCTTTTTCATGCCCTAGAAATGAGTCTTTAATCTTGTATTTATGTTGTATTGAAGGTTGGAGATGGGCTTGAGTCAAAATAGGCTGAAAAAGATATTAAAATTCGAGTTTTCTCGCTATCGGGTAGCATGGCGCCTAGTTCGCTGAAATTTTTTTTTTTAGCACAAATTCTAGGTGCCGGGCCTGCTGAAATTCTATTTGAACTTTATCAATTTCACCCCCTTCAAGCCACAATTCTTTCTCCAAAAGGTATTAGCCTTGTATACCAAACTTTGGAATATTGCATCTTCGATTCTTTTGCCTCATTTCTCGCATAAATTCCTTCCAATCATCAATCAACTCGGGTATTCACCTACAAAAATATATATGACCAAATTAAATAATAAATTACAATGAAAACCTTACAACTATCGAAGTTTAAAGGCCTAAATAAGTGCGAAATCCTCATTTATCACGTACTACAATGATTTATCCAAGTGTGCAAAAGACAAATCATGTGAACATGAGTGGAGTCGGGATCTGTTGCCCACGTCATCCATGTAGAACCCAAGGCAACATTCATGTGCTTCATTGGGGATTAATAGTGATAATTGTTTTCTTAATACCATGAATTTCATTAAACAAGACATCAAAGTTGTATAAACCACTAGGCAGTCACTTGTATGTGGTCGTATGTAATTGAGATTGATAAGACATAAAATATCATATTTTTCATCCATTAATGCTTGCACTTTTATGATTTATTGACACCTGAATGTACTGAGTACCTTCATATTTTGATTTAGATCTCAAATTAATAGAAAGTGTGGAATTTGGAAGAAAAGAGTGAAAATGAACAAAATGGAAGAAAGTGAAAGTTCAGGGACCAAGTTGCAAATAATCCATAGATGTGATGGACGATAGAATGAAGATTCAAGAGTTTTAGGGATCAATCAAATGAAGAAAGAAGTCAAAGAGATTAAATATAGTCGAAACATGATCACATATCAACTTTCAACGAAAAAGTTATGCTCCTTATTTTTAGTATCTACTTGAGATCCATTTTTGAGATAGTACACGATCAAATTGGAAGATGATATAAATCAAAGTTGTATCTCTTTGGGTTAAATTTCCAACACACTTTAAATCTCTTCCATCGGACATCGGTAGAGAAAGATATGATCAAAATATTAAAAGCTATCCGGCGGAGAAAAATGCTATAACTATGCGGTTGCATAGTATTAATTCCTTACGACCGCACAGACCACTTCCGAGAGTTTGAGGGCTGAATTTATTTGTTCTATACGACAACATGACTTTATACCATGTGGTAGCATAGAAGACTTCTGAGCCAAATTTTCTGGTTTCCTAATTCAATCAAATACATATGGAAACAAATTGTTTGGCACTATAAGAACCCTAAACACAACCCAGAACGTACAGAACGCCTCCCATCTTCATTCTTCATTATTTTTCTCTTAGTTTCATGAATTGTAACTAAACTTTTACACTTGGTCGAAGGAAACAGAAGCTTCGGAACCACAAACTTGTGAGATCTAAATTGTTTTGCATTGTTTAATTCTTATTTTGAGTATTGAATGCTCTTCTGCATTTATTTCTATGATTTGTAGCATTTAATTGCTAGAGGTATCTCTAGTTTATTGATTGTAACAATCCATCGCTAAGTTAAACATCAAATCTGTAATTGTTTGATTTCTTTAACTTGTGAAGCAACTAGAATTTAATGATTTTTTGCGATAGAGGCTATTGAATTTTAAGAAGAATGTTTGAATAGGTTGAATGCAACCACTGGTGTTTGTGTTATCTAGTTCATCAATTTCTCTATTGTGTAAAGTTGTTATTAAATTGAATCTTGAGTACTGGTCTGGGGTTATTTAATAATTAAGATTAATTAGAACGCTGGTTTCTAACTAACTAAAATTAAGGAATAACAGGAAAATAATTCCAATGGTGAATATTCAAAATATGAATTGAATTATCCTTACATCTATGATCAATTGTAGATTTCCGACGGTGGATGTGGACATAGACCAAAGTTCGTTATTTGATTGATTTCGTTACATCTATGATCAATTCCATTTGTGTTGTTATTAATTACATTATTTATAATTATTTTCGTTGCATACAAAAATTCCCCCTCCAATCATTGTACATGAAGCATAAAATTTGAATTACACACTATTCGTGGGATTGACCTTTGTTTCCATTACTGCATTAGTTATAGATGTTAAGGTATTAATTTTGGGTGCCGGCGATAGCACACCAAATTTTGGCGTCGTTACCGGTGAGTGGTGCTAGTTTATTTTTGCTTCTTCTGTTATTTATTTCATTTTTTTAATTCATTTCTTTTTATTCTAGCTTTTTCTTGGATTGTTTTTCATTTTTAGAGTTTCCTTAATTGTTTATGCCCACAACTCAATCCTCTAACCAAGTTAATTTGCAGTACGATCTGGAATTAGAAAGAACTTTGTGCAGGTTAAGGAGCGAAATTAGGTGGAATTTCATGGTGAACAATTTTAGCCCGAGACCCTTTTTGCCAGTGATTTTGAATTACAGGTGGAGGAAAGCATGGCTGAAAATCGAACTTTGAAGGAGCTTGCAGCTCCAGATTTGTATCAACAACCTCTATGCATTACTTTCCCTACTTTAGATACTGCCACTACTTTTGCATTAAAATCTGGACTAATTCATCTTCTGCCTACTTTTCATGGTCTTGCAGGTGAAAATTCTCACAAGCATCTAAAGGAATTTCACGTGGTGTGCACAAGTATGAAACCTACGGGAGTCACCGAAGAACAGATCAAATTGAGAGTCTTCATGTTTTCTTTGAAGGAATCAGCGAAGGATTGACTTTATTACCTACCCTCTAGTATTGTCACTACATGGCGATGCGATAAGAAAATTATTTTTAGGAAATATTTTCCAGCTTCAAGGGCAACAAACATAAAGAAAGAAATATGTGGTATACGGCAGGACAATAGAGAATCTCTGCCTGAATATTGGGAATGGTTTAAGAAACTGTGTGCAAATTGCCCCATCATCAAATCAGTGAGCAGCTCCTTATTTGATATTTTTATGAAGGCCTTTTACCCACAGACATGAGCATGGTTGACGCTGCTAGTGGAGGAGCTTTGGTGGACAAAACTCCCGACGCTGCAAGGAACTTAATTGCAAATATGGCAGCCAACTCTCGACAATTCGGCACTAGACTCGACCCACCTTCTAAACATGTTAATGAGGTAAATGTTTCATCCATTGAACAACAACTTGCGAGTCTAACTACTTTTGTTCGTCAAATGGCTGCAGGTACTACACAAACGACAAAAGCTTGTCGAATTTGTTTGGTGGTAGGGCATCCAACTGACATGTGCCCAACTCTTTAAGAAGAATCCATTGGGAAGGTTAATGCTGCAAGTGGTTTTCCTAAACAATCACAATGGAATTATGATCCCTATTCGAACACATGCAACCACGGATGGAGGGATCATCCAAACCTTAGCAATGGAACCCGCCTAATCAGAATCGTCAAAGTTTCTAGTAGTATAATCAGCCATACCCTCCAAGACAACAACAGGGCCACACCTCTAACTCTGGTATGTCTTTAGAGGATATTGTTAAGTCCCTTGCTACTAACACTTTGAAATTCCAATAGGAGACAAAGGCGAGTATTCAAAGCTTAGAGAATCAAGTAGGTCAAATGGCAACGATAATCAGTCGGCTAGAATCATAGAGTTCGGGAAAGCTACCCTCTCAAACGGTGGTAAATCCAAGAGAAAATGCATGCGCAATCATCTTAAGGAGTGGTAAAGAGGTTGAGACTCCTATAAAGGCAGCCCCTATATCATCAAAGAAAGAAGTGGAAGAAAGTGTCGTTGCTGAAAAGAGTATTCCCAACGACAATGAGGTTACTGAGCATAAGTTTCCACCTCTTTTTGATTATAAACCTATACCCCCTTTCTCTCAAGTTTTGGTAAGATCTAGGAAAGATGAACAAGATCATGTTGAGTTGCATGAAATTTTTAGTAAATGCGAGGTAAATATTCCACTTTTAGATGTCATTAAACAAGTGCCTCATTATGTTAAATTTTTGAAACAATTGTGCACAAGCAAGAGGAAACAGATTGAGAAGGTAAAAGTTGGGGAAAATGTATCTGCGATTATTCAAAAGAAACTCCCAACAAAGTGTACGGACCCAAGTATGTTCACTATCCCTTGCACGATAGGCGACATTAAGTTTGAGAAGGTCATGTTAGACTCAGAAGCTTCTATTAATGTTATGTCATATTCTTTATACGCTTCTTTAAAACTTGGACCTTTAAATGACACTGGTGTGATAATTCAATTTGCCGATAAATCTAATGCCTATCCTAAGGGTCTAGTTGAGGATGTTCTTATAGAAGTTAATGATTTGGTTTTTCCTGCTTCTTTCTATGTACTTGATATGGAGAATAGCAATCATACTACCCCCATCCTATTAGGAGGACCATTTTTAAGGACATCCAAAACTAAAATAGATGTTCATGATGGTACACTTACTATGGAATTTGATGATGAAGTCGTTAAATTAAATATTTATGATTCCATGAAATATCCAGATGATAATAATCGTGTTTACTCTATTGATGTGATTGATCATGTAGCACATGATGTTTTTGAATTTTATGGTAATGATAAATGGGAAGATGTCATTAATAAGCATCTTGGGAAGGAGAAAGAGGAGCTGGCCTTAAACACCGAGTTATAAAGAAATGCGGCGGCCTCTATTCCGAATTTGAAACCTCTCCCCAGTAACCTAAATATGCATTCCATGGAGGCGGAGGAACATTGTCGGTCATCACTCCTGATGAACTAGGTGCATCGATAAGAAGATCGAATTGCCCATGCTGGATGCAGGCTGAACAAAAAAATATTAAGTCGAGCTAAAGACAATAAATAAAGGCAATGCTCCGAGGCAACCCAATGGGAGTTTGTTCGTTTATCTTTCTATTTTTATTTTTGCATTTTTATCTTAATTCTCTTTGTCCTTTTCTTTGAATTGCACCTTACATTGGGGATAGTGTATGTTTTAAGTGTGGGGGAGAGGATTTAGACTTATGTTGCATTTAGATTGAATTTAAATTTCGATTCAAAATTTTTTTGCATGATTTTTCATGAAGAGGAGTTGTGATGTTAAAAATGATTTTCAGTTATTCATGCTATTTGCTAGAAATAATTAAACTTTTGAAGAATTCATAACGTGATTGAATGAATAGTCTTCCAACTTAGAGTTAATTGTGTGAGCTATTTTCCTTGAGGATGGTAGTAACTAAATTTTGTAGATAAAAAGTTAGTGAGATTTTGAGCCTTTTGACTGACATATCATATCAGTCTTACTATTTTCTTTCATGAGTGATTTTCTTCCATGAATTTGATTCTCTAGAACTTGCATTGATTCTCTTCGAGACCATATTGATACATGCATGCATGAACGTAATTAAGGCCATTTGTGTTACATAAGTTAGTCATCTTAGCCAAATAGCCTACCACCCTGCAATTAAATTTTCCCTTTGTTGAGCTCATTTGAGCTTTATTACCTTTTCTTTTGTAAACTCACGTTACAAGCTTTAAACTCAGAAAACAATATATTTACACAAGCCGTAGAGCTAGTGAAGTATTGTTCATCGTTTTGTTACATATGGGTATGCGAAAGAAATAAGCGTGGGGTGTATAAAATTATGATAGAGCTATGATTGGTGGAATGAAATACATATTTCAATTTCAATTCATAAATTCCATTGTTGGTGTGATATTGAAAGGAAAAAAAAAATGACTTTAATGTTGTCTGTGTATATATTTCCTCCCAGCATTACAAGAAAGAATTTGGGTTATGTGAAATAGATGTATAGAAGCAATTAAGCAGAGTTGTTGATCTTACATGCCTTATATATATTTGAGCTTGAGTTGATTCGTATTGCTCCGCTAGTTTCGATGGCTTTTTGAGTTACTTATCCAAATATTTTTCACCTACACCCTAAGCCACGTCACAACCCTTTAAAAGACCTTATAATTTGTGTTATGCATGTAATCTAATTGGTGGAGAATGAAAATATATGCAAGCATATGGTAGATCATCTTCTTTGGAATGAATTTGAGCGAAACACTTACCTTTTAAACACATGAGAGACGAGTGCTTATATTTGTGAAGGTCAACATGTTTAGTTTACCTCCATCTTCATATGAAAATGCTTGCTATTTGATTATTAGTTGTGTGAGAAGGCTTTTTCATGATACGTTATGCATTTTGGAAAGTTTGAGAGTTCTATGTTGATGACATTACAACCTTAACCATTTTTGTGAAAGCAAATTTGAGTTTTACTTGAGGACGAGCAAAAGTTAAGTGTGGAGGAATTTGATAAGATATAAAATGTCATATTTCTCATCCATTAATGCTTGCACTTTTATGATTTATTGACGTCTAAATGTATTGAGTATCTTTATATTTTGATTTAGATAGCAAATGGATAGAAAGTGTAAAATTTGGAAGAAAAGAGTAAAAAAAAAACCAAAATGGAAGAAAGTGAAAGTTCAGGGATCAAGTTGCAAATAATCCATAAATGTGATGGATGATGGAATGAAGATTTAAGAATGTTAGAGATCAATCGGATGAAAAAAGAAGTCAAAGAGATGAAATATAGTCGAAGCATTATCACATATCAACTTTTAGGCGAAAAAATTATGCACCAAATTTTTAGTGTCTGCTTTAGATCCATTTTTGGAATAGTAGATGATCGAATTGGAAGATGATATCTGAATCCAAGTTGTATCTCTTTGGGTTACCTTTCCAACACACTTTTAATCACATCAATCAGATAGCATTACAGAAAGATATGATCAAAATACTAAAAACTGTCCGGCGGAAAAAAATGCTATAACTATGCGGTTGCATAGTGTTAATTCCTTGCGACCGCACATACCACTTCTGAGAGTTTGAGGGCTGAATTTATTTGTTCTATGCGATAGCACGACTTTATACCATGCGATCGCTTAGAAGACTTCCGAGGCAAATTTTCTGGTTTCCTAATTCCAATAAAAAACATGGAAACAAATCTTTTGGTATTATAAGAACCCTAAACAAGAGCCAGAACGTACAGAACGCCCCCCATCTTCATTCTTTATTATTTTACTCTTAGTTCATGAATTGTAACTAAACTTTTACACTTGGTCGAAGGAAACGGAAGCCTCGGAACTGCAAATTTGTGAGATTTAAATTGTTTTGCATTGCTTAATCCTTATTTTGAGTATTGAATGTTCTTCTTCATTTATTTCTATGATTTGTTTTGTTTAATTGCTAGATGTACAGCTAGTTTATTGATTGTAACAATCTACGGCTAAATTAAACATCAAATCCGTAATTATTTAATTTCTTTAACTTGCGAAGCAACTAAGATTTAATGATTTTTTGCGGTAGAGGTTATTGAATTTTAAGAAGAATGTTTGAATATGTTGAATGTAACCGCTGGTATTTGTGTTATCTAGTTCATTGATTTCTCTATTGTGTAATACTGTTATTAAATTGAATCTTGAGCACGGTCTGAGGTTATTTAATAATTAGGGTTAATTAAAACGTTGGTTTTTAACTAACTAAAATTAAGAAGAAATAGGAAAATAATTCCAGGTGAATATTCAAAATATGAACTGAATTATCCTTACATCTATGATCAATTGTGGATTTCCAACGGTGGATGTGGACTTAGACCAAGGTTCGCTATTTGATTGATTTCGTTAATTCTATTTTTGTTGTTATTAATTGCGTTATTTATAATTATTTTCGTTGCATACAAAAATCCCCCCTCCAATCATTGTACATGAGGTTTAAAATTTGAATTACAAACTCTCTATTGGATCAACCCTTGCTTCCATTACTGCATTAGTTATAGAGGTTAAGGTATTAATTTTGGGTGTCGACGATAGCACACCAGAGATTACGTAAGTTATAGATTAAATTTTAATCTTCGATTTATGTGGGATAAATTGTTAATGAATAAATCTCATATCAATTCAATATCAAAATGAAAGCTGTTACCTGTACACCAGAGTTGTACAGCCCCTCACATGAGGGACTCTGTACAAATAAAATTGTCTTATATTTACTCTTCTTAATAAGATTATTAACATTTTAAGGTATAACATTAGATTTTAATAATGTATCAAAGCGCATTAAGTTTGGAAAAAAAAAATCAATTTTAATCTAAGTCAAAGTTAAAATCAATAAATAATTTTAAACTCACAACTTTTTAATCATACATTTCATCAATTTTTATCAAAATTTAATAAAATTTAATTTTAATCCCCCTCAAATAAATGCTAAATTCCAATAAGCAATTAATACAACTAAGACAAATTGGTGCACGAATTTCAAGATTGAAATTTATCTATAAAACGCGACCCCACAAGACATACACATCCACAAAGTGTGCAAGGAATTTCAAAAGAACCAGAAAAGTGACAAATGCCTACTCTTTTTCATTTTGAACCAAAAACTATTTCACACAAACGAAATCGTATAATTATGAGATGAAATTAAAATAATTGGTAACTATGAAATAGAATTAGAACTAACTATACAAATTCAGAGGTTCACAAATAAATTTAAAAAAAAAAAAAAAATCCACACACACACACCGAAAAAAATATGGGAAAACAGGAAATAATCCATAAGAATTTTACAGGATAATACAATAATTCCGACTTCTGAATTTTTTTTATGAAAATTATATAAACTAACAGGGAATCTGCTCGGTGAACCACTTCATGACTGAAAATGGAGCCTTGATTAAGGCCAACCCGAACTCTACCAACACGGTCACACACAAGCAACATGGACACAAGCAGCTCAGTGTAATCCTGCAATACATGTCCAAGTTTTAGTTAAAATTCTAAAAGAATTCTTTAAATATTTCTTGAATTCATTACTGTTCAATATGATAGAATATTTTGTGCTAAACAATATTAAGAAAGAAAAACATACTAACCCGACAATCCAGACGACAACCCCGATTATGGAGAGGAGAAGAGAGACAAAGGCAAAGGGAAGGCCGAGCAGAAACCCCAAAGGGCGGCACTGACAATCATCACGACAGCAACAGCACATATCTGCTCTTTTTTTACTTCTTCTTCTCGGCCAAACTGATAAGCAATCAATGACTCGATGGAGCACACCAAGTTTATATACTAGCAGGGAAGTAAGAAGTAAATTAAAACACGTTTTCGCTGGCAAACCAGCACATTTTTTTTCACAAGATCAATAATATTATAATTTTTGGTCAAACGTTCCAGAAAAATGTATTTTTAGCGTAACCTGTCAGTCCCAGATTGGCTGATACATTAACATCATCTTACATACCATTACTTTTCAAGCTGTTATAAGAATCTTTAAGCATTGTTGGTGTGGGCTTTAACTGCTCGCACAATTCACTTCGTTTCCACGTGGTATTTATGTTATACGGAACAGTGAGCATTACCGTGCAATTCACTTTGATTTCACCTTCACTACTTGGTATTTCGAATTCAGCAAGGCAGATTTTACAAAATCTGTCGACTTTCAAAAGATTAGTTATGAAGATTTCAAGTTGCTGGAGCCTCAATTTCGGCCAGAATAGTGGCAGTATTCTTGGGTGTTTTGAAGCTTTCACTTTGATCAGATTCAAGGCAGCCTTTTGGCATTGTTCTTGCAAGAATCAAGTGCTTAGTTGTCGCGGATTTTTACATGTTCTTGAGTAGGCCCTTGTGGTTGTTCAAGTTAATGTTAAAAAATTCAAAATTTCATCCACCTCCTATGGTAAACCGGCCAGCAGTTAGTGCATGCTTTTAAAGAATTTAAATCTTCTTCAAAGTGGTTTTACCCGTTTGGGTATTGGTTTTAAAATTTTCCTCCCTCCTTGTTTGAAACATTTGAATTCCTGCAATTCCCAGCACTATTTTCTGCTATTCTGCAGCAGAATTTTACCCGTTCTGGCAAAATTTTCCAATTATTTTGGCTCCCATTTGGCTTCAGTTACTTTACATTATAATTTTTCTCTCTAATTTTTAACTACACAATCTTCCCTCAAATAATTTCACACTAAGTTGGATGCCATGGTAAAATGAAATCAAATTGAGTGACGATGATGACACTAAGTATAAACTTGGGTGACGATTGGTGGATTTAACCCATATTTACAACCTCTTTGAAGGTTTGGAATTCGGTCAGCAGGCAAACAGCCTGCCTGTCCAATTGTTTGTTTCAAAGTTGGAACTACCACTTCAGTTTTGGTTCTTGTTACTAGCAGCCTGTCTGTCCAGCTGATTAGGTTATTTTCAAAGTTTGAACTTCACACATTCCAGATTTTGGTTCTTTTTAGCAAGCAACCAGATTTTCTAAGTTTGATTCGACTTTCTTTAGACTTTCTGGTGAGTTTGACGAGATTTCTTGGCAAAAGTCGAATTCAGGCAGCAGGATGTGTATTGTTCATACAGATTCAAATGTGTTCTTGGTGCTGAGATTTTCCATTTTGGGCAAAGAATTCAAATTTTCTCTCCCCCATTTTTGAAAATTTGAATTACCCTATCCCGATTTGGAAAATCAGGTACCACAGAAAATTTCAGGATGCTGACACTATCCATTTTGGGCTAAGTTCTGGAAAAAAATTCAAAAGTCACCCTTATTTGATTTTTGAATTTCCAACTTCCTTATCTAGCTACATCCGGTCATTACTCCTAGCATTCCACTATGTTTTGGCTCATATCGTGCAGTTGGAAAATGGCCAGCAACGGATCTTAATCCCAGACAGGCAGAATATTGGATTTCTGGTTTAAACAGATGTAATTTAACATAGTAGACTGCTTTATGCAGTAACTTTTTTTACCCTTTTTTTGGCAACTCTTGCTGCCAAAAATGAAAAATGTGCTACCTATTTACAAGGTGAGCAATTGAAGTCTCCTCTGCACGTTAGGCTGCCCAATCTCCAACTGGGAAAGCAGAATTTGAAGGCACCAATTCGAAGGTGGCCTTGATGAATAGCTCAAAAGATTGATTAGCTCAAAGGCACCAACTTGTAGGTAGCCTTAATGATTAGACGGTGATGTTTGGTTCGATTGATTTTCAATCTCTTGTTTTGGGTCATTAAACCGATTGAAACGTTAATTCTGTAAGCTTGGGGATGCTCGGAGTCGTTGTATTCACATTTTTTATTAATACATTTATTTACCCGATAAAAAAAAAAAAAAAAAAAAAAGGCAGTCCTATTGCAGCAAACAAATCATCGGATTAATCGAAAAGCCCGTAAATTCATGACATCTGAGGAAGAATAGTTACTTGCCACAGTGACTGAAACTACACCAAAGAGTTAACATTGTGATGGTTGCCTTACCGTCACAAATACTTTTTACCACGGTTTACCAAAAATTACAACTTATGTGCTTGTGTCAGCTGTATGCCTTGATGCCAGCCTAGTAAGCAAAAGACAAATCAATTCTTGCTTCTGAATTATATTCTTGCGGATGTGTCTTGAGTCACGAAGGAAAACTTTTCTGATATGAGAACAATAAGAAAAACTGTTAAATCTGAGATAAATTCAGTAACATAATATGTTCATTGTAAAAAACTCAATAAATTGATTGGATATTCAATTCAAAATTGGCATTTGATAGAACAAATTTCAATCTTCCTCTCTGCTAGCTATGTCAACCTTTGCTTTGTTCCTTAGCATATCGTCTGCATAGCTTCTGAAGTTCTCTTTTAGAGCTTGCATGAGTTTCAATAGCCTATATTTATCAATCCCAGCGTGTGCTGCTTACCCATTATTGAGATATAATTATCATGTTACACAAACCTTGATAGACCAGACGTCTTCCTCGTCTTTTCATGAGGATAATTAAGAATGATCCTAAGCTCCTGGCACAATTATCTCCGCGCTCGGACAACTTACCCCAGAGTACTTCATTTGCAATCAGGAGCATCAAAGTCAATTATTTGACAATCATCAATGACCTCAATCTCCTGTCCAAGAATAGTAGGGAGTTGCTGATCATTTTACTGGTCTAATATCAATGTGCCTGAGATTTTGCATACCGATAAATTCTGATGTTACTGATATTTCACCGTTGTCTCACAAGTGCTGCCCCGGCATGGAAAGCTTCTAAACGAGCATCACTCCCAACCCAAGTGAAGCCAGTACCTTTCAGTATTCCCCTTACCTTCATCAACTCCCTGAGTTGACTCACATTATCCCATCTACCTGCCTCAGCTAATGTATTGGATAATGCAACATATGCCCCAGGCCGACTCTTAGCATTTACCTTGAAAAGCTCATTGGCAGCTATGTTAGCTATCTCCACATCGCCGTGTAGTCTACAAGAACTGAGTAAAGCTGCCCAAACATCACTATTAGGCTGTTCAGGCATTTTCATTACAAATTCAAGAGCTTGATTCAAACTTCCTGCTCGTCCTAAAAGATCGACCATACAGGCATAATGCTCCATTCTGGGTTTTACTGAATAATCTCTATACATGCTTTCAAAGATCTCCCGTCCTTTAGCGACTAATCCTGCATGGGCACAAGCAGATAGAGCACCAAGAAATGTAACATAATTTGGCCCTGTGCTACACTCCATTATCATTCTATCAAAAAGCTCAAGTGCTTCATTTGTACATCCATTCTTCCCGTATCCATCAATCATTGAAGTCCAGGAAAATACATTCTTCGTGGGCATGCGATCAAAAAAACGTCTTGCATCGTCTATTCGGCCACATTTGGAGTACATGTCTATCAGAGCACTTCCCAATTTTATGTCTGTTAAAAACTCAGTTTTTGCAAGTTGCGCTTGAACTTGCTGACCGATTTCAAAAGCTGATAAGACAGAACAAGCTCCAATGATGCTCGCATAAGTTGATATGGTGGGCCTAAATCTTAGCCGTTGCATGTCAATATAAAACTCCATCGCTTGCTTGGCTGTTTCAATTGACTTGCTATAACCTTCAATCATTGCATTGTAAACCACCACATCTTTCTCCACCGTCTTCTTAAACACATCCTCAGCATCCGCCACACGCCCATGGTTCATGTAACCAGTGATCATTGACGTAGAACACACCACATTCTTCTCCAACATCAAATCAAACACTCTTCTCGCACACGCTACCCTCTCACTCTTCACGTATGAATCAACCAAAGCTGTGTAAAGCACATCATCAACCTCAACATCAGATCTCAAAATCTGCGCATGAACCTCCCTCCCTACAGACCGCGCTACATTCCCACTAGTTGACCCCTTCAGGATCATGGAATAGGTATACCCATCAGGCCATTCATTAGAAGAACACAGCTTTCTAACCAAATCAAAAGATTCCTCGACAAGCCCATCTTTTATATAGCCCGAGATCATGTAATTATACGCCGTCAAAGTTTGTCGAGGCAATTCATCAAACACATGGCGGGCGTAGGACAAGCAAGAAGATTTGAGATAAAGTATCAGGAGCTTGATAGAAATATTAACATTGGGTTTGAACCCAATTTTAAGGATGTGGGAATGAATCTTTTGGCCATGGGAAGGATGGTCTGAGTTGATGTAATGCTGTAGAACCGATGCAAGAGAAAAGACTGTTGGTGGATTCAATGTGTAGTGAAATTCCTTTGGTTGACAACGCATATTCGTATTCGATTAGAGATTTGTAATATTTTTATAGAGTAGAAGCCTGTAATCTTAAACAGTTATTGAACCAATATATAAATATTCCATATCTTCAGTGAATTATCTTTCTTATTTGAATCTTAATGTGGGCTTTTAAGAAATTTTGAAAGTTCAATTAGGTCCAACTTTCGATTTACTATTTTACAATTAACAGTGTGTTTGATACACATTCTTGTTAAAGAATGTATTTTGAAATAGTAGATTGATGAAAAATGTGTTGTTAAAAAAAAAAGAAAATGTTTTTGATTTGCGTGTAATATTATTTTAATAAATAATATGTCGTTGAAAAGAAGAGAGATTATGAAAATGCTACACGAACATAACTGTTGACATAACGGTTGACACTCTCCTCACACATGAGAGAAAAATGTTATTTTATTCAAGTGGGACCTACACACCCATGTAAGAGGATGTCAATCGTTATGTCAAGCATTATGTTTGTTTAGCATTATTCAAAAAATAAATTTTGAAAAAAATAAATCAAACAAGGGCTAAGTATTGTGTGGGAAAACCTAGAAAGTTGAGGTTAAAGTCAACAAGTTATTTTAATCTTACATTTTGTAGGATTCATAACTTTTATTAACTTTTCAATCATATATTTTATCATCTTTTATTAAAATTTGATAATCCCCCCCCCCACCCCACCCCACCACACCACACCAAAAGCTTTGTCAAACAACCCATAAATTGGATTGGACATGCCTAGAGAAATTGCCAATGCTGGGGATAAAGTCGCAGTTGATGACTATTCTCGACACACTATTTTGTAAGGAATAAACTATTAATGTTAGGGTTAATTTCAGAAATGGTCACTATTACAAAATGGTCACTGAAGTTCAAAACTTTTAGTAATGGTCACTGAAGTTTGAAAAACTTGTAGAAACGGTCACTGAGTTACAAACACTTTTGCGGCAACGTTTCGGTCACTTCCGACCACCGAAACTGGCAAATTTTGATACCGTTTGAAAGCCCATAATGTCCTCTTCAATTACCAACAAAAATATTCCCCTAACTCCAAGGGATTCGATCGAAAAATTGCCGCAAAAGTCATCCAAAAAATCTGAAAATCTGCCTGGGCAACTTTTGCGGCAATTTTTCGACGACTTCCGACCACCAAAATCGCCGAATTTTGATACCTTTGGAAAGCTGACAATGTCATTTTCAATTACCATCCAAAATCTCCCCCCAACTCCAAAGCATTCTACCGTAATAAACCCACAAAGTTGGGATGCTAACTTTGTGGGCTTATTCCGGTCGAATGTTTTGGAGTTGAGGGGAGATTTTGAATGGTAATTGAAAAGGACATTGTCAGCTTTCCAACGATATCAAAATCCGGCGATTTTGGTGGTCAGAAGTCGCCGAAAAATTGCCGCAAAAGTCGCCCAAAAAATCTGAAATTCTGCCCAGATATTCAGATTTTTTTGGTGACTTTTGCGGCAATTTCGATCGAATCCCTTGGAGTTAGGAGAATATTTTGGATGTTAATTGAAGAGGACATTATGGGCTTTCCAACGGTATCAAAATTTGCCCGTTTCGGTGATCGAAGTGGTCGAAAAGTTGTCGCAAAAGTCACAAAAAAATTGAAAAAGTGTTTGTAACTCAGTGACCGTTTTTTAAAGTTTTCAAAACTTCAGTGACCGTTTTTGAAAGCGTTCGAAACTTCAGTGACCGTTACTGAAAGTTTTGAACTTCAGTGACCATTTTGTAATTTTCCTGTAACTTCAGTGACCATTTCTGAAATTAACCCATTAATGTTACATCAAATTATATATTTGATTTAAAGAGAACTGCGATTCAGAATCGAGTAGGTAAGTTGTGCTACGTGCCATCACATTCTTGCCTCCTACGCTACTCATTCCCCAATGGTCTAATTGTAGTTTTTATTTTATTTCATCTTTTGTTCATGACAATTTAAAGATGATTGAAGCTAAAATAAAAATAAAAAAAATCTACATAGACACATTTCTTCTTGTAAATGTAATTGTCTTAATTTTAACATTTATTCAAAATTCTGTCATCATAGTTCATATATTGGTACACAAGTTCGATAGCAAGAAGTTACATCCGCGATCTTCCATTATTCCATTACCAATCTAGATAGATAAACTAATTCCAAAGAGGAACTACTAAAAACTTATTTTGTGGGATATGAAGCATGCATAGCAAACCACACATGCCTTCTTTGGCTTTGATATCCCTTTGTACCACCCTTATGTACCCATTTTCTCCCAAGTCTGAAACCCAGGAATTCTTCAATGTCCAATACTTGGTACTATGTCGATTAGATTGTCAGTTAGATTCCCACTATTGTAGAAGTAGAACCAGTGGCGGAGCCAGCTTGTTGGAAATGGGGGGTCCAAATTTGAAAATATATAGGTGAAGGGGTGGGCTGCCCCCGAAATTTTTTTTGAAGGAAATTACAAAAATGAGAGGAAATAAAAGTTCACTAATTGAGTCATTTACCTTTTCTGCGGATAGTACATCAGTATAAATATTACTAATAAGTTGAGAATTAACCTAAAATAAGTGGAAAAAATAAGATTAACTTTTTCGCAAATTTATTTGTAATAAAATAGAAGTTACCATTCTTCAATCCTTCCAATTTTAAAAAAAAAAAACCCAAAAAGAAAAAAAAAAAAAAAAAAAAAAAAAAAAAATTTCCTAAAAAAAATGGGGTGTCCTGGACTCCCCCAGGACACCCCCTGCCTCCGCCAGTGAGTAGAACCCACTTGGGTCAATTGCAGCATACACAGGTTGGTTAGCCATGGCCTTTAATAGTGCGCTCTCATTATTCTTTTGAATAAGCCGATGGCCAATTATCATTGCTGCAAGAGACGTTGACTTGATACCACTACAAGTTTCTCTTTTCCCCGTAACGACGTCAAAAATTTGTTGTCGATTTTTATATTCCGCAAGTATATGAATCGTTACAAGTAATAAAGTGGACCTATAAGTCCGAATATCATTACCACGAGGACTAGTAATTAACAATTTGTTCAATTATTTCTAACTTGAATTTGATTAAAAACAAATAAAAAAGTTATTTTTCTTTTTGTGATTTTCTATTTTAATTTACTAAAACAAATAAAGTGATTTTTTTAATATGACGGTTTAAGTGTTAGGATTCATGATTTTACCATAGTTATCCACTTAATCTTAATTATCAAGTTTTATACAATTAATTATGTTCACCTGATCGAATTTTTTTAATGTACTCAATTTACCTCTATTGAGTTCTCAATGAGTCTATTTAACTAATTCAATTACATATCTCTATATGAATCAATCTTAGTTAAATGCACTTATGTTTTAAGAATTCATGTAACGATCACAATAACTAGCATAAGTATATCTACTTTTTATACTAAATACATGCTTTTCCTACATGGCCAAAACGAATAATCTGCATCTCTATATAATTATTGTTCCCGAAATCAATGAATTATAACCAATTAATCCAAGCATTAAGAATAGAAGAAAAAATAATTCACAAAATCAATTTGAGATTTAAAACTTTTTAATTAAAATTAAGGTTCAAAACTAGGTTACAGTCATTCGTCCTAACTAAATATTTAATTATTCATCATGGGAGAAGAATAAAACGAGAAGCAATTAAAGTACATCGTCGGGTATTAAGGAAAAAACGAGAAAAAAATGAAGATCTTGCACCATGATTCTGCCTCTTCTTGTAAAATCATTGAAACCCTAGTTTCTTAATTGATTTCTTGATTCCCCCAAACCCCCCCCCCCCCCCCCTTAGGATTGAATAATATATGTACAATAAATCTCACAAGCCTTGGCTTGAATATATATTTATAATGAAATTCTACAAACCCCTTTAATTATTGGATTAAGGTATGTATTTATAGAAAAGATTTATGCAAAATCCTTGTTCAACTTGATTTCCACCAAAGAGTTTAAATTAGTTTCAACTAAAGAATTTAAATTAGTTTCTACCAAAGAGTTGAAGAAATAAAAGGAAAAAAATTCATTTTATAATTGAACTATTTTTCTCATATAACTTTATTCCTCCATCTTCTTTTATTTTGCAATTATGTCATCTTCATTCCAAAATCATAATAGTTGACCAGAGACAAGTTTCGAAGTTTGTAATTTAATCATCAAGCTTTCCCAAATGTCGAATTTAACTTTCTAAACTTATGATTTTTTTATCTAATGCTTCATTAATATTTTCGATTGATCTCTTGAAATCCGGTTAATTTTCAATTACTTCAAATCAACTCCAATTAAGCTCCAAATAGTCTCTTTTCGTATAAATTATATACATGCTGGGATTGTCCTACAATTTACATAATTTACACAAATTAAGTAAATAATCGCTTAGTTTATAAATAATTAAGTAAGAATAGAAGTTCGAATACGTGCATAAAATGCACTTATCAATGAGGCAACAATTCTTCTCAACAAATTCAATAACCTGCTCCATCTAGCCACCACAACAGCATCATAAGTAATACGGCCTAGTAATTGTTGCTCAGATAATGAAGCTAACTTTTCAGTTTTGATCTGAGCAAGATCCTGCGTATTCACAACAGATGGGATTAATTATCAAAGTATGAAAGGAAATATGAGAGTTGAAGAATATAAGTACATGGTGTTGTATTGTATAGATGTAGGCTAACCACATTGTCCTTGGTTCTTAACCAAGGTAACGGCTCCTCTTGCTCTCCAGTCAGGACTAGATGGTACTGCTTTTACTTTTTCGAACATGAAAGAGGTTTCTGATGATGTGTGAAAGGATGGCATAGAGTGTCTAGTATACTTAGCAAGGAATTCTTCATTGGTTAAGTCCGCAAATTCGTTGATTCCAAGCTGATCGTATGTGTTATTAGCAGCTCTGTTGAAGCTTTCTATGAACTCTACGTTATATTTGAACACCTTAAATTGCTTCTCTTCTCTTCATTACTCTTTTAAATGATTCTATGTTGAGCCATCCATTGCTCATGTTTTATTGACATGTCATGATCAATTGATCATAAGATAAGCACTATGTTGCTTGGTAAGATGATGCTGCAAAAATAAAGAGAAGAATGAGAAAACAATTTTCTTCGAAGAGAAACCATTGTATGGAAAAATCTCGACAGATTCGACAAGGCAAGGATGCCTTCCCTTTAAAAAGTTAACAAACAGATATAGAGTTCAGTATTATTTAAAAAGAATAAACTACATGTTGGTTAAGCATAACGGGGTTTTTTCTATGTTTGCCATCTGTCTATTTAGAACTTTTTTTGCACATATCAATGCTGCTTCATCCGATAAATCTCCACATGTGCAATGTCCAGTTTCTATGTTTTATAGGGATCTGTTGAAATTGATACAGTGCATAGTTTGTGCAGTATTCAATTTCCATAGTTTTAGACATCAATAGAAAATTCAGTATATGTGTCCACAAGTTCTTCAGTGGCTGGCACAAAACCTGCTTCTATCTTTAATCCCAGTGAAAATACTCGCTCATTGTTGTCCATAAATTTGTCGTCCATGTTGGAAATTTATTTAACATGCACAGCGGAATAACTTAAATTTCAATTCCCACTCGAGAATCTGCTTTGTGTTTAGATACAAACTGTGATAGAAACTATACCTTTTTTTAGATCTGTAAACTCCTTTGCTATCACTGTAGTTCCAGCAATCCTGATCTACCTCCCACAGCTGTCCAATTGTCCAGCATCCAACGGCGTCCACACAGAGAACAAATTGAGAGAGAAAACCAGGGTTTACTTTTCTTGTGTTAGCAAGAATAATAAAATCCATCAACTAATTTCAAACCCCAGCATCTTATTTATATAAGCCCAAAAAGATTTGGCCCGTCCTACAACTTAACTTGGCCCAATATTTAATTAATCCAATTAATTAAATTCGGTCCATGAATTAATTAATCTAATTAATTAATTCAGGCTCATTAATAAGCAATCCAATTAATTAATTATTCAACGTTTGTCAATTAATTAATTGGTAGATCTCAATCTTCTAATTCTCCTTTTGTGTGTGACCCATTATGTTCCCAGTCACGATGCCTAACGACATGAATTATTATTTTGATCTAATCAAAATCGATAAATCAAAACACCCTTTTGATTTATCACTAATTCACATCCGTCATCCCATATTGACATCTAGCAATGTATCAGGGCAATACATGTCACGGGAAATGTCACGTGGTATGATAAAATCAAACTCGTTCGTTTATCGTGAAACTATAATCCCTTCGTCAATATGTTATGATCAATTACGAGATATGGATTGTGTCAATCTCGATTATCGATCATATCTTTCCTTCTACTTATTAAGTCAATGTAAGTCGAAAACTCTTTTTCAACTTATAGGTACACATGGGCCAAGGATTTCGTTATCAACGTAACTGGATGAAATATAGATCATAAACTCTTACTATCTAAGAGTGACGAATCCTCTATTGATTATTCACAACCTTCATATGATTCTTGACATACCCGAACGATGTCGTATTAGCGGCCCTTGACAGGGCAACTTCTAGCATCACCAAAGCATGACTGTCCCCACATAAGGTACTATGATGATCTCAAGACGAAGGATAAATCCCACTACCGAACGTTAGAGATTAACCACTGACACTCAAATAGTTATCCATGTGGAATCTCTCAATGGATCTCCAATGTTTTGTTTTATAACAAAACATTCACATGTTCATTTAAGTGTCACCACACTTTAACTTGTGAGATTAGCTACTACTTCACAAGTAAGGAATAACACACATGATGGTCTATCCGTAACAACGATATCCATATCTCGTTATTACTTACGACCATGGATGATTTAAGATTCAATCATATGTAATTTGTATCTCACAATCACAACTCATTGTGATTAACAAATTACTGAGATTTGAATCTACGGACTCTATTATTTAATATAATAGATCTTGCCAAAATAAATGCATTAACCATATATCAAAAGTACTTATGTCCAAAGTTGATTGGACTTAAGGCATAATACTTACAAACTCCCACTTGCACTAGATCCGATCACTTATGTATCTAATTCATAAGAGTTCACATGACGATCATGTTTATACTGTGACAACTCTTTGTCAGTGGATCTGCAATATTATCATTTGTAAGAATTCGTTCTTTCTTTATGTCATTTCTTTGTATTATCTCTCTGATGAGATAGTACCGCCCCAACACCTATTTGGGTCATCGATGAGACCATAGTTCCTTTGCTACTACGATGGCTTCATTGTTATCATAATACAAAGATATGTGATCAACAATGTTAGGAACTACTTCAAGTTCATTAATGAACTTCTTGACCCATTACTACAATCTTTGTTACATCTAAAACAATAGTGTATAAGGCTCTCGCTATTGAATCAACAATGGTTACCTGTTTGGAACCTTTTCAACACACTGTTTAAGAGTAAATCAATATTCTGATTGAGATTTCTATCATTTTAGTCGACTAGAAGTTAGCATCAGTGTATCCATGAACTTACAGTTCATTTTCTTCATATAAAATCTTCTCAAGATTTTATTTCTGTAGATTGCGATGAATTAAGCAATCTTCTAGATCTATCTCTATAGATTAAGTTGCTTCTCATATATCTTTATGAAAAAATCTTTTAAAAACCACAATTTCAACGATTAAAACGTAGAGATGTCGTTTCCTATTAATAATATGTCTTATACATATAATATTAGGAATGCGACAAACCTCCCACTATTTTCTTGTAAACACACAATTTCTCTTCACTTTTGATAAAATCAAAACTTTTGATTTTTCTATCAAATCGAAGATTTTAGCTCCAAGAGGCTTGCTTCAACCTATACAAGAATTGATCAAGCTTGCATACCTTATAAGCATATTTGGATTCAAAACTTTCGAGTCGTGTTATGTACACTTTCTCTTGCAAGTTCCCGTTAAGGAATACAGTTTTGACATCCTTTTGCTATAACTCATAGTCATGGTATGTAACTATTGCAAACAAAATCCGAATGGACTTTATATGTATGGAAGTTTCCATCCATGCTGACCTTTCGTGTAAATTCTTTTACACAACCTATGGTTTCTACCCCATTATGCTAGTCGATTAAGGTCTAAACCTTGTTCACATACATCAAGTTCATTTCGAATTACATGACATCTTGTCATCTCTTTAAGTCAACACTTGACTTTGCTTATGCGTAACTACTAAGCTCATCATCTTCGATTAATAATACTTGGTTAGTAATCGTGAATTCGTACCTTCTAGGAGGTCGAATGGTCCTACTTGATTTACGCTAAGTCGGAGTGTCCTCAAGTATCTCTATATCCTGATCAAGAGTATATCCCTCAGCAGGTGTGGGATCAAACTCGGATTCATCAATTTGGTCAACTATATCTGTGGATTCTTGAACTCCTTCAAGTTTTATTTCACTCCCACTGTCCTCTCCTATAATAAACTATTTCTCTAGAAAGATTATATGTCATGAGACGAAGACTTTCTTCTCAGTGGGTTTACAGAATTGACATCCAAATACGTGTTTAGGATATCCCACAAATATATATTTATCGGATTCAGTCTCAAACTTATCCAATTCAGTCCGCTTCATAAGCGTCACAGCCCCAGACTCTGATATTTGACAAGTTGAGCATTTTGCCTTTCCATAACTCGTATGGAGTTTTATCGACCAACATAGATGAGACACGTTTTAGTGTGTAGAACATTGCAATCAATGCATGACCCCAAAACCTTTTAGGAGGTTTGCACGACCTATTATTAATCGCACTATATCTAATAGTTTGTTATTCCTCCTTTCAGACACACCATTATGTTGTAGTGTATGTAAGGAGTTCATTGCAAGAGAATCACATTCTCTTTTAGATAATCTAAACTTTATCTTTAAGATATCTCCACCTCGATCAGATCTTAGTGTGAGAATATCTTTACCTAATTGTTTCTCTACTTCTAACTTAAATCCCTTGAACCTTTCAAGAGTTTCATGCTCAAGTTTCATCAAACATACATGACCATTTCTAAAATAGTCATTAGTAAATATAATGAGAAAGAGAGACTCATCTAGCATTAATTGACTTGGATCCACATGCGTCATTATGTATTAGATCCAGTAATTGTGCAGACTTTTCACCTTTTAAGTAAAAAGAGGTTTGGTCATCGTGCCTAACAGACACGATTCGCATTCATCAAATGATTCAAAATGAATTGACCACAAATATACATCTATATGTAATTTTGGAATTGCAGTTTCATTTATTTAACCAAGTCTGCGATACTAAATATTGGTATTATTCAGATTATGACTTTTATGCCTCTAAATTTCTATACTTATTATAGAATACTCAGTATTTAGAATATAAATGTCATTTTGTAATTCACCATAACCATTGAGATAAAAGGAAACAACAATTGTCCTTAACATTAATATAATTCATGTCCAAACATGAAATTCAAATAATGTTTTGGTATTGGTGGGTTCAAACTAACATTTCTCTAATTCCAATACTAAGCTTAAAGGCAACGGCAAAAAGTATGCTCCTACAGACAATGCAACAATATTTGCTCATTTTCGACGTGTAGGTCAACTTCTTCCTCGTGCAGTGGTCTACTTTCATTTAGTTTCTACATACTTATACAAATATGAGATCCATATCTAGTATCTAATACCCAAGAAACTAGTGAAGTAGATATAGACCTTACCCAAGTGGATTTGATAATGTCCTTATTTACTTTGACTGTCTTAACCATCTTAGATGCTTTCCCAAAGCCCATTTAGACTTCTTCCTAATATCTTTAGAGGAATCAATGACTTGCCCACTCATAACTTTGATATTGAGCTTAACAGTCTGAAGTATGTTCAGCAACTCAATGAGTATGCACCCGAGTTTATTCACATCAAAATTCATAATTTGGTATGAATAACTCTCTGATAGAGATTATAGAAATAAATCAATACTTAGTTCAAGGTTCACAACTGAACCTAATTGAGATAATTTCTCAATGGCAATATCTTCAGTATTTGAGCACTGATTGAAGATCTCTCTGTCATTGTGCACCGGTATAGATGCTTGGAAGTCTCATATCCTTCCACACATGATTATCATACAACTCTTTGAAATAAAGTTCATGTGTTAGCATTTATACTCTTGTGTTGCTTTTGTAACTCAGGTGACATTGCTGCAAGCATCACATTTGTTGCAATATTATTTGTCGTCACTGTGTTTATTATAGCAGCTTCCTCTTCTTTAGTCGAGTCATCAGCAAATGTCTCTAGAAAGGGCTACTCAAGGATATAGCCAACTTTCTCATGCTTGAGAACAATTTTCAGATTGTGGTGTCATCCAAGAAAACTTGGTTCGGTTGTTGACATCTAGTATGCCACATATGGTTACTTATGATTCAATAAATATAAATGACGAAAAGTAAAAGAATAATATATAAAATGCATCAATTAATTTAATATGGTATTTTATCAAATTAATTGTGCTCCCACTATTTAACTCAAATTTATAACCCTCTCGCATAAATTTATGGAATTCATACTTGACTCCTAGTGGGCTGAGATATCATTTGTTATATTAAGACATTGAGTGTACTCAACAAACCTTAATAAAACATTTGAGTAGATACTGTTATCAATTGTATCTCTATACAACTCCCAGATCATTAAGCTGACAACTCTTTGTCTTCACACATCTTATGTGTTAGCTTAACATGCCTCTAAAATTTATCTTCTTGAGTGTACTCAACAAAAGATAATTTTAGTTAAGTCGAACCCCATCATTCATAAATATCAAATATTTCATAGTGTCAAACATATCTCTAATAGACCAGCTTCAAGTGTACTCAACGAATTGAGACGATTTAGGACTTTCGTTTTTCACTATAATGATGGAAGGCAAATAATAAAATCGACTTAATATTTTAGTGAGAGATTTATCATACATAGGTCTCATCAACTAGTCTAGTCTTCTCGAGCCAAAGGAAGACTAGTTGGTCAAATCCTAGAGGTATTGCATTGAATCAATATAAATGCTCCATCTCCATGGTTTCCTCCTCTTCTTGCATCTTTAATTAGATCAACTACAATTTGTATCCTATACTAGTTGTCACGCGGGGCTAAATGAATTGGACTTGCAGACCCATATGTATAATAATAATAACGGACTCGCAAGTCCAAAATAATTAAGAGCTCGCAGGCCCATAATAATAACAAAATTAATGGGCACGCAGGCCCAAAACAATTAAGAGCATGCAGGCTCATAAAACAACAGGAATTAAATCATTCATTCAACACATCCACATGGTCGAGTCCATAATCACCCAATAATAAATATTCATCATATAAATATTTCCTATATAATAGTTAATATTATATCCAAATATGTTTCAAGAATCTAGCAATTAAAGTAGTCTAAACTATTTAGACAAATGGATCGAAAATAATTAATTAATTAATCATATTAATCAATTAATTTAATTAGCGGGTTCATTTAATTAAAATCAAATTTTAATTAAATATCAAAATAGAGTCCAACTCTAATTTCAAAATATAAGGCGAAAATATTTAATTAAAATCAAAATTTTAATTAAATAGCAAAATTAGAGTACAACTCTAATTCTACGATTTAGGGCTAACTTATTTAATTAAAATCAAATTTTAATTAAATACTAAATTCAAAGAATAAATTTTAGGACGAGACAATTTAATTAAAATCAAATTTTAATTAAATGTCAAATTAGAATCAAATTCTAATTTCAAGAGTACATTGGGGAGAATTATTTAATTAAAATCAAATTTTAATTAAATACTAAATTAAAGTCAAACTCTAATTCAAATTGAATTAACATTTTAATTTAGGATAAAACTCCTAAATAAAATTAAATTCAATTAATGGTCAAATTTAAATATTTAAGTTAAAATCTAATTTTAACGAAAATATAAAATATCGTTAATTTTAAATAAATTTTTAATTTTGGATCAAAGTTAAAAAGTGGGCCAAACCCATTTGAAAATACAATGTAAAAACATTTTAATATTAAAATTCAAAACCTCTTTTGAAAATTGCAAAATTGACCCCTGATTTAAAATTAAAAACTGAGCCTCCCAATTTCTTAAATTTGAGGAACAATCCCTTCATTTCAAAATTACAAACTTGACCCCTCCTTTAATAATTAGAATCTAACCCTATAATCATATTGCAAGCAGAGGCCAACAATTTCTGAAATTGCTTTAGAGACCCCCACCTCCAACCTGCCAAAACCGATTTCGGAAAATCAGATTTCACCCTCTCTCCCTTTTTTTTCTTGTGGCGACGGCAATCAAGACGCCTTCTACTTCGTCCAGGTCATGCGCCGCCGCTTCATGACGATGGCGGCACCTAGAGTGAACGGCGAAAACAAGCAGTCGACGCTGTTGTGAAACCAACAGCGACGACGAGCTCCGCTGTTGTAGAGGCAGCGATGTGGGACGCCGTTGCTTTCCTGTGCACGACAGCCGAGTTGCTGTTGCGAGTTCACAACCGGCGGCAACTTTTGCCTCCGGCCAACCCTGTCCAATCCCTTTTTTTTTTTTTTTCAAAACTAGATTTTGAAGATAAAAAAAATCAATTCTATAATTGCTAGATTCAAGAACATTAATCACAATCAACTTTTGATTGTTCAATTGAGCAAAATAGTTTCTAACAAGTACAAAGTAGGTTCTGATACCACTGTTGGAAATTTACTTAACATGCACACGGAAAATAACTTAAATTTCAATTCCCACCCGAGGATCTGCTTTGTGTTTAGATACAAACTGTGATAGAAACTATACCTTTTTTTAGATCTGCAAACTCGTTTGCTATCTCTATAGTTCCAGCAATCGTGATCTGCCTCCCACAACTGTCCAATTGTCCAGCCTCCAACAGTGTCCACACAGAGAACAAATTGAGAGAGAAAATCAGGGTTTACTTTTCTTGTGCTAGCAAGAATAATAAAATCCAACAACTAATTTCAAACCCTGGCATCTTATTTATATAAGCCCAAAAGGGCTTGACCCGTCCTACAACTTAACCTGGCCCAATATTTAATTAATCCAATTAATTAAATTCGGTCCATGAATTAATTAATCTAATTAATTAATTTGGGCTCATTAATAAACAATCTAATTAATTACGAGATATGAATTTTTAATGTCACGTGGTATGACAAAATCAAACTCGTTCGTTTATCGTGAAACTATAATCCCTTCGTCAATATGATCTGATCAATTACGAGATATGAATTGTGTCAATCTCGATTATCGATCATATCTTTCATTCCACTTATTAAGTTAATGTAAGTCGAAAACTCCTTTTCGACTTATAGGTACACCTTGGCCAAAGATTTCGTTATCAACTTAACTGGATGAAATGTAGATCATAAATTCTTACTATCTAAGAGCGACAAATCCTCTATTAATCATTCACAACCTTCATATGATTCTTGACATACCCGAACAATGTCGTATTAGTGGCCCTTGTTAAGGCAACTTCCAGCATCACCAAAGCATGACTGTCCCCACATAAGGTACTATGATGATCTCAAGTCGAAGGATAAATTCTACTACCAAACGTTAGAGATTAACCACTGACACTCAGATAGTTATCCATGTGGAATCTCTCAGCGGGTCTCCAATGTTTTGTTCTATAACAAAACATTCACATGTTCATTTAAGTGTCACCACACTTTAACTTGTGAGGTCAGCTACTTACTTCACAAGTAAGGAATGACACACATGATGGTCTATCCGTAACAAAGATATCCGTATCTCGTTATTATTTACGGTCATGGATGATTTAAAATTCAATCATATGTAATTTGTATCTCACAATCACAACTCCTTATGATTAACAAATTACCGAGATTTGAATCTACGAACTCTATTATTTAATATAATAGATCTTGCCATAATAAATGTATTAACCATATATCAAAAGTACTTATATCCAAAGTAGATTGAACATAGAGCATAATACGTACTTACAGTCCATGCTCCTATTAAATTCACCAGAACTAACCATTCCTTAGGAGATTTCAATTCCAGTCCCCTTATCCCTGACTATGCACTTCCCTGTGCTTAAAATAGACGGGTTTGAGCTGGAACCGGATTAGAACTAGCAAAATTCCATTACTAGCTTCCACATTTTTACCCTTCTTTTTTGTTTTAAATGACAAAATTCTAAATTTTCGAAGAATTAAAAAATCTGGGTTTACGGCTGAGAAGAACATGTCCCCATGACTTCAGCCGGAAAGCCTCAGTTTCAATATCATGTCATCTTCTTTCACGAAAAAAAGAAGAAGCTAAGTTTCTCTATTCTTAAGCTGCATAAACCTTGATAGAACAGATCATTTGTCTTTTTAGGAGGTAATTGATGATCTCAAGCTCATTTCATGATAAGTTCGTGCTCAGACTACTCACTTCACCGTACTTCATATGCAAACTCAGGATCATCAATCATCTCAAAGAGTCAAATCTCATGCCAACAATGGTAGGAAGTAATTGATCTATCATCATGGTCTAATATCATCAGTAGCCTTGACATTTTGCATAAAACTGAAATTTGCAGAAAATGCTTATAAATTGAATGGTATATGCATCTGGGTACTGATACGCCAACCTACAGACATATTTAATATTTTAATAGTTTTAACTGAAGTAGATCAAGAGAAGGGACGATGCGCAGACAGATTTGACCCAATGTCGACCTTCAAATCTCTTATCCAAACAGGATAAGAGCAAACGAGCACCCTATTGTCTATTCCTACTCCTGGCCTTTTCTACCATAATATCCAATATATCAGGATAAATGCAGTAATTCGCGAAAAGGGACAAAAAATAAGAAATGGGCAACCAAGCACAATGCTCCATTCTCAGTTTCACTGAATAATCTCTATACATTCTCTGAAAGATCTTCCTTCTTTCAGCAACTAATCTAGCATATGCACATGCAAACACTCCACTAATATTCTATCAAAGAGGTCGAGTGCTTCATTTCAACTTCCATTATTCCCGTATTCATCAATCATGAAAGTCCATGAAAACACATTCTTTGTGGGCATGTGATCATAACTTGTCTTGCATCCTCAAATCACATTTGGAATACGTCTATCGGAGCACTTCCCAATTTTATGTCCATCAGAAAATTAGTTTTTATAAGTTGTGGTTGAAATTGCTGACAGATTTCAAAATCTGAAAATAAAGAGCAATCTCCAATGATGCTTGCATAAGTCGATATTCTGGTACTAAATCTTAGCCATTGCATATCAACATAGAACTCAATCACCTATTTAAGTGATTTGCTATACCCATCAATCATGTCACTGTAAATAGAAGTTAATTTATTTATAAGCAATTTTTTACATAGAAGTTAATATTTAACATGAAAAATTAAATGTTTACTTAAAACTTTAAGTTAGTATTATTTATTTATAAATAAATTTTGCAGTTATAAGTAGGCTTGGACATGATCAAGTTAAGTTGATTTTGAGCCATCCCAAAATCAAGACTTGATCAGTTTGGATAATTCCAATCCTAATCGACACAACTGAAATTGAACCAAACCAAATTGTTTGGGTCGATTTGGTTTGGTTAGTGGGTTTGTAAACCGATTCGAGTTAAAAAATCAAAAAATCCTACCTATTTTGAGTTAAAAAAAAATTGCTTGCATATATATATATATATATAATGTAAATGGTAAAGAGTTGATTTTTGAAAAAATCATTGTGTATATCCGATGGTTAAAGTATGTGCTTTCGTGACACTTATCAAATAACTTGTTTTGAGCATGAATGAAATCTCCTTTAGATTTTCAACTATTTGTTGGGAAAATTATCTTATTTATGAACTATTTTAATGGATTATCATTTCTATAAGTTGTATTTCTTTCATCATTATATTGAAACTTGTGATTAAATCCAACGTTAAATATTCACATTGAGATTTGTGCTTTTATGAAACTTGTTAGGTAACTCTTTATGCGCACGCATGAAATCACTGGCTAAGGTGAAATGTTGTACCCAATTAACAAATTGATATGGATTGATTTATAGTCCTATAGGCTATGAAATGTGTTGTTGAAGAGTTGAGTCTCATAAAATGTATATAATTAAAATTAATTATTAATTTTGACTCAAATTTTAATTCACATTTTTCGTTAGTGGAACCCAACATGGACATAATAAAAAGAAGATAGGAAAATATTTTAAATGGAGATATCTAACTTTCTATAATTTTATGGCTAAATATATAACCACAAACCAATTTTTAATAAGCAGACTAGATCTATAAATTTAATTATTATTACAATTACGTTTCAAAGTTTTTTTAATTGCATTTTTATTCTCAAATTAACATAAATTGTTTCTAATTATGATTTTTCTCCAAAAAATTTCTTTAAGGTAGGGTAAAAAAACTCATCTGTTTATTATATTTTTAAATAAATAAGAATGCAAAAATCTGATAAAATATTTGACCATCATTTTAAAACACGGTAATAATATTATTGTAGGATATTTTTTTTTTATCAATGAAATATTAAAAATGAGAATGTGACGAATTTTTTTAAAGATATAAGTGCAATAATGAATAAATATTAACGATCTTTAATGTAATTAGAATATGATATATTTATAAAACAATATTGTGTGAATATAATTCCAAATGCATACATTACAAGATTGACAATAAGCACGAAAAGTATAAGAAATGCTTCTCTCTTGTTAGCTTGTCTTTAGTTACATAAATTTTATGTGACTCGTAGTATTTAGCCCATGTTTGATGGCCAGTATTTACCAAAAACAATGTTTTGAATATTAAATATTTTGAAAACATGTGGTCAAAAAAAAAAAGTATTGGATTGCATAATATTTTATTGTTTAAATGTGTGGTTGAAAATGATATGTAAGAAAAAGAGTTTTTAAAATTCATCAAGGTCTTATTATTTATTGTGATTTCGACGATGACATAATATAAAATTAATTGTGAACCTATCCAACTAGCACGGAAATCAAGTCATGTTGTCCAATTAATTCTTAACATATCAATAATAATTAATATGAGTATTTCAAATTAATCCTTATTAATTTCACCACTAACTTACTAATATGAGTATTTCAAATTAATAATTAATATGAGTATTTTAAATTAATGATGTATTAAGAAATAATTAAATAGACAGTAAAATGGACAAAGAAATTGGAGCCGCTCGGCCCGCTCCTAGGAGAAATCGATGGAACATTAGTTCATTAATCACTCGAATTTTATTGAATTGATTTGATTGATAGACTAAAAACCATCCGTAAAACTAGTTCTTTTTACTCCCGATAGCGTATCTCATCAATCAGAAACGAAAGGGCGGCGGCCCAATCATGGCCATGCGATGGCTGATACTGCTGTGAATTCAATGCAGTGGCGAATTGAGTCTGTCGTCATTGTCAGCGCACCTTTTTTCTGGATTTCTACATTTTCTATAAATATTATTTTTGGGCAATAATGAACTATTTCTATTCAAATAATAGCCTTTAATATTCACCAAAAACCAGTCTCGTTGGAACTTCCCTTCACCGCGAAGCCATTCCTCAACACGAAGTCATGAAGTGATGACTCTCTCCCTCTCTCTCTATATATATAAAATATGAAGGGACGTTCTCTTTACTGTTTTCAGATCGTTTTCTGTTTTTGATTTTTTAAAATATTGAAAACGTACTTTCTTTTTCATTTTCGAAAACAAGTTTTTAAAAAAGACTGAAAATTTTGTGTAGAAAATAAAAAATAATTTTTTTATATTTTGACTATTTTCTTCACAAATTTGTCAAAACTCACAAAACACAGATTGAGAAATATTTTTTCAAAACGACAAAAAAAGAGTTTTCAACAATCTCAAAATGGACACTAAAAACACAAAATACAAAACGAATTCAAAATTTAAAATACAAAATTGAAACAGGAAAAGAACGTCCATAATTTTTTCTGGCACGTCAATATATATTAATGCTCTTTAGCAGCCAGCTTTTGAAGGTAGGCATTTAATTGTTCTCTGCGTGTGTACTGTATTACGAGGGCAATCAGATTGAAATTTCAGAAGTTTTATTTATTAATTTGTTGCCATTTTCATATAAACTGTATTGTGCAGTATAGTGAAACTACATAAAAATAGTGAGAAAAATGAGACCAAGGATTTACCTTTTTGGAGACTCCATCACTGAAGAATCCTTTACCGATGGCGGCTGGGGATCTTCACTTGCAAATCACTTCTCTCGCACGGTAATATACACATATATACTCATAAAACTGTGAATTTTTTTTTTAAAGTTTTTTTTACATATAATTTGTTGATTTGTTTTTGTTGATGAACGAGCTAGATGGATGTGGTGTTGAGAGGGTATAGCGGGTACAATACGAGATGGGCTCTTAAGGTGGTGGAGAAGGTGTTTCCACCGCCGGAGAGTGGCGGTGCGCCGATGGCAGTGACGGTGTTCTTCGGCGCAAATGACGCTTGCCTTCCAGATAGATGCAGTGGCTTCCAACACGTGCCTGTTGACGAGTACAGGAAGAATCTCCACGCCATTATCGCCTTTCTCAAGGTAGTTAAACCCCCACACGTGTATACGCTTACACGCCTCAGGCACCCACTCTGTGCCGGCATTGTTGAAAATTTGTTTTTGTCTTGTTCCTATTAACAAATATTAGTCGCCTAAATAATTGAAAAAATGAGACAATTACAAGTTAGATGTAAGTAGGACGACTATTATAATCGTTCAATATAATATTACTCCAAGGAGGCGTTTGATTGCGAACATTAAATTTAAAGGAAAGAAAATAAATTCTAGACAATTATTTGTATGAAAATTATTAATTTAATGTGTTTGATTGATTTAGTTTTCAATCTAGAAAATATTATATTTATCTATTTTTTTATTGGTGGATAAAAGAGAGAGAGGATAGATGAGAAAGAAAGAGCGCGTGAATTACCTAGAAAATAAAAATCATCTCTCCGCAAAAAAATATTTTCCTTATTTTTGAGGAAAATATAATCACGTGACCAAAAGTTGGAAACATTTTCCACAAAAAAAAATTGACAATCGTTCCCAAAATAAATATGGGTGAAAAATAACATTTTTCATGGAAAATAAAGTCAAACAAACACACACTAAGACAATAAATTTCTTGCAGAAAAGATTAAATGTCATTTGATAGGGTTTTTGAAAAGCTAATGCTGCATTTTAAATTAAGACGTTAATTTTAAACATGTTTGAATATTTTTTTGAGAAAATTTCTTGTGGAACAAGAGCTTTTTATAGGAAGCAGATAAATGTAACTTCTTAAAAAAATCTCATACAAGAAGCAGAAGATTTGCCAAATGGGGCTCTTAAATGTCCCTTTTTTTATCGTATGTCCCTTGTTTATCTTATTTTGCTGGTATGATTTGATTTCATTCTGAAGATTTGATTTAGCCTATGTTTGGTTCCCATTTTGTCAAGAGCTCCTTTTTTGTTTTTTTTTTTTTTTTTTTTTTTTTTTTTTTTTTCAAAACTCATTTTCAACCAAACATTCTCCCATAAAATAATTTTACACTTAAATCGAAAACTCTTCGTTATATTTTAACTATACATTATCCAAAAACTCACTATTCCAGAATACATTTTCTTACAAAAATGTGGCTCAAACAAGGGCTTAATCAATTCGTGAATGTCCCATTATGAATCAATTTTTTTTTATCTCGTGCTCTCTCGTATGATGAAATGGCAAAGTTTGTGGTGCAGTTGGGTCCTATAGCACTGGTGGGCCTTAGTAAGTTCGTGCAAGAAAAGTGTACATGCAATTATCAAGTATGCAAGAGGCCCAGCAGTCGCTATCATTGTTTGCCACTTAGCTATATTTTTCAATTCATTTGCTGTCAAATTGTACAATGCATGGAGTGCCCTGTCATTTTCATTAAAATTAGCCTTTGCTTTCTGAGATTGTGAGGTTTTGCTGTGATTTGCTTGCCTTGCATTGCACTTCACACAATTTATGATCTCTTCTGCAAAAAATGCATATTGTGTGTCGAGGCAGAGCGCAAGCTTTTGAGGGGATCTTTAAGAGAATCGTTGACATATTCGATTCATCCATCCTCTTCTTTCTCAATATCCTCCACTTTCAATCATCCCTTCTCCTTAGAGAGAAAAGGTAAAATCGAAAACTCTCTAGGAAGTTAAAAAAAATAGCACTAAAATTTGGGGACAATATTTAGAACTTCAAAAAAGAGACAAACGAGTGCACACCTTAGATGGCCTGATGTTTATCTTTTAGGTATAAACCTCATTATATTGAGGTGTGAGTCTAGAAATATTAGTCAATGCATAAGCCTCGAGATGTTTAAAGAAAGCCTCTAGTCGTTAGCCTCAAATAGCTTTTCTAAATGGGTGCTTATAATGCTACCGATATGCCCTACAATAATGGTAGAAGATGGACCAAGCTAGACGGGTAAATTACGATCCCTAATCCCTATAAAGAATTACTATGGTGTATTACATGGCAATAGCAAGGAATGGAAATATTGGTTATGTAAAAACACTAATTACTCAAGGATTGTCACTAAATTTACTAAGTTGTCTTTTCTTTTTCCCCCTGTTTACCTTAATTCGGTACTTAATATTCTCCTCACAATTTCTTCATGTTATATAGTGTAACGTAAAACCTAGAAGATTATATATTTGGTCGTATGGGGTGATATGTTATATATCATGAATTCAACACTACAAAATGATCTTTTTACAGTTTTGGGGGGTGGGTGGGAGGGTTCAAAACTTGAATGCATGAGCAGAAAACAAATATACACACTGTGTTGTATCAAACTAAATAGTGGCTTGGTCGGTTTAGGATAATTTCAGTTCATAGGACAGAAAGAAGATGGATTTGACCCTTGAAACTTCCATTTTGTAATCCCAAATTCAGTGCACTGGCATGACACTCATCAATCTTTTCCTTTTAAAGTCCGATACTTCGATTGACTTCACTCTCATGGATTTCATATGAAAACTCATTTCAATTAGTTATCATGCCTTCCTGTTAGAGAAGGATTCATACCAGGTAACTTTGCCTTTATATCAGGTAACCTGCTCATGTGTAGTTTGATAAGCTGGATTTTTTTTTTCCCCACCATGCCTAGTTTCTTTATTGCCAAGCCTCAGCATGACGGTTCAAGATTTATGCTCCAATGTGAAGTTTGATTCACATCATCTTGCTCTTTTGTTTGAATTCGAGTTTTCTTATCGTCATTTTAATTGTATTTTGCTCTGCTCGAAAACAATAAATTATTATTACACTTTTCATGGCTGGAAATTCTGATATTCAATAGATTTTATTAATTGGTTAATGATGTTTATCCTAGCTAAACATCCGTGATTGAATATACTATTGAAAAAAATTTCATTTTGGGGCATTTTCACAACCTACACCTATAGCCTATAGGAAAATACTCTTAATTCATTAATTTGAGTTCACTTTGCTTCTGATATGATGCTTTGTCTTATATAGTTTCTATTTTGGTGACAATCAGAAACGATGGCCTTCCGCTCGTATTCTCCTCATCACACCTCCTCCAATTGATGAAGATGGACGTCTTCAGTAAATTTCTTCCCTGTGCAGTTATTCATATTATTTCGTAGTGTTTGAAGTTTTTTAGATTGTTCATTCGTACACGTTCGGTGTGCAATTATTCGTCAGCATTGAAGTTTAGAGCTTTTTTAAGAAGTGTTTATAAACGGTTTTGTTTATAATTAGACAAAAATGAGTGGTGGATAAGTGAGTAGTACTTGTGAGTCTCATGAAACGTGTGGATAAAAATTGATTTGATCCTTTGTTGTGTCCATTTAGTAACGGTTTATATACACTTGCCGTATATATGCTTAGCTGGTGAAATTGCAGGAATCCATTTGTCGAGAACGAATCAGGTCTACCTGAGAGGACAAATGAGGCTGCTGGCAGGTATGCCAAAGCTTGCCTTGCAGTTGCTGCTGAATGTGGAATTCTGGTAGTCGATCTTTGGACTAAAATGCAGCAGATTCCTGGCTGGCAAAAAGCTTATCTAAGGTACTCTCATTTCAATCATATGTTTATTTTAAACTTCAGATACATAGAAATAATGTCTTGCAGAGTATATAATTTTGCATTATTTCCTATATAAATCATGGTATTTCGAAAATGGGTACTCCTTTCATGTAATAATTCTCTCGCATCTCATTATTCTTCCACCCGACAGATCTATCTGTTAATTTTTTTGGCTTTCTCATCAAATTCGTCAAGTAGTACTTCCACTCTTTTCTCAAGAAAATTCCTAAAACAAAATTTGATCATCTTCTTCGTTGGCTCCAAATGTTCAAGGGGATCTTTATACCTTATCCTGCCCAGAACTAAGTGTCTAAGATAATTGGTAGAGCTCCCACTATTATTTTGTAAATACTGTCGCTGGATTCATTTTCAGTTCTCACTTCTCACAGTACGAATTTCTTTGTCTCCAAAGACTGTTATGATCTGCAGAAAATATAACCTCCATTTCTTTATTGAATTGCAGAGATGGTTTGCATCTGAATAAAGGTGGCCAAAGAGTTGTATTTGAGGAAATAATCATCAGACTAAAGGGAGTAGGCCTAAGTCTGGAGAGTCTACCAGTTGATCTCCCACTTATAGACGAGATTGATCCTAAAGATCCCATGAAGTCTTTTGAGAAATAACTTGGAAAATGGGGACACTTTATTATGCTGGTATGAATATAGTGAACTCATGTCAAAAGCATGAAATATCTGCATATTTTGGTGCAACTTTTGTGCTACTGTTGATTTTGTCGAACTTTATAGCGTTCTAGTAAATGCTTTTGCTGTGTTATGTGGCTGATGAAAGTTAAGGCCATAACATTCTGAAAATATTCGCGTTAAATTGCAATTATACTTCGTTGAAAAAGAAATAATGACTAGTAACATTCAAATGCCATGCAAAAAAAATTATTGGATTATCAATATACTAAATTGTGCATGGGATTTGATTCATCCTAGTGATGTTGAGGATCTGGTCCTTCAGGGATTCAGGTGCCTCTCTTCTTGTATCCACCACTGCCCTCGTACTATTTTGCTTCATCTTCGATAACTCGAGTATCATTTGCCTGCTGTTTATCCTTCTGTACGTAGTATTCACATTCAATTCTCGTAGAATATGGGCATTTGAAAAGAAAATTAGTAGAATTAATATTGAAATTCCTAAGGAAGATGAAGTTGCCATCTCTTGATGCTTAGTGCTTTGAAGCATGCACCCACAAGTGACAAGTTGATGTACTGATGCATCAAGTTACACTAGTCCAAATTTATACCAGAAACCCGACGGGGAAAAGTACAAAAGCTGATATAAATAAGATAAATTGTTGGGGATTGCCCGTTGAATAATTAATCATTGCTTTTGATGCAAAATCAATTATTTATTCTCAATTCTCTCCCATTAATTAAGCAGGTGTCATCCAACTCCATTTTCTTCGATTCTGTTAACAAATCTAACTAAATAGTTATGCCGACAAAATATGAAGTAGCGATCATAAAAAGAACACAAGAAATTTGGCAGAGGAATTGAGAATTTATTAATATGGAGAAATAATACAAATATTGTGTATGTCTTACAATTATAATGAAGTCTAACTTGTTCTAACTATAAAGAAGAGCAAACTATATATATGGGTACATGTCAAACCCTAATAAGAGTTCTAAATATGAAAATAACATAAAAAAATGTGTGAAATAAATAAACCAATCTTGGGTCGAACAAGTGTGGCACTTGAGTGCCAGACTCGCAGTAAGCGAGCGACATGTAAATCACTCGAGTAGTAGGTTGGCGGCAGCTCTACTAAAAATTTCGTCCCCATCGCTCAAGCAGTACGCTAGCGGCAATGTGACATATTTTCCTCCTTGCTCTATACATTGACCTCTTTAAAATCCAATTCAACAAATTCACAAATACTCAATGAAATTTGGGTCAAACCTTAACAGATTTTCACCTCGAACCAAATTTCAATGCAATGAACAAACTTCAGAACTCTTCACCTAGAGACAGATTCCACTGCATGGCAAAAACTAAACTCTTCAACAAGAACATCGACCGAACTCTCCAACGAACAAAGTTCTTCACCTCTTCCACAAAATCCAATTAGGATAAATGAATCTAAGCTCTGCTCAATACAATTATCTCAAATTCCCAAAATTTGCTCAAATTATCAACATGAGCAACAAAATCACAATATAAATCAACAATCACCTAATAGGGCAAAATCACGCCCTAAAACATAATCAATATCACAAAATGCTTTTGTATAAGGTTCTTCACTAGACTCAACACCTTCAAACATACTTAAAACATACGCAACTAAATAAGCTTCTCCATACCTATGTGGAAGCCTAATATTTCTTCTGGGTCTGTCTCTAGTAATTAAATATGATGACACCGCTAGTGGTGGTGGCAAAGACATCAGCCATAACCTCTAAACCTGATTGAGATGTATTCTTCAATGCGGACCCCAAATCAAACTCCAATGATATTGTACCAAACTGAATGTCCACCAAAATACTAAAACACTGATTGATCTTCAAAGATTATGTACAACCTTACAACACATACAACTAGGACCTTCACAACTATAACGACGTAAATTTTAAATTTTAAATCGTTACTAAAACTTTCATTCCCATAATTAAATAAACTTATCAAACATCCCAACATGAAAATTTTTGGATCCATCACTAATAAATAAAACATATAGGAAAAATAATCAATTGAAAACATGTCTCAAATCCTAAATAAGAAAATTTGCATGGAAATAAAACTAAAACAATACAGAAAAATAAAAATTCATAGTCAAGTTACTCTGAATTATTTTTTATTGAGTTCCATAAATTCTGGCACAACGACTGCACCTCATCACCCTGCAACCAACGACCCATTCTAACACGTGAGGAGTAGAGAAAATGATGAGTACATGAGAATACTCAATAGAACACGAAATTAATGATGCAATCCCGAATAAAATATTTAGATCAAGTGTCAGAAAAATCATACAGTTATCATATTTTTAAAAACTGGTAAAAGCTCAATACATATTATATCTTTGGTACCAGATGACCATATCATACATATCATATCATATTATATCTTTAACTTGCATAAGTATAATAATTCATCAACATGAAAAAAAATTAAACGGAATAACATCAACTACACATCATTATCCTACCTTGTTAGATCAAATAGATTTGAAAAGTAATACCAAAATCACGTTTCAAAACTTTATTTTCTGCTTATCTGTTGTATGTATGCGTAGCTATATATTATACTGTGCAAATAATAAACATCCTGAACGGTCTTTAAAATTGAAAGGGACAATAGAATTTTGATAGCCTTAAAAGTGTGCGAAGTGGCGTGTTCACCCAAAAGTCTCAATCCAAATATTTTATAACAAGTCAAAGATAATTCACCTCGACCAAAGCTAGCATGGCAACCAAATCCTATCAAATCTCAAAAAACAAATCTAACAAATCAAAACTACCCTTTCCATTTAACCCACACGTGGCCACCCTCTAATAAAATATAATATTTCATTTAAATCAACCCCCACTTGATAACAACTTCTATAAATTGTAGTATTTTGGAGCTAACTTATCAAAATTGATTTTTCTTCAGCTTAATATACATAATTAATTATGAACTATCTAACGAGTTCAAAATTGATATATTTATCATTACTCTATCAATATTTAAATATTTGACCCAATTAAAATTGAATTTAAAATATATATCATTTTGGTCCTCCAACGTTTCTAAAATAATAATTTCTACTTTATGAAAAATTTTGGGACTTTACAATCTCTCATCCTTAAATATTTTCGTCCTCAAAAATTACCTTGATTAATCAAAGAGTTCTGGATATTTGATTTTAAGCCCATCTTCATTCTCCCAAGTTGACTCGTCAAGTCCAAGATTTCGCCATTAGACCTTGACCAGGGAAACTTTTCTGTTTTTTAGTTAATGCATCTTTCTATCCAAAATCATCATTGAGATTTCCTTATATGACAAATCTTTTTTTACCTCCAATGTTGGGTAACTTACCACATGATTGGGGTAATGAACATATTTTATGAGCATCGAAACATGAAATACATTATGCACTATTGCGAGTTCAGGTGGTAAGGCAAATCGGTAAGCCACACTACTAATCATTTCAAGAATTTCGAAAGGTCAAATGGACCGAGGTCTCAACTTCCCCTTCTTTCCAAATCTCATCACACCCTTCATTGGTGCTACTTTTTGAAAACTTTGTACCTAACTTGAAATTCTAAATCATTTCTTCTACAGTCAGCATAACTTTTCTGTCGGTCTTGAGCTGTCTTTATTCTTACTCTAATCTTATCAACCGCCTCGACTATTCGTTCATGATTCTAGGACCCACAATTCTATTCTTCCCGACCTCATCTCAATGGATAGGAGAACTGCAGTTCCTACCATAAAGAGTTTCATAAAAGTTCATTCATATAGTGGCCTGAAAAACTATTGTTGTAAGCAAACTTTACTAACGACAGGTTTGTCTCCCAACTATCGCCAAGATCCAAAACACATGCCCTCAACATATCTTCAAAAGTTTGAATAGTTCTTTCTGATTGTCCATCCTTTTGTTGATGATAAACAGTACTAAACTTTAATTTCGTCCTCATGGCTGCCTGCAAACTTTCCCAAAATTTCGATGTGAACCTTGAGTCTCTATCTGAAATAATGGTAACAAAAACTCCATGCACTCTGACTATCTCTATGATATATAACTGTGCGAGCTGCTCCATATTAAAATTAACTTTGATTGGTAGAAAATGGGCTGATTTAGTCAAACAATCAACTACTACACAAATAGCATTGTGACCTCTTGCTGATCTTGGGAAGCCTACCACAAATTCCATCACTAAGTGTTCTCATTTCTATTTTGGAATATCCAATGGTTTTAGCAGCCCTGATGGCCTTTGATGTTTTGCATTAACTTGCTAACAGACAATACATTTCTCTACGAACAACCCAATTTGTCTCATCATATTTCTCCACCAAAATGTATCTCGAAGATCTCGATACATTTTTGTACCGCCTCTTCCAATATCTCGTTTCTCATACCTTCATCCTTAGGTACACACAATCTTTATTTAAAAGTCAGGGCTTTATCTGGAGGTACTTCAAATCCTATACGTTTGTTTGTACCGACCTCAACCTTAATCTTTTGTAGAAATGGATCCTTATGTGTGCTTCGTTGATTTGATTCTGAAGAATTTGTTGAATTATAAACGCTTTTATTCTTGTTGTATTTTGGGTCAACGGTGTGATGACTTCTATTCTCAGTTTCTCAAAGTCCTTTATCAGGTGTTCTTGTACCGTGGGTAAAACTGCCAACTACGGTCTTGTCTTCCTGCTTAAGGCATCTGCGACTACATTAGCCTTTCTCGGATTGTAAAGAATTGTACAGTCATAATCTTTCACTAATTCCAACCATTTTCTTTGTCTCATATTCAGTTCCTTCTGTGTGAAGAAATATTTGAGACTCTTGCGGTCTATATAGATTTCACACTTCCCACCATAGAGATAATGACGTCATATCTTTAAAGTGTGAACTACCGCTGCAAGCTCCAAGTCGTGTGTTGGATAGTTCTATTCATATTGCTTCAACTTTCTCGAGATATGAGCAACCACATTTTCGTGTTACATCAGCACACAGCCTAAACCCTACTTGGAGGCGTCGCTGTAAATCACAAACCCTTTCGAACATTCAGGTATCGTCAATACAGGAGCTGAGACCAATCTCTGCTTGAGTTTCTGAAAATATTTTTCACACTTCTTTTGTACACTGAAACTTCATATCCTTTTTAGTCAATTGAGTCATCGATCCCGCTATTTTTGAATAATCCTCAATAAATCTCCTATAATAGCCGGCCAACCCCAAGAAATTGCGAACTTCACCGACACTATGCCAATTTCTTACGGCTTCTACTTTAATCGGGTCTACCTCAATACCCTGAGCAGTAGCCAAATGACAAAGAAAACTCACTCGATCGAACCAAAATTCGCATTTCTTGAATTTGGCATATAATTTCTCTTTCCTCAAGGTTTCGAGTCCTACTCGAAGTTGTTCTTCATGTTGTTTCTTATCTTTGGAGTACACAAGTATGTCATCCATGAATACTACGATGAACTAGTCTAAATACTGATGGAACACTCGGTTCATTAAGTCCATAATATAGCTGGAGCATTGGTCAAACCAAAAGGCATGACAGTGAATTCATAATGTCCATAACGAGTCCTGAAAGTAGTTTTCGGTTTCGCTAACCTTGACCTTTAACTGGTGATACCCCGACCTTAAGTCTATCTTTGAAAACACTGTTGTACCCCTTAACTGATCTAATAGATCTTCTATTCTTGACAGTGAATATCTTTTTTGATAATCAGATAGTTCAATTCTCGATAGTCTATACACATCCTCATACTTGCATCCTTCTTCTTCACGAAAAGTACTGGAGCACTCCAAGGAGATATACTAGGTCGAATGAAAGCTTTTTCCAGCAGCTCTTCCAACTGTAACTTCAATTCTTGAAGTTCTTTTGGTGTCATTCGGTACGGGGCCTTAGAAACTGGCACTACTCCATAAACCAAGTCGATTGTAAACTCTACATGTATATCTTGTGGAATTCCTGGTAGATCTTCTGGAATACGTCTACGACGTCAATATCATTAACTGTTGTTTCTGTATGTTTGGAATTGATGGTATTAACTAAGAATCCCTAACACGACTCCATTCTCAGCATCTTCTTCGCTTGTAAAGCCGATACAATGCAATATAGTGACTTGAACTTTGCTCTAAAGGAATGAAAATCTTTCTCTCCCAATCTCTGAAATAATACTTTTTTCTCATTCCCAAAATAACATTTAAATCTTTCATCTCTAAAATGTATAAGTCTGTCAGCAGCATCTTTCCGTCAATCTCCAATTTCATAGTCATAGTCATCTGATTTGTGTAAAGAGTTCTTCTTGAAGGGATGCTAACCTCTAATGCATTATCCGTTTTCACACATGCGATCTTAGACTTAGCAGTGAAAGATGCAGAGATAAAAGAATTTGTAGCCCCAGAGTAAAAAAAGCACATAAACAAGTATCTCAGATGATAATAATAGAATACTTGTTTTCGTAACTATAGTTTTATACTTAGCAACAGAGGATGCAAAATCAAGAAAATACACAGGGTACTTCAAATAATAATAAAATACCTGCTATAACATTCGAATCGTGCTCTGCCTCCTGTTGATTTAGTGCAAAAACTCGAGTCTTTCCTTTCATATTCTTGTCCTGATCATCATCATTTTTCTTTGGAGGCTCAGTATAGTTGAGAGTAGTATGTCCCGACTTACCACACCGAAAACACATGTTCTTTCCAAGTAAGCATTCATTTTTACGCAGTTTATTACATTTAGGATAAGGTGTAATACTCACACTCTCCCCTACCGATATGAAGTCTTGTACTTGGTCTTTTATTATGTCAGTTACGTCTGTCCTTGTTTGGATCATTCCACTTTCTTTTTCTTAATGACTCGTTGCTTTGTTGGGCATACTACTTAAATGTAGTCCTCTGATACGAAAAAGCATGAGCCATCTCCAACATTTCACGATATGAATTGAAATGATAAGACATAATGATCATGTCAATCTCTTGGCATAGTCCATTTTCAGACCTCCTAATCTTCTTAACTTAGGTATCTACCAAGTGCGGAGCATACCTTGAAAGCTGCTCAAACTGCCTCTCATAATCAGTAAGCGACATGTCTCTCTGTCTGAGCTGTAGAAACTCTGATTCATTGAAATCTCTCAAGGCCTATGGAAAGTACTTTGCCATTACCTCATCCTTAAATTGTTCCCAAGTCAAGTTACGTTGTTTCTCTTCGATCCTAGGGCGTGAGACGGATCCCCACCAGTGACCGGCTGCTCCAACCAACATGAATTCTGTACATAGAACCTTATGTGCATTCGTACAAGCAATGTGTCGAAATATGCTCTCCAAGCCTCGTATCTACTCTTCGACAACCAGTGGGTCGGAATCACCGTCAAAAATAGGAGGCTTGTACCTATGAAATTGCTCAACCACTGAGAAAGCTCCAGGGACAAATAGAGGTGCATTCTGCTGTGGTGGCGCATTTTGTTGTGGAGGTGTTTGATTCTGTCTGCTCAACTCTTGAACCGCTGGCAATAAATCACGCATCAAATTCATGTGGGTAGGCGGAGCCATTTTCTAAAATTTAATATTAAGTCATCCGTCACATACCAATATCAACTCTAACATGTTATACCTATATTATTGTAATACATAACAAAATTTTAGCGAGAAACATACGTGCATGTCTTAAAAATTTAAGAAAGTAGACAATTTAAAATATTTAAATTAATTCATCTTCTTACTCCTTTACATACATTAGAGTCATTGGAGGGTGGTCGATTGGTGATCGCTGAGTGCCAAGGTATTTCAAATCATACTGGTTTTAATTAATCGAGAAATTCACATATAATCGAATTTGATTAAATAGGATTTGGCTATAGCCTTCAGTATGAATATCATTTGTATGCATACATAAAGTCATATCTAAATCTCTGTAGAATTTCGTATAAGGTCAAGTGAACAAATTCCTAATAATACAACTTCCATTCATCATCATTTTCTTTTTTTAATATAAAATGACATAAACAATTAAGTTATATAAAAAATAAAATAACATTCCTATCATTTATGAATTTATATATAAAACTAATTTTTATTTTTTTAAGCGTAAGGACCACATTATAATTTCAATAGCTAGAAAACACAACATACTAGTGCATGGATTATTATGAAATTTCACAAATTGAAAAGAAAATCTACTAATTAAAAATTTAATTGTCATTACAATTAAACATAAAATTTTCTATTCTAAGAAAAATATTTCAATAATAATAAAAAAAATACAACCATATAAACACGTGTATTAACCATTTAAATAAAGGCTCTTGGCACATGTACCATTTGGGTTACATGTTGGTTTACCCAACCTCACCCGCACTCTCACATGGAGATTGGGTCACACGCATTTAACGTCCGTGAGACTCGACCTCCATGTGAGAGGGCGGGTGGGGTGGGGTCGGGTAAACCAACATGTAATCTAAAGAGCACAAATAACTTAATTCTTAAATAAATCACACTTTTTTTTTGTCACTGTTCATGTGATTTTGTTATTTTTATTTTTTTTCAAAATTCATACAATGAATATGCATATGGGTTTACAGAAAACTAAATCTGGGCTCTGATACTAAACTGTAACGATCAAAATTTTAAGATTTAAATTGTTACGAAAAGTTTCATTCTCATAATTAAATAAACTTATCAAACATCCCATCATGAAATTTTTTGGATCCATCACTAATAAATAAAATATATAGGAAAAATAATCAATTGAAAACATATCACAAATCCTAAATAAGAAAATTCACATGGAAATAAAATTAAAACAATGCTGAAAAATAAAAATCCATAGTCACGTTACTCAGAATTTTTTTTAATGAATTCCATGAATTCTGGCACCACAACTGCACATCATCGCCAACAAACGACCCGTTCTAACCTGTGAGGAGTAGGAAAAAATGGTGAGTACATGAAAATATTTAGTAGGACACGAAATTAGTGGTGCAATCCCGAATAAAATATTTAGATAAGGCGTCAGAAAAATTATATCGTTATCATATATTTAGAAATCGGTAAGAGCTCAATACATATCGTATCTTGGGTACCGGAAGATCGTATCATACATATTATATCATATCTTTAACTTTCATAAGTCTAATAATCCATCAACATGCAAAAAAAATTTAAATGGAATAACATCAATTGCACCTCATTATCCTACCTTGTTAAATCAAATAGATTTGAAAGATAATACCAAACTCACGTTCCAAAACTTTGTTTTCTGCTTATCTGTTGTATGTATGCGTAACTATATATTATACTGTGAAAATAATAAACCTCATGTACAGTATTTAAAATTGAAAGGGACAATAGAATTTTGATAGCCTTAAAAGTGTGCAAAGTGGCGTATTCACCCAAAAGTCTCAATCCAAATATTTTATAACAAGTCGAAGATACTTCACTCCTACCTAACCTAGCATGCCAAACAAATCCTATCAAATCTCAAAAACAAATCTAACAAATCAAAACTACCCTTTCCATTTAACCCACACGTGGCCACCCCCTAATAAAATATAATATTTCATTTATATCAACCCCACTTGATAACAACTTCCATAAACTGTAGTATTTTGGAGCTAACTTATTCAAATTGACTTTTTTTTTGAACTTAATATACATAATTAATTACGAGCTATCAACAAGCCCAAAATTGGTATATTTATCATTACTCTATCAATATTTAAATATTTGACTCAAATAAAATTGAATTTAAAATATATATCATTTTGATCCCTCAATTTTTCCAAAATATAAAATATATGGCAAATAAAATAATTAATTATACTTTACGAAATATTTTGGGACTTTACAGCTACCCCCTCCAACATAATATAGGCACATTTACAAATCTTGAGGACTCCACCTTTACCATTGAACTTGTACCCTTTTGAATCAATAATAGTCAATGAGATAAGATTTATCTTCAAATCTAGAACGTGCCTCACTGCATGGAGTATTATGATCGTCCCATCCAACATCTTAAGTCGCAATACCAGCTACCTTGTTGGATGCATTGTTGCCTATAACTGCAAAATCTTTTGAAACTTCTTCATATGTTGAAAACAAATTTCGATTAGGACATATATGAAAAGTGAAAGTTATATCAAGAATCCAATTTTTGTCAAGTTTGGAGTCACCGTCAGAAATAAACAAAAGTTCTCTATCACTCAAACAGTTCTATGTAATATCGACTTCACCTAAAGTTTCTAATTGCATTCTCTTTTGATTTGTAGCCATTTTTTCTTTATTTTGTAACTGGTAGCAATCCTTCTTAATATGCTCATTCTTCTTGCAATAGTTACAAATTTGATTACTAAAGTTAAACTTCGATCTATCACTTTCATAATCACCATGAAAAACAATACCTTCTCCTAGAGCTTCAGATACAACAAGATGCTTCATCTTCTCATTTGAAAACAAAGAATCATATACTTCTTCAATGGTGAAAGTATCACGATTATGTAATATCACGTTTCTAAACGACATAAATTAAACTCCAAGGTTTTCAAATCAGCGATAATTTCTTTAAAAACAAAAGGGTGATTTTCTAAAGATATACCTTCTGCCATACGATAAGACTACAAACGATGTTTTAGGTGTAATTTACTAGTTAGACTCTTATACATGCACAATTGCTCTAGCTTCAAAACGTCCTGAAGAATATGATTAGAAAGATAAAGATGAAGATGAATCTGTGATAGGGCCTTTCAATCTTTACATTGTTTCTCCTCCATTTACCAATGTGAGGTCATCTTGTCAAATCTCAATAAAGCGTCATCCAAATCTATCTGAGCGGACACTATTCACATCTTCACATGCCACAACGAAAATCTAGTGTTGCGATTTAAAAGCGGATTATCATACTTCATGGTTGTTATCACAAGAACAAAATCTCGTACAAATCAAACCATAAGCTTGTATACCATTTGTTAACAAATCTAACCAATTAGTTATGCACACTAATACCATTTGTTAGAGAATAATGAGATAGATGACAAAATATGAAGTAACAATCACAATATAAAAAAAACATAAAAAATTTGGCAGATGATGAAGAATTTATTAATAAGAAGAAAGAATAAAAAGATTGTGTGTTTATCACAATTCTATTAAAGTCTAACTTGTTCTAACAATGAAGAAGAGTCAACTTTATATAGGTACATGTCAAATCCTACTAAGAGTCCTAAAGATGGAACTAACATAAAAAATGTGTGGAATAAAGAAATCGATCTTGGACTAAACTACCGCTGAGCTCGAGTAACAAGCAAGTAGTAGGTGGGCGGCAACTCTCTGCTAAAAATTTTGTCCCATCGCTCGAGCGATAAACTAGTGGCCAGCTAGCGGCAATGCTGCTTCTTTTTCTCCTTGGTCCCTCTTTTGCAAAACTAAAACATCTAAATAGCTAAAAGAGGTGTTTCTATCCTTGCTCCACTCCTTTCTTTGTTAGGAATGGTGGAACGAAAAAGAGAATATCCTTAAGACTGTATCAAATCAAAAGTAAAATTAGCCCGCCTACTCCCTTCCCTTTCTTTCTGTTTCTATTTTTCTCTTTATTAAGTATTACTGTACAGTTCACACTAATGAAAGTTGTTAACATGTCTAGCTAGGTTGGAATATACTGAATTCTTCACTCTAGTTAAGCAGATAGGATGGCTATGTGTGTGATTTTGCAAGTTTGGCTGAACCTTTAACGCATGTCATTTTAATAATACCAATATTTTTTATTTTTTAAATATCTATGTATTATGCATTTTTAACCAAAGACACTCTTAACGTTTTTAGTGTGGTTTGAAATACAAACTACAAACTAACTATTAATATGCTTAACATTAATCGTGAGTAGAAGAGGCTCGAAGACTATGATATGGGTAGGTGAAAAAAAATACTTTATTGTTTAGTTGAAGATATAATTATAAGCAAATATTTCTCATTTTCTCTTTACAAAAATATGAAGTATGTTCGGTGAAATTTCGTAAGTGTACGAAATCGTTGAAAAACAATATTTTAGTGAAAATGTGTATCCTCTCGCAGGGAATAAACTTTAAATTGAATTGTATTAACTTGTTATTGAACTCGAATGTATGTAACACAAAAGAGATTTATTGTTTATTTCTAAATTAATCTACAAATTATATAAATCGTTTGTACTTAAATATGAGAAGTATGTGTTAAAATTTCGAATTCACTCATCATTATCTTATTTTCATTCCTCACCTATGTGATCTAGTATAATTTGTGTTTTCTTGATAATCGATAATCCAATTTTATTTATTTATTTTTCCCGAATTAAGTTAAACATATCATAAGCACGACCTTGTTATATTCCTATTTCGAAGTCATATGCAAAGTAATGCATTTAATTACATGATTATCTATATGATTGTCTATACCACGAATGTTATTCTTAATAACTATTGTCCACATGTTAATCTTGTAAATTTCTAAACCTATTATAAACCTACCGAAACCATAACAAGCAACCATTTACCTAATTGGTGGTCAATCAATTAAATAATCTAACAAGGCATACAAGATCAAACAAGAACACAAATAAACTATGGATAATGTTACGTGTACATAATGGTGTACACACGGGTTTACACTTCCCTCACATGGAGGGAGACCCACATACAATAAAATATTCGTGTGCTCCCTTCATGTGAGGGGGTGTGATTTCGTGTGTACACCTTGAGACACACGCGTAGCATTATTCATAAACTAAATTAATTAGTTTTTGAATTAAAAAATAAGGGAAAATTGCAATAGTTATCCCTATAGTTTGAATTTTTAGCAGACTTTACCCTAACATTCAATTTATGCCAGCGGAGGTATCAAACGTTTGAAAAATTAGCCGGTGAGGTCCAAAAATGATGAATCCATTTTATCGTTATTTGACCAAAAAAATCAATTTTGACCAAATTAAAAAGGGTAAAATTGTAGCATTGCATTTTATACATCTTCCTTCCTAAATTCACCAACACTACTTCACCTCCACGCCAGGAACTTCAGGCTATATTAACGACCCCAAATTGCAATTTCTCCCTTTCCTCATCCCCCAATCCCAATTAAGCATCCAAAGGAACTCTAATTCTTCATCGAAATTCTTGTGTCTACCAACAAAGTCACTCTCTGCAAATCATTGACTCTATGGAGGTGAAGCTCCCCCGACCTACCAGGGTTAAGAACAAGACCCCGCCCAGATTTAAATCATCGTGGAGTATACTCTAGGTAAGGCATGTAAGCAACAGGAGGCCGAAATCCTTCCCCCAAGCAGAAAATCACTGATTCTAATGAGTTCGGAGATTACCAGGTCCATAAGTGCAAGGAATTTGAGGACCTAAAAGAATAGTCAGGTGGAACAAAAGTTTGTAGGTGAAATATGCCACAATATGGTTGAAGTATACATACTTTGAGATGAAGAACATGTTTGTTGATCATGTGTGTAATGTGTGGGATCGTGCTATTATGTTGTTGACCCATTTTTCGACAGCTAAGAGGACATCGGCTACGGCTAAGATCTATTCCGAGATCCTGGTGGTGTGATGTTTCCATTTTTATGTCATAATTTGGAGTCTGAGACAATGAAGGATACTTTACTTTTAGGGAATCTTGGAGATGTGAGACGAAAAAGAGGGGTCAAGAGAGTCGTGTGAGAGGGATAAATTCATTAATGGCCACCCAACTTTATATTTAATGTTATTATCATCACTCAATTTGATTTTATTTCATCATGGACACCAAACTTTATATTTAATGTCACTATGACCACCCAATTTCACAAAATATTTTATCATGACCACCTAATGTCATATAACGTTTCATTATGGTCGCTCAACTTTTTTTCAATAATTTTAAAATGGGTAAAACAGTAACTTTGTATTATATATAAAATAATTTTTTTTTTTTAAAATAACAAAATAAAAACTTATTTAATAAAGTTACTTAAAAAATAAAAAATATATTTTATAAAATGTTACTTAGAAAAAATAAAATAAAAACGTTTTTTGAAAAATCAAAAAATGTTTTTATTTTATCTTTGTTTTAAGTATTTTCTAAAAACATTTATTTTATTTTATTTTATTTTATTTTTTAAGTAAATTTTTTTAAATAAGTTTTTATTTTATATATAATGCAAAGTTACCGTTTTACTTCTTTTAAAATGAGTGAAAATGGTGGAAACAAGTTGGATGATCATAATGAAACGTTATATAAAATTGGATAATCATGGTGAAATTTTTTATGAAATTGAGTGATCATGGTAAAATAAAATTGGGTAGCCATGATGAAGCAAAATAAAATTGGATAATCATGGTGATACTAAATACAAAGTTGAATAGTCATTGGTGGATTTAACCAGTTGTGAGACGAAGAAGAAAAGCGAGAGATTAAGTTGCCGACGTGGAGGCAACAATGGTGCTGGTGAATTTAGGGAGGGGGATGAAGTTTAGTTTGGGGTAGGGTGGCATAAGGTAGGGTGATGGGAATTGGTGAATGGGTGGAAGATGATGATTTTCATTTTCATTTTAAATTATAATTATAATTGTTTTATATAAAAAAATGCAAACTTTTAATTTTTCCTTTTTTCAATTTAGTCAAAATTGATCAAAATTAGGGACGGACTACTGCAATTTTCCCTAAAAATAATCAACAAAAGATTTCATTTTCATACAACACAAGACAAAGAAGAAAAAGAGGAGGAGATTAAGTTGTCAACGTGGAGGCAATGGTGGTGCTCATGAATTTAGGGAGAATGACGAATTTTGGGTTGGGTTGGATTGGGTTGGGTTGGGTTGGGTTGACGTGGCGTGGCGTGGCGTGGCGTGGGGTGGGGTGGGGGGGCTTGATGGGGATTGGTGAAGGGGGTGGAAGAGGATGATTTTCATTTTCTTTTATTTTTTAAATTTAATTTTTAATTATTATTATTATTATTATTATTATTATTATTATATAATGCAAAGTTATCTTTTATCTTTTTCAATTTAGTCAAAATTGGTTAAATTCATTTTTATTGGTCAATTAATGGTTAAATCCATTGGATCTCAACTGTTAATTTCTCAAAGTTTTGGGGCCTCTGCTAGCACAAATTGAATATTAGAATAAAGTCAGCTAAAAATTTAAAGTTTAGGAACGACTGTTGCATTTTCTCTAAAAATAATCAACAAAAGATTTCATTTTCATCCAACAAAAGACGAAGAAGAAAAGGAGATTAAGTTGCTCACGTGGACACGACGGTGGTGCCGGTGATTTGAGGGACGAAGATAAAGTTTGGAGTTATCATTTTACCCTTTTAATTGAGTCAAAGTTCACTAATGGTCAAATCCATCTATTTGGATCCCAGTTGGTAATTCCTCAAAATTTTGGGACCTTCGTTGACACAAATTGAATATTAGAATGAAGTCCGCTAAAAATTCCAAGGCTAGGGATGGCTACTGTAATTTTCCCTAAAATTAATCAACAAAAGATTTCATTTTCATCCAACACAAGAAAAATCCAGTCTAATATGTTTTTAATGATAATACAACGGAGAGATTGGAAAATCATCAATCGAAATTTATAAATATAAGAAGGAGATGTATAATCTATTTCTTGTTCTTGATCTTCAATCTCAAGTTTTGATTCTACAAGTTCTTGATGTTTCTTGCTTTCAATTTCGTGCTATACTTGTTCTTCTCTTTGAGTTATGATAGATTGGCCTCCCTTAATTATAAGATGTGTATGTATTTAAAGGTACGAGACAAAAGTCCTCAATGTTTGACGACGTTATATATTTAAAAAGGCTTAAATTTTGTCAACAAATCGCTTTAAAATTGATTTCCAAAAGGAGTTTCAATTGAAGGAAAGTAGCCCAATTGCTGAAATTTTGGCCAAGCGATCGCATCAGCCAAGTAATCACATTCTGCAGTTGAAAATTAAGCATGTGCGATCGCATAACTTATGTTCTTTGAACTTGATCATTTTTTCTGTACACTTGCGTCTTTGCTCACTTTAGTCCTTTATTCGTGCATTTCTCTTCATTTATCTTCCGAATTCACCCAATTGACTTCATATGATCTTCAGTCATTATCCCTGGGTTATCAACTTTTAAATAAATGAAATTTGGTCCCTGGTCTTTGTAAATCTTCATTTTTAGTCGGTTTTCGTTCCTTTCTTTTAAATTAACTTTCAATCATCAAATTTTACCTAACAAACAATATATGCAAGAGATTAAGCCATAATTCATCAAAAGTACTTCTAAATACCCATATTTAACAATCTAGATAAATGCATCAAAACTCTTATTTGATTCTGCAAAAAATCAGAGTTTTAGTATATTTTGATAAAAGTAGATGAAATTTGTGGTCGTAAAGTTGATACAAGTTATGGATTCTATAAAATATGTAATTGAAAATTATTTTTGAGAAAAAATAAGTTTGGAGACATATAGGAGCTAGATGAGGTAGTCAGTATCATATTACAACAGACAAAGGTTTCACAATCATGTAGTAATAAAAAAAAAATCCATGCACTGATGTTTTGGTAGAAAATAAATAAGTGAAGATATAAATATAAATAAATAAATGCACAATACAAAATTTAAATTTTTTCTACAGCTAAAAAGGTAAAAACACGTTGTCTTTTTTGTTGTTTTACGTGGCTAATTGGCAGAGTGTGACAGATTTTCAGTATTTTAACAAGGATCTATTGGGATCCACTATTTTTCATGTCGTATGCAGGAAAAGTTGTAGAGGACAAAATTGAAAACGCAATGACAGGCATTTTAGTGGAGATGGAGGCCAATGGCCAGGCCACCAAATATTTAACATTGGACGAGTCAAACGTTGTACAAGTTAATTTCATAAATATTATATTCATGCCGAGTTTTGCTGGGTGAACATCCCCCTGGACATTCACGGGGATATGTGGCCGGTGATGTCCAGGGGATGTTCAAATGGATTTACCCATTCATGTCTGGTGTGGGTAGTCTGAATCTGTGACAAGTTGATTAAACCTTTTGTTTATTTAAGGATTAGATTTTCAACAAATTTTTATAAAATTTGATGAAAATTTTGATTGAAAAATTGTTAAAAATAAAAAATTTCATAAAATGTATGATCAGCTCCCGTTTCACCCCATTATTTCATAATATAATTTTTCTCTCTTATTTTTAACCGTACAATTTTTCATAAAATTATATTACACGTGAAACAAAAACTCTTTTTTCTTTTTTAGCCACACATTCTCCAAAAAAAATACCGTTCCAAAAATTATAATACCAAATAATGCAAGCCAAATGGGGCTAAAAATGAGTTTTTAAAATGAGGATCAACACATGGGCTAAATTTATGTTGGTTCATGGATTTCTTCTTGTCAAGTTGTTGACATATTAAAGTTGGAAATTTGAGAAAAATTACTCAACGAGTCTTCCTTGCCAGCTCTTTCCTTCCTCTCTCGTAAGCATAGTTATCAAATTCGAACGGATCATTTAGACTGTCAAAATCGTCCATTGTCGACCAGAATGGATTGTGACCCGCAAGAATCAATTATCAAATTCGAACGTATCAGGCGGTTCAACCGAAAAATCAGACTATCGTTTGGTCCAGATGGTGTATTTTGATCATTTAGACTGTCAAAATCGTCCGTTGTCGACCAGAATGGATTGTGACCCGCAAGAATCAATTGAGATTTTGCAAAACTGGTCACTTCTTTTCATAATGTGTAAACTATAAAATAAAGGGCCAAGCCATGTCTTCAATCAAGAAACTGAAAGTTGATGGAAGAAGCCGATTTCCACCAGCTGCTTCCGTTTGGTTGTAAATTTGTTACTCAACATATAAATAATAGTGAGTAGTACATTTATAAATATATCTTATTTGTCTTCGATTTAATTGTAAAAAAAGAAAGAAATTTTGAGAACTTATAATCGTACGGATGCCAAATGAAAATGTATATTATATTATATAAACTTATGATTTTTATATTGTGCTCCTTTATTCATAAACATATATTTTGTTTTAATATTTGACCAGACAATGACCCTCCGAATAAATCAATAACCCGTAAGTTGAATCGCTGACTTGGATATCCAATGCTTTGGCTGGGTTGATGATTGACCGGGTCTCAGAATTGTATTCGTAAGGGTTAATTTTAGCAACGATCACTAAATTCATTGAGTGTGAGTCGCCCAACACTAATTGTTACTTGATTAAAAATGTTAACCTAAAAAGTAAAATCACATTAATCACTATTAAAGTAAAATCATTGATTTTGTCCGGCGTGGCCTATTAGTTAACTTTATATGTGTCCGCGGTGGTATTTAACATTGACATAAATTTTTATTTCTATGTGACGATAAATGTAATAAATGAAAACTTAGGTGACTGTTGAGAATTATAAATCATAATTCTATTCTACTGAAAGTAGTCAATTCGAAGAAAGAAAAATAAACAATCAAGAACACGCAAACTTTATAAAGGTTCTCCTTAATGTGAAATTACATCTTCTCTATATTGGAAAAAAAAAATACAAGAGAAAATAACACTCCTATCGTTTTCAGCCTCTCTTTCTTTCTGTTTGATGATAATTATAAAGCCTAAAGACAGCCCGTGAAGTGATAATAATTATGATCGACAATAATTAGATTTCACAACTTAACAATAATGACTACTACTAAAAAATGCTAATTCAATGGCCATTCAGATGGCAAAGCATTTGTTCACTAGAATTGGCCGTGAGCCATTGGAATGAAGAAAGTAAATGAGTAAAAGGTTATTCATCGTAATAAAGTACCTTTTGCAACTACATTTTGTCCGTCCAATGAATTTTCTATCTCTGCATCAGCATCTATTTAGAAATTTATCATTTCATGCTGTGATTTTGGATCATGTGGTTCTTCAATAGTCAAGCAGCACCAGATTAACCAGCAAATCATTGACATAAGAGTAATTAAATGCTTAACTATGACTTGTCCAAGGGAACTTAGATTTTAGTTTAATTGACAGCTCATGCTTAAACTTGACTGGTGAGTAATTAGTTCCTTTTCAGCTTCTTGTTTAATGTAATGACATGTCAAATCTATCCGACATTGTCATGTTCTTTAACATGTAATGATGATCCGTCCATGTACGTAGGGACGGATTCAGCACTTGGCGAGCCTGAACAGTCGCTCGTGCTGGATCCGTCGGAGAGAAATTTTTTTTTTTTTTTTATAACAGATAAAATATTTATATTTTATAACTGGTAATACATTTTATTTACATATACCCTTGAAAACTCAGTTGGCAAGTACTTTCACTTTTTAAATTTGATGTTGTCTTTTAAAATGTCATTGTCATTATTAGATTTTTTTTTTTTTCTTTTCTTTATAAATGTCATTGTCAAAGGACGTGACATTAGACTTTGAACAAACCCTCTTCACAGTCGGCTACCCACGTAATTTTAGGCTATTCATTTATTATTATTTTTTACTTTATAGTGTGTCAATTAACCATATACAAGTCCTGTTTGATTCTTATTTTTTGTTAAATTACATTTTTTTCTCTCTTTTTTTCGATTATATTCTTCTTTAAAATAATATTTCACGTAAATAATTTTTTTTCTTATTTTTCAATCACAGATTCTCGATCAATATATTATTCTAAAATATATTTTTTCATAAAAATGGAAATCAAATGGGGCCACAATATGTTGTGTAATTTTTGTAGTCTAACATTTTTTTTTACCAAAATAAGTACAAAGAAGAGGATTTGAACCTGTCACAATTTCTAAAGCATATTGACAGTTTTACCATCATAGCGAATATTGATTTCTAACATTCAACGAAACAAAATAATATATGTTTATTTTATCGATTTTTCTAATAAATTGATTTGAGAGTTTGGTCAATTAATAATGAATGATTTTGTAGGAAAATTAGTCTTAGTGTCATAAGGAGTCTTTCAACAAAATTTATTTAATTAATAGAAGGTTCCACTTTTCATTCACAAAAAAAAAAATCGATTCTGGAAAAGTAAGATCACACGAGCACATAAATAATTTCAATTTTGTTAATATAATAATGTTTGTTTAATTAACTTTAATTATAAACTGATTATTGATATTTTGTTAATATATTGCATGTTTGATTGAAAAATAGATTAGGACATTTTGAAAATCATAGAACGATTTTTTTTTCCGAAATGAAAGTCGGTACCTAATTCTAGTTTTAGTGGTGTATCTAGTTCTAATCCGTACGATTTTTTGAATATTATTTAATTAAATATTAATAAATAACACCGTTATCATGGAAGTTGACCGTAAGCGTTTAACGTTCGTAGTCCGCTTTAACTGAACTCAAACTTTGGATTTGCTCCTGCATGTAGAGGATCTAGGATTGGACTAAAAAAATTTTAAGTCCGACTAATATGTACTTATAAAAAAATTTGAGAGATGCTTGGAGTATAGACAATTTTTTCACAAGGGAGTTATTGGCAAAACACATGGTGGGGCTCGTGCAAATTTTTTTTTTTTAATACACGTAGGACCCACCCTCTTGTGAGGTCTTACTAAGCCCCTGTGAAAAGACCCCTTTACGTGGGGAATTATACAAAAAATTTACAAAAAGAAGGCGCTTTGTCATTGACATGTCAAATTGATTTGATAGTCTTAAGTTCTATATCCTTAGACGCCCCGACCATGTTTCACTTTCACAGAAAGAAGACCTTGATAATAGTTTGCACAATTCTTGCGTCTGTATAGCAAATAATTTTACTTTCTTTTAACGATGTGAAATTTTGTTAAAAGAGAATATACTTTACTTTTAAACCGCTTCTATGTTGTCAGGTTCCATATCCTGCGACGATCCAATCATGTTTCACTTCCACACACTAAAGACCTTGATAATTTGAACAAGTCATATATAGCACATGATGTTTCCTTTTACTAATGACTTGAGATTTTGTTAAAAGAGAATACACTTCACTAATGAGACAAAAGGATTGTACCTTTTGAATCAACTTCCATTTTTTTCCAATAACCTTTAAAATGGAAAGCATATAATAATAACATCAGCATTTCACCAAGGTATATAAATACCAGAACATTTATCCATAAAATCACCCAAGAGTAAACAGCAAATGAAATTTAGCAGGACAATGACTAGCTTCAAGTTCTTAATGTGCCTTATTTTGCTCTTGCTTTCATCTCCGGCCGTCGTAACTCGCCCTATTAAGCCGATAAGCACGGCTAGAGAAGCGCTGGAGGCTCAATTTGAACATGAAAAGGCACATCGAAGTTACCAAGCATGGCCCGAGCGAGTGAGCCCTGAAGGTCCCGATCCACATCATCATTTTAAACACTTTTAATATGATGAAGACTATGGAGTCTATGTTGAAACGTTGAGATGCAAAAATAACAGTATTGTACTAGTCTCGTCGCATTTTCAATAAAGTAAGTTTCGAAATCATATTTGGTCAAATAAGTATTTTTAAAAGTAACTTTTGGGCATTTTCTACAGATGGATACATATTGTTTGCTATTTTCTATTACAAACTAGAGGTAAACTGAAACCAAGTTAGTCGTGATGAAAAGATTTCAACCAACAATCTCTCTCTCTCTCTCTCTCTCTCTCTCTCTCTCTCTCTCTCTCTATATATATATATATATATATATATATATATATATATACGGGATGGATCCTCCTACTCATGAATTTGACACACTTATTTGACAAATAATTGTAACTTTTAATTTAAGTTAATCCAACGCTCAATATGTATTTCACTAAGATTAGGGATGGCAACAGGTCGATTCGACCAAAACCATAAACGCACCACCAAATTTTTTGGTATACCATAATTGCACCATAATCACGAAAGTCGGTTTGGTTCGGTTCGGCTCGGCTGGATTCGTAACTCGGTTTGGTTCGGTTAATAACCACGAAAATAAATTATTTTTTATAAGTCTAACCGTCAAATTGAAAAAAAAAAAAAAAAAAAAATCAATAAAAATAAAAACACAATATTAAGCCAATTTATCAAACAATATCTCAAATGAAAATACAAACAATTTAAATGATCTTTCTTTGATTTTGAGAAGTTAAGATAAAACAATCCAAAATAAAAGAATTATAAACAGATTAAAAAACACTAATTTAATACTATACAGATAATTAACAACCAGTAGACATACCAAAACTGCTAGTAATAAAATTAAAGTACCCAACCAAGTAAATATTGTATTAAATAACAAAAATGAGAGATAGAATTAGTGAACCAAATAGATTAATGAGCTCAATTCCCACGAGCAGTAAAAGAAAGAAGGAAAGATCATAATCAAGAAAATTGCGTTTGCATTCGCTAACCAAGAAAACGTATGAGATTACTCAAGGAATGAGAGCCTCAATAAAATAGACTTGCCAATACCAATTTAAGAAATATCTCCATCCCAATCACAAAAGACATTTTTAAATTTAAATCATAGTCATCCTACACATACTTCCATTACATAATACAATATAAGGAAATATAGTCTATTTAAAATGTCATTTCAAAGCTACAATAATAAAATAAAAAAAAAATAACAGTGAACTAATCAAGATATATTTATCAAAATAAGATCTGAATGTCTCACACTATGGACGACACACAACCTATACCTTTCGAATTCAAATCTGATTATAGCGCCAAATATGAAGCAGTGGCACGGCAGAAGGCGAAGACGATGTTTTTTATTCCAATTTTGAATTTTATTTCTCATCGTTGCCCGTCAGTTTAATATTTCCTATTTTCTGTGTATTTTCAGTGAGTGAGTGAGTGTGAGTAGGATTAGGTTAAGGCAAAAAAATTGGGTTAGCGTGTCGATCATGTTAACGGGTCGGTAAAGTAATTGACCATAATTATACAAAAAATTATTAAAATAAGTCCAATTGTCTAATTAATTTTTTTTTAAACACATAATCGGTTCGATTCGGGGCACCGTTGCTAAATACCATACACGTCCCACCACGAATTGGGTCATTAAAATCAAAACCATAACCAATCAATTGCACCATCGATTCGATTTTTTTCGCCCCATTCGATTCGATTAACCGTAATTTTCGATTTTAACGGTTCGAATTGTCATCCCAACTAAGATTATGCACACTAAAATTTGATTTGAAGAAAATCCATTAATTAAAATAATGATAAGGAGTCAATTAAAGTGAGCTAGAAGTTATTTCTTAGAAATACTAATTCCTATAACTTTCCAGTGTTAAAGTTTTACTGGGTTGCAGTGCAAATAATTACTGTTCGAAAAGCTACATGGTCGAATTACCAACTAATCCTAGTTGAGTGACTATCATCTTTAAGTTGCTATTATTGACCGATGAACGTCGTTAGTTCCTTCACATTTCTACCTTTAATATTTTATCTTTTGATGTTTTTGTATTTATTTTTATTTATAAGTTTAGATTTTGAGCAAATTTTTTTTTTTTTTTTTTTTCTATATCTAGTTAACGTCAAAATTGAACAAAAAAATGTTATTGAACAATGACTACTAATTTATAAAAAATTGATGATGGCCATACCAAAAAATAAAAATCGAGGATAAAAAGATAAAATAAGTATGAACTTACGATTGCAATATACACCTAATTTTTAATTTGGGTAACTTACAAAAACACCCTTAAAATTACGGTTCTTTTGAAAAATTATATGAAAAAAAATTTTGGAAGCAAAAAATAGTATGTAAAAATTTGTCTTTTTTTTTTTTTTTTTTTATATAAAAATTGTGTCATTTCAAGTCACTTTTAAAAGTTTAGGGTCACTTTTTTATTAAATATGACATACAATGCACTTTTTTTAGAGACCCATTGTACACTTTTACGGCCCCTCACAATGAGGGGGCCCACAATTATTTTTTTCATGTGGCCCCCTCAACATGTGAAGGGGCTATGCATCAAAATATGTATCATGTTATACAAATAGATTTATTGTTTTTTTTAATATACTGGAGAAGAATAATCAATATCCCCAAATAAAATAGGATTTTGCTATTTGTATATCCGGGATGACATCTTGACTGACATTCCCCCTCACAAGAAAGAGGGCTCACGCTCCAATAAAATAATCATGGCCCCCCTATTGTGAGGGGAAATGTCATCCCGGATGTACATGTAGCAAAATCGAATAAAATAAGCTCATCCCTCTGAAAAATGAAACCCACGACATATTCTTCCACAAGTTCAGTCACAACCTTCATTTTACCAAAATCTTGCTCCCATTACGATGATAAACATAGATCTTTCATATATAAGAATATGAGGAAATCTAGGTATAAAATGAAATAAATTTCTCTTCAAAATCTGAATTTGACATATGCAAAGGCCGGAAATAAATTCGTAATGATTTTACTTGTTCGCAGTTGATTGAGTATTTGATCTGTAAGTAAAATGACGAAATTCGTTCTTTGTTGTTTAAGAACTGGAGATTTGTATCCAAATGCCTTGTTTGGCTCGGAAAAGATAACTCAAAAATGTTTAGGAAATGAACGTATTTTCTACTATTTATTTATAATGCCTTCTATTTTTCAATTTTATTATTTTTGGACAGTAAGGGGCCTAATTTACCCTTTTAAGTTTTAATATTTACTTTTTCTTTAGCCCAATTCTAGTTTATTTTTTTAATTTTTAATAAGTTTTTAGCCCAATTTTTAGTTTTTATACACTGAATAAGAGGAAAATATTGGGCTTGATATGTTGAAATGTGAGTATTTCCACTTTGGCATTTGACCGGATTTATTAAAAAAAATTATAAAAAAAATTGAAAGTTGAGATCAAAAGCCAAAAATACCTACCTTTACTTCACTTTCCATACGGGTGTTTGGCAAAAACAAGAAAGTAAAAAAAAAATCCCACAACCCAGTTGGTAAACTGTCGTCGGTGTCGATTACAGTCGAAGGCGCCACCCACAACCCAGTCACCAGCAACTTTTTCTTCTTCTACATGTAAGTTTTAGATTTTAGATTGATCAGATTGTGGTTTTTATTATGAATATAATGTTTAGGGAAATTAAATTTAACATTTTTCAATTCATTGTTGGTTATTTAGGGTAGATGGTTAAGTGTAAGGGTAGATTTAGATTATTTTGTGGATAGAATAGAGTTTTTCTCATCGGAAATAGTGATTCCGGCGAGAAGAGGTGATCTGCCGGCTGTGTTTCACACGTTAACAGTCGGGTCAACCCAATGGGCCGACTGTTATGGTTACTGGGCCAATTTTAACAATCGGTGCAATTTTTTTGTATTTGTTTTGTGGGCCGACTGTTAAATAGGCCTACCCTTTTTTAAAAATTTTCTTTTATTTTATACAATTAATTAATAATTTAATTTTTTCAATTTTAAATAATACTTTTACAATTAAATAACGAAAGTTTAAATAATAATTACTAAAATTAAATATTCCTTTTAGCAAATTTTTCGTTTTATTCTTTTGAATTAAAATTATTTAATTAAATTTTTTTGTAAACGAATCTTTAATTTTTTTCAAATTTAATTGAATAATAACCATATTCTTTATTTAATTTTAATATTTTCGTATTTTTAAAATTTTTTATATATAAAATTAAATAATGAATTTGAAATTACAAATTATTTTTTTCTTTTATTTTGTTTAAATTAAATAATAAATATTTTCTTTATTTAATTTTAATATTTTCTTATTTTTTAAATTTTTATATATGTAATTAAAGAAAAAAAAATTTAATTAATAATTACCAAAATTAAATATTATTTTTAACAAAATTTTCAAATTCTTTTTTTTCTTTTATTTTGTTAAATTAAAATTCTTTAATTAAATATTCTTTGTAAAGTAATCTTTAATCTTTTCGATTTTAATTAAATAATATTTTTATTCTTTAATTAATTTTTATAATTTCCTCTTGTTTAATTTTTTTTTTACATATATATAATTAAATAATTAATTTAAAATTGATAATTACCGAAATTAAATATTTTTATTAATGAAATTAGCAAATTCTTTATTTTCTTTTATTTTTTAAAATTAAAATTTTTTTAATTAAATAATATTTATATTCTTGATTTTATAATGTCTTTTTTTGAAAATGAAAAATGAATCTACGTCTTGCGCGTAGTAGTTATAATTCAGTTTGCTTAATTTTATGTAATTTGCATTATTCCATTATATCTTGTACAGTGATCTAACATTCGAATTTTTGTAGGATGGATTATCATTTGGACATGAAGTTGAGACCGACGGCGAGAAAAGCTTTTTGGAATAGTAGCTTTGACAGTTTCAGTACCGTAGAGAAACTGCTGGACGATCAGCGCGCAGATATATTATGACGGACATTCCTCCGGCCCGTACATAAGTTGACGGGGGTACAATTCTCGTGGCAAATCATCAATGTGCTACTATATCTGTTGCTGAGTCCAGTCGACGACGATGCTCTTCGCTTCGACCTCAGGAGCAAGATCGCTAGTTTCTCTATGCTCGAGTTTGCCATGTTAACTGGTCTAAAGATCCGGGTGATGACAGTACTCAGAGAAGTAACATGGTGTACGACACATACTTCGGGTGATAGGGGTCAGTGCTTCTGTCGTAGCTTATCGACGCAGTTAGGGGATGCGACCACATGCTAGACAGATTGAAGTTAGGGTTGGTCTACATCCTGGAGAGCGTGTTGTGGTGTCACCATAAGAAGACTACGATCGCCCTCTTCCACTTGGAGATCATCGACGACATCATTGGCTTCAACAACTATTCGTAGGGCTAGAGATGTTTTGAAGATACCGTACGTCTTCACCAGATCGCACTCGAAACTCAAGGGGTCCATGCATAAGTACGATGTCTATGGATTTCTCCTGGCAGTGTAGGTAAATGTTTAACATAATTAACGTAAAAAAAAAAAAAAAATTCTACTGAATTTATATCTAATAATTTTATGTTGCAAATCTGGGCGTATGAGACCGTCCCCCTACTGGGTACCCACTTTGCTAAGCGAGGGGAGACACGTTGCTCTCGGATGTATCACTAGTGAGCATCTCGAGTGGACGGATCTCCTACCGGCAAACTATTATCGGCCCTCATCGATGACCCTCAAGTTAGTATTAGACATTGCAGATTTATATTGCATGTCGTTTCAGAATATCATCACATGTTCATTAACTAATTGAAATGGTAATATGTCAGGTTGAGGTTATAACTAAGCAGACGTCGTCGATGGAGAAGGAGGCTTGAGGTTTTGTGCGTGAATTAGCTGTTCTGCATACTCCACGAGACCAGGTGTCCGATTCTGTCCTAGACCGAGATCAGGTATGAGAATTTAATATAATTTATTGATTATCGTTTGTATGAATTTGCCTATTTTAACTAAGTTAATAACTTTTAGTGTTATTTGCATAGGAGAGCGGTCCAGTTGATCGTCTATCACCTCTGCCGTCGAGGTGATCGTTTTCGCTCCCGAGGGGATCACCTCCGCCAATGATGAGATCTCATTCTCCTCCATCCAGACAGTTCCTCCGTGGATCTCCTGCACACGGAGATTTGTATGTCCTTCTGACTGGATTTATGGAGATGAGAGGGGAGGTAAGGGCGCTACGACAAGATATAAGAGGGGAGATAGGGGCGTTCGAGAGGAGGTAGGGACGCTACGAAGAGATATGAGATGGGAGGTATTGAGTTTACATCAGGATGTTGCAGTGGTAGCAGGAATACGAGGGGGTGATAGGCAGGACAATAGAGATCTTGGACACTCACCGTTGTGGCCAGATGATGCATTCCAGTCATTATGGGTGGAGGGGGTGCTGGAGGAGAAAAGACTGTTTGAGGTGACAGAGGGGGTGACCCCAATGGCGGTGGAGGTGGGGAGAGCCGAGGAGATGGCAAAGGGGGTGCTGGAGGCAGCGGAGGGGGTATCGGAGGAGAGGCCGCTTAAGGTGGCGGAGGGGCGACCTTGGTGGTAGTGGTGGAGGTGAGGAGCCCCAAGGAGACGGCGGTCCTCGAGGTAGTGGAGGCAATAGTACACCCTACGTAGTTGAAGGGAAAGAGCATGTCGTGTACGGCTTAGAACAAGTGGTCAGCAAGAGGGCTAGGTTGCCGTCACAGTACGTCATTTCTCCATTCACGACTGAGGCGAAGAGGAGGACGTCCGTTGACGGGACGTATCCCAATCTCTTCCGGGAGGTGGACCCCGTGAAATGGAGAGTATTCAAACCGACATGGAGATCAATAAAGCCCGGGTACGTATTGTATTATTTTATTAACGTACACTACGATTACTCTTCTATGTCGTTTAACATTATTTCTGTATTGTTTTCAAAGTAATGAAATAACCCATTCATATTTTTATTGGTTTTTCTCGTTGCAGCACATTGACATGGTCATGGACTTGTTGCGCGATCGTGCTCAACGTTGTCCAAAATCGTTTGACGTTCCTGGCTGAGTCATACTGAACATCGAGTTTACACGCGCTATTACCATTGAGCATGAGTTAATCTAGGTTTTGGGTAACGTATACACGGTGCCCAATTATATGATGGAGTGGGCCTTAGGAATTTGGTCGAGTGTCGGAGGGAAGTCATGGGAGGGTTGTACACATATGCACATTTCAGTGATCGCGAATTGCCACAGCTTCGCCGTGGAGATCTTATTCGCCGACTCCACTATATTATGTGTATGACTTTGATCATTTGTGTCTGAAACACGACCAGCTAGAGGAATTCTTGGAGCCTGTGGCTGTGATCATTTCTATGATAGCTAGACGAGTGGGCGTGACTATGTAGGACAGATTGCTATCGTGCGTAGTCATGTCAAAACGGGTGGGTCGGACCGGCCCGCATACTAAAAAGTTCGAGCACAGCCCGCTCATGCGAGCTTTAAGTGCCGGGCCAGCCCGGACCGCAAAAAGACATATGTAACCCGGCCCGGACTGCAAAGCTTGTATGGGCTAGGTCATTGGGTTTGCCCGTTTGGGTAGGTCCATTTTTTTATTTTTTTTTAAAAATTATCACTTAAAAAATAAATGGTAAAAAATAAATTTTATAATTAGAGTGAAAATCGATAAAAGTTACATAAAAAAAATTTACATTGATTTATTTTTTGATAAATTTTACATCAATAACATAAAAACTTACAATTTTTCGAACAATATTTTGCCTAACTTGACAAATTAAACAGTTTTTAATTATTTATAAATTTATAGTTAAAGTACATCCCAACTAGGTTGGCGCCTACTTAGCTATAATTTCATCATTACAAATCAAATTCTATTCATCTATGGTAAGATTTTTAAAGTTTTGAGCAATATCGTCAACAACTTTATCCTGCATTCTTCTATCTGCAAATATCCAATCTTTCACGCACATGAGAGCTTCTAAAATATTTTTTTAAGTCTTGATCTTCTTTCATCTAGCACCCTGTTACCTGCACTAAAAGCAGACTCCGATGCCACTGTTGAGATTGGAACTGTTAGTAGATCTCGGGCCATTTTTGATAATATTGGATATGACCGTTCATTTAACTTCCACCATTGTAAAATATCTAAGATGTCAACCTCATCTTGTGGAATTAAACTGTAGTGATCAAATTGATAATATCTTTCTAATTCAGCAGGTGTAACATTCTCATTTGAAAATGAACTAGTAGATGAAGTAAAAGACATATTGTATTTCTTGGCTATTAGAGAAAAGAAAGATTTTTTTACCTTCAAAAGCTATAACAGAACTCGTATTAAAAGGAACATTTTCATTATTACCATATTTCATAAATTAACTATTATACATTTCATGAATAAAAAAATTTATTTCCGATTTGTAATAGTTATATTGAAAGATAAAGTTTCAGAAAGTTGGTCTATAGCACACTGAACTCCAAAATATTTAATACGAGGATCCATTACAGCTGCAATTGAAAAAATTATTGACATATTTTTGTAATATTTTCGAAATTTGTCCTCCATTGTACAAACAATATCATAGAAAAATGGATCGTCCTTATGACTTGAAAATTGATTAGCAATTTCTACAAATTGTAAAAGCACAAGATTACTAGTTGGATAATAAACTCCGGAATTAGTTTTTGTTGCCTTATAGAATGGTTTCAAAAAATTCATGACTTTAAATGCAATTTTTCAATCAAAATCATCTATACGAAATTGCTGTTGCTTTGAATTAACGAAAGCATTAATAGCATCTGTATAACCAATACATGATTTTAACATAAGAAATATTGAATTCCACCTATTTAGAATATCATCAATAAATTTTCTTTTCCTCAATCCAAGATTTCTACAAATTTTTCTAAATTCTTGTTGTCTAGAATCTGAACAAGAAATGTAATTAATAGCTTCTCTAATTTTATGTATTTGTGGTGTTATTAATTTTAAACCATCTTGCACTACTAAATTATATATATGACAAACACATCTCATATGAAATAATTTAGAGTCAAATGAGAGATTAAGTGTCATTTTCAAAAGTTCAATACATACAGTATTTGCACTAGCATTATCAAAACTAATGCTAAATAATTTGCTCAATACATTAAATTCATTAAAAACCTGTAATAAATTCTCGCACAAATTTATTCCATTATGTGGATATTCAAGTAAGCGATAATTCTTTTGTGAAGTAACTAATTATTATCAATAAAATGTGCAGTGACACATGTATAACCATTGTGATTACGTTCAGACCAACAATCAGATGTAAAACACAACTCCATCAAAGTTCTTAAATTCAGTTTTTAAATTTTCAACCCTTGTATGAAATAACTTCAAAATATCTGAGCGAACAGTATTTTTACGTACAGTTCGATAAGTGGGATGAACATACTTTTGAATAAACTCCTCGAAGTATTGATCTTCTGCGAAAGTAAAAGGCATCTCTCTTGCTGTGAAAAATTTAAACATTCCTACTCTAATTCAATCATGTGAATAAGAAAAATTAGAAAATGTAACTGATCCACTAGTATTAGTAAAAGAAGTAATTTGAGCTTGTTTAGTATCTAAATGCCCTCTTCCATTCATGTGTTTATTTCTGTGTCTTTGCAATGTGCCCGTGCCTTGACCTTAGGCCCATGCATAAGTCTTTCTACAAATAATGTATCTTATTTTTTTGTTTGGTTCATTTACTATAAAGATGTCCCAAATATCAGATGTCTGCTTTTTATTCCTTCGCTGTTCAGAAGATCCAATATTTGGATCACTATCATCTTCTAAATTTATTGGAGAACAACTGTCATGTAAATTGACATTTATTGAAAAAAAATCATGAGAATCCATAACACTTTAATAAATTTTTTTGAAATAATAAGATGAAAAGAAAACACAAAATATTAAATATTAAAAATATTTGCTGAAAATATTAAAAGAGAATGAGAAAATAGAGATTTCAAACTTGTAGATTGTAAGCTGTAGTTAAGAGAATAAGAGATAATCAGATAATGAATTTTTTTGCACAAGATGAAAAGAAAGCACAAAATACACAATTTATAAGAAAAAATTAGTGATCGTTACTTTTCAAATGGAAAAAAAAAATTCAAACGGTCAACTGCAGCGCTTGCAGGCGCGCCTGCAGTGGACCGTTTGAAATTAATTAAATTTATTTAATACGGGCCAGCGGTCATTTTCCTAAAACTCGGATCAGTCCAGTTTAATAAGGCCCATGATTCGTCCTAGTCGGTTAATGGGTCGAATTACGGGCCAGTTCGCCTTAGTGCGGGCCGCCCATCTGACTCCTCTAATCGTGCGGGACACGACGACTATGAGACAAGCCGTATCGTAAGTGTTTATAATTCTGTAATTAACTAGAAAAATTAGTTTTTTGACTGCACGATTTCATTCTAACACATTATGATTTCAATTGTTGGGGCGACTGCGACATGTATGTAATAAAGTACATAGAATTTTTGAATATATGATTTAAGGTTGATGAAATCAACCAGTCATGGATTCAGATTTGGAGGAATAAATTAACATGTGACTTGTACGAATTCAATTGTGATCCATAAATATTTGTAAATACTGTACAATCGATGTAAACATTGTATACTTATTTGTATTCGATTAAATGTATTTAATTGATTCTTTATTTTGCGAAACAGATGTAAACATCATAACACACTTGTTAATTTTTATAATTATGAATAATTGTAAACATATGAAAATATATGTACATTGTAAATTGTAATTTTTACAGTCGACTATTGTTTTTAAATTTTTTTAATAAAAACGTAAGATAAATAAATGAAAAATATAGTAACATAAATAATTATTATTCATGTAATACATCAGTGTAGTTGTCATTTAGAGGAATTTAACTAGTATAAGTTTGACGAGTATGCTCAATGGCTCTGCACCTGCTGCAACTACGCGGTCGAGGAAACTCTTTGGTGGATGATATTCTAGACGACATGGACTGCTAGAGCCACACGATTAAACTTCTAGTGCCAACAAATTATGAAGGTGAGGAATGTTGTCGGGAACTTCCCACCCAACTTCATTCGACGGAGGAAATATAGTCTCTGTATAAGCTACTCTCCAAGAATCAGAGGTGTAATAAGGAGAGCATAATGTTCTTACTGCAAAGTTTCGATACATAGCCACCGTGACTGCGTGCTCACATGAAAAACTCTCCAACTGAAATCGACTGCAAGCGCATGTGTTATCAGTTAAGTCAACCGTGTATGTTTATTACGTGTACATTTCATAGAGAATTGCGACTCATCCAGTGGTTCCACATTCAACTTTTTCGCAACATCTACAGCCTTAAAGAGTTTCTCCTCTTGAGCTGGTGCTAGTACGCTCAAACAATTATGTGATTCCACACGTCAATCATGAAACTACTGCTGCAACTTGTTACGAATGTTTTCAATCATTGTGAAGATGGATAACTCTCTATCCTTCTTGAATAATGCATTGAGAGTGACGCGAACCCGGTTAGCACGAACGCTATCGAACCCACAGGAAAATGAACCAGATCACATCATCCCCTCTCTCTTTGAAAGGATTCGTCCTCGAATCCAAACCTTGAATGCTCAAATTGTAGCCCTTGCCTCCAATCAACTCAAGCACATGGAATGGTCCATCTCCCATTGGATGCAATTTGGACCTATGTTGGCCTCGAATACGCCGTCTCCGATTGTAAACCCAATCTCCATCGCACTGATCAAAGTGCTCTCGCCTTAACTGCTTAATTCTGTAAGTTTGAAATGCTCCAAGAACAACTTCATTTGATGAATATCCATGCATCTTCCTTGCATTACTTAGCTCATGCACTTGTTTTAGTATCACGTCCAATGTGTCATTATTACCGTTCTGATCATCTCCTTCACTCAACTCTTTGCATATAAGATTCCTCCAGTGCCTTTGAAACTCCATCGTCTCCTCGGGAATCACAAAGTCAATCTTTGGTAGATAAGAGAAATTCAACCCATTGCACAAGAAATCCTTCCAATGCCCCTGAAATTTCGTTGTCTCCTCGGAAATCACAAAGTTAATTTCTGGAACTAAATCATTGGTGACCTGCAAAACAGAATTATTCAAAAGAGGGAGGAAATTGTTAGTTTTCACCAGGGCCTCCTCAACTTCAGGCTCTTTTTCATTTAAGCTCACTTCCAACTCATTCTTTCCCTTTGAAGATTCATCTTCAGTTTCTTTTTGCAACCCCACATTTCCTTTCTGATTTTCACTCTCTTGTGGCATCTCTTTTTTTTTCTCACAACCAACCATCTTATTATGTTCTCTCGAGCTCTTTTGTTTATCTCTCTGACTAATTGAGTCACGAAACTCTGAGAGGTTATGCTCATAATCCCACCTAGTCCTTCTGCTTGACGTACTACCAACATGCCCCGCAAACGGTACTTTATCTTCTCTCGGATACCTAACTCCACTATATCTTCTAAGCTCATCCCGACATTCTTGATCACGTCGATCCCTCCTATAAAAATGATTAAGCGCATAACGCTTCCTCATAATACTCCTCAACTCATCCCAAGTTTCAATACTCCTCTCACCACACCTTCGCATAGATGTTGTTAATTGATCCCACCAAATCACAGCATAGTCTACAATTGAGCTCACAACCAACTCCAACTTTTTCTTATCGGAGTAATTATAGCGCTCAAACATTACTTTAATCTTTTCTTCCCACGCCACGTACGCATCTAGATCACTTCTACCCTTAAATTTTGGAGTTGTCGTTTCCCTACCCCTATCAACACCATATCCATAACAATTTGTATCCATTCTTCCAAACTTATTACCTTTATTCATTTTGACTCAAAGATTCAAAGAACTTGAATTAGACAACTTTGATTGGATTTTATAGATTCAAGAAAGTGGTTCTTGAATTAGATTTGGATTTGATTGAACACAAAGTGATTTTGGATTTTAGAAAAGATGGTAGAATATTGGACAGTTCCCAAGAACAAAAAAAATAATTTTTTTTTGGATGTGAACAGTACTCGTGAACAGTATTTTTTTTTTTTACAAACTCAAGAATTTGACTACGAGAACGACAAAGAAAATAGAAGTTGATTTGGACTCAAATTGAGCACAAAAACAACTTTTGAAGATTTTTTTGGATCAAAAACTCTAAAATTTTACTAGACACAAGAACACGAAAAACAATGAAAAAAAACACAAGTCTCAAAAGTAATAAAAGATATAACCTTGATCTTGGGGGCCTAAACTCTGATACCACCAGACACGAACTCGGTTAGCACGAACGCTATCGAACCTACAGGAGAATAAACCGGATCACATCAGAGAGACTCCGCGTTGTTTGACGTCAACATGTTGTATTGACGTCTTGAAAAATATGAGCGAGCGTAATGTTCAATCTACATTTTTGTTACATACTCTCGTGCTTGCAATGATTTACTTCCTATTTCTGCCATGAACCTGTTACTCTTCAACACTGTAAGCTTCTACCGCTCTTCTAAATAATGAATTGATCTCTTTGCCCCGATACCTAGTCTTCAGGTTGCTTTGTATATGGTACATGCAATAACCATGACGTGCTTCCAAAAAAACTTCAGTGATACCATTTATTATAGACTGTCCCCGACCAGTTACAAATGCAAGGTTCTCGACTTCCCCGATTACTTCCCTCAGCTTTATGAAGAACTAACGCATCAACAGATAATTCTCGCTATCGACAATGCCGAATGCAAGAGGGTAAATTTGGATATTGACATCTTGACTTGTAGCAATAATCAACATAACTTCGTATTTAGATTTCAGAGTTGTGTCATCAACTAGAATTATGTGTCGCATAGCATTTCGAAATACCCAAATGCATTGTCCAAGAGTCATGTAGAAAATTTTGAAGCAATTATCGCCTCTGTCTCAATAAAATATGTCGATTCAAGATTAATTTTCTCCATGTTATGGCAATACCTGGCTAATTTAGCATAGCTCTCCTCCGTCGAGCCCATTAAATCCTCCAATGTGCATTATTTGGCCTTCCAAACCTTCTGGTAGCTCAAGACCACTCTCTACTCTCGATGGACGTCATTAATGATATCCGAAAGTCTGTAGATCGTTCGTGGGTACTGATACTTGTGCATTATCTATCGACCAATAAACCAAGTTTGGGCTTGTCTGTGATCACTTCAACGCTTTGTAGTTCACTTTACAAGTATGTTCCCGTGTATACTTATGAACTACAAAGCACTCATTCGTGTCCATCTTCGTCGCTCGCAAGTCGGCGCAGATGATCGTCAACGACTTGTTCGATTTTTTCACTTTGAACTCAAAGTTGTATTTCATTACCAGTAGGTGTACAACTTCCTGCAAATCTTTCTTTGTTCCAAACAGATGATCGACATACAAATCATCATCATCGGGAAGACGAGAACTACACACAAAGAGTTAGAAGACGGTTCACTTATTCCAACCCTAAGGTCCCACCCTACTCATGTCTCTGATGGGATACAACAATCAAATCATCATTTGTAAATTCATTCTCATTTTCATTGCCGTGAACTACGGAGAAAATTCTGTGCATAACAGTGAGATCACGATGAGAAACATTTGTCTCTGGAATAACCATATCATTCTCATGAGCTCTCTCCACAGTATCCCAAAAATCATTATCATTGTGATCCCCTCCATCTGAATCTTCGTGTTCACCTTTGACGACATCCTTCTTTACTAAAGTCACGCAAAGAGGAGTCATGTGCTTTCGATTCATAAAGAATATATAATTTACTTCAACATCATAATAAATCCTTATAGGTGAAATCGAAATTGATTCATACTCGTTGAATATAAATTTCAATTCCATATCGTATTGAGATGAATCAACATTCAGCTTGTTCTGTAAATCATTGTACAATTCTGAATATGATGTACATGATATTATGACAGTCGTGATACTACCAGATCTTTCGCTCGTATATTTTCATACCCATCGTTTCCTTTCATCTAATTCGAAATTACCAAAGTAATAAACCAATAATACAATCATATCTGCTTAAGAAACATAATTTTTAATTATAAGATAAAAATCAATAGATTGTTTCAGCTGGCTGTTAACAGTCGGTTGTTTTTTCGGCTGTTAAAACAGCCGACGGACAGTTGGCAAAATAGTCGGCTGTTTTTGCGCTTGTCCTACTATTTTTCGTTAGATCCATTTCGTCTGAAAGATGCAGATGAATTTTTTCTTATTCAAAAATTATTTTTTTCAGAATGAACAAGAAAAAAATTCATCTGCATCTTTCAGACAAAATGAATCTGACGAAAAATAGTCGGACATACGCAAAAACAACCAGCTATTTTTTAGGCTATTAACAGCCGATATCCGATTGTGTTTGCCGACTATTAACTGCTGACTGTCGACTGTTACTGTCGGCTATTAATTGCCAACTGTTTTAACAGTCGGTGTTAAAACATTGGGCAATTAACAACCGGCTAAAACAGTGGGCTGTTTTTAGACCGTTAGTCTGTTAGCGACTTTTTTTTTATATTGCCACTGATTTTTATCTTATAAGTAAAAATTATGTTTCGTCATGCAGATATGATTGTAATCCCGGTTTGTTACTTTGGTGATTTCGAACTAGATGAAAGGGAACGATGAGTATGGAAATATAAGAGCGAAAGACGTGGTAGTATCGTGACTCCTATAACATCATGTGCATCATATGCAAAATTGTACAATGATTTACGGAACAAGCTGAATGTTAATTCCTCTCAGTACATATGAAATTGAAATTTATATTCAACGAGCATGAATCAATTTTGATTTCACCTATAAGGATTTATTATGATGTTGAAGTGAATTATCTATTCCTTATGAACCAAAAGCACATGACTCCTCTTTGCATGACTTTAGCGAGGAAGGATGTCGTCGAAGGTGAACACGAAGATTCGGATGGAAGGGATCACAATGGAAATGATTTTTGGGATACTGTGGAGAGAGCTCGTGAGGATGATATGCTTTTTCTAGAGACAGATGTTTCTCATCGTGATTTCACCGTTACGCATAGAATTCCTTTCGTAGTTCACAACAATGAGAATGAATTTACAAATGATGATTTAATTGCTGCATCCCGTCAGAGACATGAGTATGGTGGGACCTTAGGGGTTGGAATGAGTAGACCATCATCTAACTCTTCGCTTGTGGTTCCCGATGATGATGATTTGTATGTCGATCAACTGTTTGAAACAAAGAAAGATTTGCAAGAAGCTGTGCACCTACTTGCAATGAAATACAACTTTGAGTTCAAAGTGAAAAAATCAAACAAATCGCTCTTGATGATTGTCAGCGTCGACGATAATTGCAGTTGGCATTCGCGAGCGACGAAGATGGACACGAACGAGTGGTTTGTAGTTTACAAGTATACATGGGAACATACTTGTGAAATGAGAATTCGTCAAAGTGATAACAGACAAGGCCGAGCTTAGTTTATTGGTCGACAGATAATGTACAAGTATCAAGACCCACAAACGATCTATAGACCTTCAGACATCATTAATGACGTCCGCCAAGAGTACGGAGTGATCTTGAGCTACCAGATGGCTTGGAAGGCCAAAGAATGCATATTTGAGGATTTAATGTGCTCGACGAAGGAAAGTTATGCTAAATTGGTCAAGTATTGCTCTAACATGGAGAAAACTAATCCTGACTCGGCATATTTTATTGAGATGGAGGGCGATAATTGTTTTAAATTTTTCTTCATGGCTCTTGGACAATGTATTCGGGGATTTCGAATTGCTATGCCGACCCATAATTCTAGTCGATGGTACAATTCTGAAATCTAGATACGAAGGCAAGTTGATTATTACTACATGTCAAGATGCTAATATCCAAATTTACCCTCTTGCATTCGACATTAATTGTCGATAACGAGAATGATCTGTCGATGCGTTGGTTCTTCACAAAGCTAAGGAAAGTAATCGAGGAAGTCGAGGACCTTACATTTGTAACTGATCGACAATCTATAATAAATGATAATCCTTAAGATTTTCTCGAGGCACATCATGGTTATTGCATGTACCATATACAAGGCAACCTGAAGACTAGGTATCGAGGCAAATGCATTGTTTCATTGTTTAGAAGAGCGACTGAAACTTACAGTGTTGAAAAGTGTAATAGGTTCAAGGTAGAAATAGGAAGTAAATCATTGCAAGCATAGAAGTATCTAACAAAAATGAGGATTGAATATTGGGCTCGCTCACATTTTTCAATCCATCGATACAACATGATGACATCGAGCAACATGGAGTCTCTCAATGCATTATTTAAGAAGGATCGAAAGTTGGCCATCCTTACAATGTTTGAGAACATTCGTAACAAGTTGTAGCAGTGTTTCATGATCGACATGCGGAATCACATAATTGTTCGACCATGCTAGTGTCGGCTCAAGAGGAGAAACTCTTCAAAACTGCAGATGTTGCGAGAAAGTTGAATGTGGAACCACTGGATGAGTCGCGTTTCTCTGTGAAATGTGCACGTAATATGGCATACATGATTGACTTGACTGATAACACATGCACTTGCAGTCGATTTCAGTTGGAGAGTTTTCCATTTCAGTTGGAAAGTTAATAACTTAGCTAAAATAGGCAAACTCATACAAACGATAATCAATAAATTATATTAAATTTTCATACCCGATCTCGGTCAAGGACAAAATCGGACACCTGATCTCTTGGAGTATGCAGAACAGCTAATTCACACACAAAATCTCAAGCCTCCTCTTTTATCGACGACTTCAACTCAGTTATGACCTCAACCTGACATACTACCATTTCAATTAGTTAATGAACACGTGATGAAATTCTGAAACGACATACAATATAAATCTACAATGTCTAATACTAATATGAAGTTCATCGATAAGGGTCGATAATTGTTTGTCGGTCGGACATCCGTTCGCTCGAGATGCTCGCCAGTGATACATCCGAGGGCAACATGTCTCCCCTCACTTCACAAAGCGAGTACTCAGTAGGGGACGGTCTCATACGCTTAGATTTGCAACACATACAATTATTAGATATAAATTCAGTATAATTTTTTTTTTTTTACGTTTATTATGTTATATATTTACCTGCACCGTCAGGGGCAATCCATAGACATCGTACTTATGCACGGACCCATTGGGCTTCGAATGCGATTTAATGAAGACGTGTACGGTGTCTTCGAAACATTTCGGCCCCATAGATAGTTGTTGAAGCCATCGATGTCGTCCACGATCTCCAAGCGGAAGAGGTCGATGGCAGTCTTCTTATGGTGACATCGCAACACGTTCTCCAGGATGTAGATCAGCCTTAACTTCAGTCCGTCTAACATGTGGTCGTATCCCTATCCCTCGAAGTATGTGTCGTACAACCTGTTACTTCCCCGAGTACTGTCATCAACCGTGATCTTTAGTCCATTGATCACGGCAAACTCGAGTATAGAGAAACTGATGACCTTGCCCTCGAGGTTAAAATGGAGGGCATCGTCATTGACTGAATTCAACAACCGACGTAGTAGCACATCGATGATCTGCCACGAAAAACTGTACCTCCCTCAACTCACGTAAGGGTCAGAGAAATGACTGTCATAACATATCTGTGTGCTGATCGTCAAGCAACTCCTCTACAGTACTGAAACTATCAAAACTACTGTTCCAAGTAGCTTTTCCCGCCATATGTCTCAACTCCGTGTCCGTATGATAATCCATCCCACAAAAATTCGAATGTTAGAACACTATACAATAAATAATGAAATAAAGTATAATAACATAACGTTAAACAAACCGAATTATAACTACTATACGCAAAATGTAGATTCATTTTTCATTTTCAAAAAAGCACATTATAAAAATCAAGAATATAAATATTATTTAATAAAAAAATTTAATTTAAAAAATAAAAGAAAATAAAGAATTTGCTAATTTCATTGATAAGAATATTTAATTTCGGTTATTATCAATTTAAAATTCTTTATTTAATTACATATATGTAAAAAAAAAAATTAAACAAGAGGAAATTATAAAAATTAAGTAAAGAATTTAAATATTATTTAATTAAAATAGAAAAGATTAAAGATTACTTTACAAAGAAATTTTAATTAAAGAATTTTAATTTAACAAACTAAAAGAAAAAAAAAGAATTTGAAAATTTCGTTAAAAATAATATTTAATTTTGGTAATTATCAATTTAAAGTTATTTATTTAATTACATATATAAAAAAATAAAAGAAAAAAATTTGAAAATTTCGTTAAAATTAATATTTAATTTTGGTAATTATCAATTTAATTTTTTTTATTTAATTACATATATAAAAAATTTAAAAAATAAGAAAATATTAAAATTCAATAAAGAATATATTTATTATTTAATTGAAACAAAATAAAAGAAAGAAAGAATTTGCAATTTCAAACTCATTATTTAATTATATATATCAAAAAATTTAAAAAAATGAAATTATTAAGATAAAATAAATAATATAGTTATTATTTAATTAAATTTTAAAAAAAAATTAAAGATTCATTTACAAAAAATTTAATTAAATAATTTTAATTTAAAAGAATAAAAGGGAAAAAAAGAATTTGCTAAATTGAATATTTAATTGTAGCAATTATGATTTAAAAATTATTTATTTAATGATAAAAATATTATTTAAAATTGAAAATATTAAATTATTAATCAATTGTATAAAATAAAAAAGAGGGTGGGCCTATTTAATAGTCGGCCCACAAAACAAATACAAAAAAATTGGGCCGACCATTAAATTCGGCCCAGTAACAGTAGTGGGCTGACTGACTTAACAGTCAGGTTAACCCGACTATTAACGTGTGAAACATAGCTGGCATATCGCCCTTCTTCTCGTTGGAATCATCATTTTCGACGAGAAAAACTCTATTCCATCCACAAAATAATCTAAATCTACCCCTACACTCAACCATCTATCATAAATAACCAACAATGAATTGAAAAATGTTAAATTTAATTTCCCTAAACATTATATTCATAATAAAAATCACAATCTAATCAATCTAAAACCCAAAACTTACTTGTAGAAGAAGAAGAAAAAGTTGTCGGCGACTAGGTTGTGGGTGGCCCTTTGACTGTAACTGACACCGACGACGATTTATCGATTGGGTTGTGAGTTTTTTTTTTACTTCACTGTTTTTGCCAAACGCGCGTATGAAAAGTGAAGTGAAGGAAGGGTATTTTTGGCTTTTGACTCAACTTTCAATTTTTTTTTTAATAAATTCGATCAAAGGCCAAAGTTAAAATACTCACTTTTCCACACATCAAGCCCAATAATTGAGGAATTACGTGAAAATAGCCTAATTTTGAACCCATATTTTCAAAGTAACCTAAAAATGAAGTCATATTTTCAAAATGACCTTTGACCATTTTAAAATTATAAAACTCCCTAAAATGCTCTCAATATAAAAAATTTCAAACAAGTCATTCTATAATAAATCAAATTACATTTCGGTCCCTAAAAATTGTAATTTATTAAAAACTTTAATTTTAATTACACAAATACCCTATATTGATATAGAAATCATGGAAATTATAAAAGAAGGCAAATATTACAAGTTAAAAGTAGATAAAGAATATTATATATTTGAACCTATTCCTAATAAATTTAAAATAATAACATTAGATATAATTAAAGAATTACCTAGAAAAGTAAAGGAACAAATATTACATAAATTAATTATAGATATGATAAAAGATAGACATATTTATGAAATAATTATAAAAGAATTCGAAAGTATTTTATATTATTATGAAATATACGAATCCTCATAAAAATTATGGAAATTGAGAATATTGAAAATTAGAAATTGAAGTATACGAAGGAATAGAAGGATATGCTTCAAAATATGAGGGGGGGTCCTGAAAAACAAGGAATTTTGTTTGACAGAATTGGAAGGCGGTTGAAACAACTGTTAAAAATCCTACTCAGTACTTTCCTTAACTATAAATTCTTCATCTTTTTCATAATATAATATCCCTTTTATGACTTTTTTTTTTTTTTTTTTTTTAAATCACATTCAAAGATCTTAAAAGAAAAGTTTTGATATTATAAGAATACTCTGGGTTGCATTCAGTATTCTTTATAACACTTTCAAAACTATTTTTCAAAATCATTTTGAAATGATAAAATTATGCCATCTGGGATATATGAACTTTGGCTTAACTTCCATTTTATAAGGACAGGACTTTTTAGACAATTCCTTACAAAACGATTTTAAAACAGTATCCCTTTCTCTCCTCTATAGCGCTTCTTAGCCTCTCCACTGGGCCTTTACGCTTTCTGGGAGGTCACTCAGGACTGATTTTAAAACAGCATTTGAAAACTCAAAATTAAGACATGCTCTTATCATATACCCAGTATGAAGCATAAACTCTTTTTACAAAACATTTACAAAAACAGTTTTCAAAACCTTGATATTATATTCTAGCCAGGGTTGCATTCGGCATTGAATATAACACTGTTCAAAATTTCTTCAACTTTTGTAAAAACAAACTATTAACATATGTTCTTATAGGATCTGGAAATAATATTGATTATTAGATCCATTCCTTAGAACATTCAAACCAAACTATACAAAAACTTAAAAATATTTTTGTGGGATATTACATTACTGAAAGATAAAAGAAAGATAAGGATTTCCCTTTCGGGAAAAGAAAGAAATTAAAACATTGTTGAGAGGAAACTTGATATTGTATTTCTATATCAAAACTCTATCTCATTTTTTTTTTTTTTTTTTTTTTTTTTTTTTTTTAAATCACATTCAAAGATCTTTGAATGTGATTTAAAAAAAAAAAAAAAAAAAAAAAAAAAAAAGTCATAAAAGGGATATTATATTATGAAAAAGATGAGGGGGGTCCTGAAAAACAAGGAATTTTGTTTGACAGAATTGGAAGGCGGTTGAAACAACTGTTAAAAATCCTACTCATTACTTTCCTTAACTATAAATTCTTCATCTTTTTCATAATATAATATCCCTTTTATGACTTTTTTTTTTTTTTTTTTTTTTTTTTTTTAAATCATATTCAAAGATCTTAAAAGAAAAGTTTTGATATTATAAGAATACTCTGGGTTGCATTCAGTATTCTTTATAACACTTTCAAAACTATTTTTCAAAATCATTTTGAAATGATAAAATTATGCCATCTGGGATATATGAACTTTGGCTTAACTTCCATTTTATAAGGACAGGACTTTTCAGACAATTCCTTACAAAACGATTTTAAAACAGTATCCCTTTCTCTCCTCTATAGCGCTTCTTAGCCTCTCCACTGGGCCTTTACGCTTTCTGGGAGGTCACTCAGGACTGATTTTAAAACAGCATTTGAAAACTCAAAATTAAGACATGCTCTTATCATATACCCAGTATGAAGCATAAACTCTTTTTACAAAACATTTACAAAAATAGTTTTCAAAACCTTGATATTATATTCTAGCCAGGGTTGCATTCGGCATTGAATATAACACTGTTCAAAATTTCTTCAACTTTTGTAAAAACAAACTATTAACATATGTTCTTATAGGATCTGGAAATAATATTGATTATTAGATCCATTCCTTAGAACATTCAAACCAAACTATACAAAAACTTAAAAATATTTTTGTGGGATATTACATTACTGAAAGATAAAAGAAAGATAAGGATTTCCCTTTCGGGAAAAGAAAGAAATTAAAACATTGTTGAGAGGAAACTTGATATTGTATTTCTATATCAAAACTCTATATCTTTACAAATGAATTTGGTTCTCCTTTTATAGATGGAGAAACCGTGTTTCTACAGCATTCATAAATGGTTCTTGTCTTGGTTGTTCTTGTTCTTGTTGTTCTTCATTATTATTACTAGATTCTGTTTCAAAATCATTATTATTAATAGTATTATAATCTCCAAATCTTAAACTAGTCTTTCCATAAACATCTCTATATGTTATGGCTTCTTGGGGAGTTATTATAGGGTCTTGTGTTTCTAAGAATTTATCTAAATTCCATTCTAATCCTGCTAATATTTCTGAATCATAAGTCTTTGGTTTAATCATTTTTATACCTTTACTACTCATTAAGTTTATAACTTTATCTATATAAACTTTATACTTAGTCTGAGAACTATTACTGCATCTTCCTAAAAATCCTATGCTTATTAGTAAATTTTCTCCTGACTTTACTTCTTCATATCCATGAGTCTGTATGCCTATTTTAATTTCTTCTGAGAAATCTTTTATTGTACAAAACATATCTGGATTACAATATATTATTCCTATATTGTTATTCATATCTACTTCTGTACTAGCTATCATTCCTTTTTCTAATCTCCATACAAGTGTCTTCATCTTGTCTTTCTTTCTAATTGGGAATCTGGCTATCTTCTATCATATCTGATCTTCTTTTGTCTTTTTCATCTAGTGGCATAATTATGCTCTCCAATCGTATCAAGTGAGTCTCCACCTTCAGAGAGTTGGTCTGGATTATCTTCTTCTGAACTATTGTTGGATCTGATTATAATATTTCTTCCTTTATTTTTCTTTTTTATCAGCAACTTCTTCTTTTTTCTTGTATTTCTTTGTTTAACTTGTTGCTGAAAGTCATCAATTCTACCAAGCATTTCTTTAAGTCTTTGAATATCTGTCTGGGAAATCTGGTTTGGATCTTGAGCATCTTGATAGTCTGACTCTATAACTATTGGTTTTTTCTGCTTTAAGTCTAAAGGACTTATTAATCTAGTAGCAGAAGTACCAGTCTGCTGTGTCTGGTCTTGAGAATCTGTAACAGGATTAACAGCCTGTTGAGTCTGTCTAGTAGGAGAATCAACAGTCTCCTGAGTCTGTTGAACTTTTGGCAAGTTCATAGCCATCAACGGATTTGAGAAGTCTTTACCAGTTTCCGTTTGAACTGGACTAGCTATAGATTTCTGTGGCTCTATAGTACCTTGACTAAAAATTGAACTTGAAATCTTCATTTTTATAATCTCTTGTTCTAAATCAGAAATCTTCTTTTGTAAAATCAGCTTTTCTTGCTGAAGACTTTGATTAGATTCATTTAAAATTTTAAAATTCTTATTCATATTCTCACAATTTGAACAAAATTTTGAAGAAAAATCTAATGGATCATCTGAAACATTCTTTAATGAAGGTGCAATAAAATAATTTATGCCTAAATACTTTCTACACTCATCTAAAGCTTCTGAAATAGAATAAAATCCTTTATAAAGAGGATTTGGAAAATTCTTAATACAGTCTGCTACTTCTAACCAAGTATGATAAATACCTGGCAATCTGCCTTGTAAAACTACATAACATTTAAACTTCTTATGATCTTTATTAAAATATTCTGATAATGAATTTAAACAAGCTAGAAAATATTTTTGATCTTTAGGATTCTTATTATAAGAAATCCATAAATTGTCTAAAATACACTTTTCTGCTTTACTGACTGAAATATGAGGTAATAATTTAAAACTAATATTACTATTTGGAAAACATACTAATTATGTATTACCAAATCTCAGTTTATCAAAAGTCTGTGCTATATTAGTCTGATTCTGAGTCTGAAATGAAGAACTGGGAGTGCTCTGAAGCATTCCTGGTCTTGGGGCTCTAGGTCTTTGCATTTGCAAGAAAATATTAGTCATATTCTTTATTCTTAATAATTCTACTAAGAATATCTGCTATTTTGTTATCACTACCTTTAATATGCTCAAAATTAAAATTTATGCCTGTATTTGTAATTCTATCTATAAAATTTAACCATCTCCTTCTGTTACTTCTTTTATTTTCTAATTTTAATTTACTTACAAAACTAACTATGGCTTCACAATCAGTTCTAATAGTAATTTCTTTTTTAGAAATAATAAACAACTCAAAAGAATCTATTGCATAAATAATTGCTAATAATTCTAAATCTATACTACTAGAATTTATTTTTTCTTTATAATTTCCACTATTATATCTAACTATTTTCTCAGTTTCTTTATCTGAATATTTATTGGGTTTTGCAATTAAAATTGCTCCCCAACCTGTAATACTACCATCTGTCTCTATTATTAAATAATCTGTATCAAGTGGCATAGCTAATTTAGGTAATTCTCTTAACTTTCCTTTAATTTTTTGAACTAATTTAATATCTTCTATGTTAAAATATTTTTATCCTTTTGGAGAAGTCTTACCATATAATGGTCCTGCAATTTTTCCTAAATTTTTTATAAATGGTCTTGCATAATTTACTAATCCTAAAAATTTCTGTAACTGTTTTAAATCTTCTAATTTATCAGGAAATTCTAAGGCTTTTTGGGCTATATGAGGTTGTAATTCTATTTGCCCTCTTCCTATATTTACTCCTAAAAATTCTATATATTCTTTAAATAAGAACATCTTCTTCTTATTTATAATTAAACCATGTCTAATAAATTCTGAGAATAAGATCTGTAAATGACCTCTATGCTCTCTTCTATTTTTACTAAAAACTAATATATCATCTATATAAGTAATAATGAAATTACTATGTTTACTAAAAATACTATCCATTTTTCTTTGAAAAATACTAGGTGCATTCTTAATTCCAAATGGCATAACTAGCCATTCAAAATGACCTTCTGGACATGTAAAGGCTGTCCATATAATTGAGTCTGGATGCATTTTTACCTGCCAAAATCCTGACTTTAAATCAAACTTACTAAAAATATTACATCCTTGGATTCTATTTATTAATACTGTCTTATCTGGAATATTATATGCATCATCTATAGTATTATCATTTAATCTTTTATAATTTATTACCATTCTACTTTTACCTCTAACTATTTCTGAATGTTTTCTTACTATAAAGGCTGCAGATCTATGTGGACTATCTGATTTTCTTATTACTCCTAATTTTAATAAATCTGTAATATGTATTTTAAAATCTTCAATGTCTTGATTAGTAGCTTCTATGTTCTTAGTTTTTATTATATATTCTGGATTCTTAATTTTTAACTCACAATATATTTTATCTTTTTCCCAAAACTTTGGAACATTTTCTCCTAATATTTCTAATATTTCTAATTTACTAATCATATTTTCTATATCTTGTTCTGTAACTAACAAATCATATACTCTTTCTATTTCGACAAATTCTAATCTTAAATTGTCTTCTTCTTTAATTGGCTCATAATAATTTTCTAATCCTAATTCTAATTCATCATATTCTTCTTCATTTTCTTCTTTTAACTGACATTCTTTTTCTTTACTACACTCACATTCTTTTTCATTGCTTTTTATAGTTCCACCACGCTTCTCAGCGAACTCTGATGGAATGTTCTTACTATAGTTAGGAGCACAAATAGTAAATTTTTGTAGTTGCATAAATCTTTACTAATCATTATACTACCATTATCTTTTAATAAAAAACTTAATCCTAATATTAAGTCTGTATTTAAAGATAAATCTCTTACCCATACTGAATCTTTTGGTAAACTATATTCTGTACTTTTACCACAATTTGTTTCAAAATTAATCTTTGCTGGTCTTAATATATTTTGGTAACTATAAAAATTACCATCCATCTGTTGTGCTTCTATTGGATCTTTTGCTTTTATTATATACTTATCTGGTATTATTCTTTTATTTATTATACAATGACTACATCCTGAGTCTATTAATCCTAAACAAACTATTTCATAGTTTTCTATTCTAACATAACATTTTACTTTAATACTTTTTAATTTTTCTGAATTACAGAAAACCTGAACTAATTCTGGTTCTGGAATTATCTCATGATTTTTTCCCTTATTATTAGGTTCTAAAAATTCTATTTTTTGTAATATATATCTTTGCATATCTTCTAAATTCTCAATTCTTTTTCTAAGAATCTTAATTTCTGATAATTCTATTTGAATTATTTCTGTCTGTTTATTTTCTTCAGGTTCTATTAATTCTTTTTGAATTAAGCATTTTTTACATGCTTCTTTATAACAATTATTACATTTAAGTCTTACATTTTTACTAGGATACCATCTACATATATAACATGCTATACTATCTGATCCTAAATCTTTTACCCAATTATGTTTACAATCTAATTCAAATTCTATATTCATAAATTCTATATCTTCATCTGTTTCTGAAGAATTTTGAATATTAGAAAATTCTTGAATAAAATTTTCATAATCTGAGTGTTCTTCTAAATTAATCTGATTATCTAAATCTTCTATAGATATTATGCTATAAATTGATTCTTTATCAGAAATATATTCATCTATTTCTAATAAATCTTCATTAGTACATTCTATTAGCGTACTTCTCTTATCATTATTATTTAATTTTTTAGGACAAGTCTTTGCTAAATGATCTGCTCCTCCACATACATAACAATTTAACTTATTAGGATAATTTCTCTCTGGCTTAAATTTCCTAACATGTCTATTTTCATCTAAATAAGGTTTTCTCCTATTAGACTTTCTAAGATAATATCTTTTCTTAATAGGTCTTTTATATTGATATTTCTTTTTATATTTTTTATTTTTCTCTTTAAACTTATTACCATAAGTCTGAGGAGTAAAAATATCTTTACAAAATTTATAATCAGTCTTTTTAAGTTGATTCTGAATTTGTAGTTCTACACATTTTTCTTCTAAACATTTCATTATAAACTGTGTTCTATGTCCTATACTCCATAAATAATCTGGCCTATTTTGAGTTAAAATCTCATTCCATTTCTTTGTTATTTCTAATCCTAATGGTCCTGGTAATTTATGGAATAATTTATTTCCTAATTCTTGATTAAAAGTATTTCCTGAAATAGAAACTAAATAATGATATTCATTTAAAAATTGTTTAACTTCTCTACCTTTTGTCCATCTATTTATACTAAGTTGTTCTAAATCTCTAATGGCTTTTTGTTGTAATACAGTATGTCCTATATTTGGGTCTGCTCCTGTCAATAATTCATGAATTTTAAAAACAAAATTATATGGATTATTACCTAAGGCTACTAAAGCTTCAAAATCTTCTTGTTTATCTTTTTTAAATGCTTCCCAAGTTGACTTGGCACTTTCTCCTAAAAATGTTTCTAAATACCTATACATTTCTACTGTATCCATATTAACACTATGAGCTAGTCTTATGTAATTACCTATTACTGTATTTTTCCATACTTCTATTACATTATTCCATGTCTGTGGATCATGTGCTGTAATATTTAAAAAATCTGTGGCTTATGAGGAGTCTGAAATTCTATAACTGGTTCTAAAGGCCTAAGTTTTCCTCTAGAAACATAATTTTGTCCTTTATCTTCATACTGACTAAAAGCTTTTCTAGGTGGATATCCTAAATTATAACTATATGTTTCTGGTTCTGGTTTCATTTCTTCATCTGCTAATTCTTTATAATTACTAGCTTCTGAAATTTCTGTCTTATTATCTATTTCATCTATATTTTCACCTACTCTTATATTCTTATTATTATCATAATATAAATATTCTTTTTCTCCTATTTGTTTACTTAAAAACAAATGATCTTCTAATTTTAATAATTCTGTTGGAGATAAGTCCATTTCTAATTCTTTAGGATAAATAATTATGTCTTCTATTTCTGTTTCACTTTCAATTTCTTTTACTAAGTCTATCTCTAATTCTATATCAAATATATAATCAAAATAATCTATAAAATATTGTTCTCTAAATTCTGATATTAAAGATCTATATAATATCTGTTCTTTTATTTCTGAAGGTAAATATTTTACTACTTGTAATACAGCAAATAAATAATCTATAGGTTTTTCTCTTTCTACTGCGTCTATAAAATTTATACTATATTCAAAGTTTCTAAATTTATTATTATGAAAAGAAAAACTATAAATTATTTTATCTACTTCTATTCTATGAATTTTAAAAAACATAAAATTCTAAAAATATTACCTTTGTAGCGTATGCTAAATCCCAAAAACTCGTCACTTATGCTCTGATACCAATATTATCTTGGCTAAGATGTCCAGAAATCGATCCAGAGCCATAATGAATTGAACAAGGTTTCCCATTCTTTGTATATGTACTGGACTTGCTAGCCTTGTACTTGGAATGGAAATAGCAGGCAAGAGAAAAATAACATTTTGATGACGGAACCCATAAATTGGAACTGAAAGATGTATTACAGTAGAAAATGAAAATTTAGGAATTGTCAAAGGAAATTTAGCCTATAAAAAATTAAAATTCACTTGTTAACCTAGATATTGTGTACATATAAGTGATAAAAAATTAGATGATTGTCTTAGTCTACATTTTAAGATGACTAATAAAATATTAAAAGATAATAATAAAGTTATTACTATATTATACCAAAGATTATATTGTTATACAAATAGTAATTATGGAAATATTTATAAAGAAAAATCATTTATAGAAATAGAATAAGAATTTAGAGATATAGGAGAAGCAATCCTACCCAGGGAACAAGATATAGAAGAAATAAAAAAAATTGAAATAGAGCATGATGATACTATAAGTATAGATCAGCCTATAATACCAATACAAATAACTTATAAAGAAAATAAGATAATTATTGGAAGTAGCTCAACAAAATATAATATTTCAAAAATAAGACAAAATAAGAATAATAGTGTCTATGGTATCAAAAGAAAATTCTTTAATGGAAATAAATGGATAAATGAAAGTAAAATACTTATTGATACAGGAGCAAGTCAAAATCATATTTGCTCTCTTATTGATGAAGGAATTAAAAAGAAATAAGTTGAACCCTATAAGTATAGAGACTTTGAAGGAAAAATAAACTCTTGTGACATTATAGGACAAGTCCAAATCAAACTTGGAAGTTTATTATTAAATATAGAATATTACATAGATAATAACATGAACTTTGATGAACATCCAATATTATTAGAAAATTTGTTTTTTGAAAGTCTTGATAATTGTAAAATAGAAAAAGATGGAATTCTTATTATACATCAAGGAATAACTGCATATTGCCCTAAAGAAAAATGAGTAGAGAAATAAAATTTCCAATAAGTATATATACAAATAACCATATTCGAATAAAAAAAAAACTACTTGTGTCTTAATTGACACATGAGCTAAAATCACTGTCTTTAAAGAATTCTTATTGTCTAATTGGATGGAAAACAAACAACAATTAACTTTGCAAGGAATAACTGGAGTAAGAGAATCCTTAAAATACAAAAATGAAAATATAGAAATCATTATAGGATCTAAAATAGTAATCATAAAAAATATCTATCAATATAATATAAATGATTGTAACATTATTCTAGGAAACGACTTTTTACAACAGTTTAGTCAATATAGTCAAAATATTTATACAATACAATTAAAAACACCATGTGGACACCTATTAAAAATAGCTAGAGAATTTAAATCATTCAGAGTTCAGCCAACCCAGCGTGGTGATAAGATTGAATACCCACCCAAATTACTCAATTATAAAATTAAAACAATAATATTTGAACAAATAAAGGATATTCTTGCAAAAAATTATAGTGAAAACCCTTTAGAAAAATGGGAAAAAACAAAAAATTATGCTAAAATTGAGTTAGTAGAACCTACCATAATCATTAGAGTAAGACCTATGCTTTATAATCAAGAAAATAAAGAAGAATTTAGAAAATAAATTACAGAATTACTAGATCAAAAACTAATAAGAAAAAGTAATAGTCCTCATAGCAGTCCAGCCTTTATGGTTAGAAATCATTCAGAAATAAAAAGAGGAAAAGCAAGAATGATTGTAAATTATAAAGAATTAAATAAAAACACCAAATTTGATGGATATTAACTACCTAATAACGAAATGTTAATAAACATTGCTAAAAATAAGTATTATTATTCAAAATTTGATTGTAAATCAGAATTTTGGCAGATAAAATTAGAAGAAAATAGTATACATTTAACAGCTTTTAGCACGCCTCAAGGACATTATGAATGGTTAGTAATGCCTTTTGGATTAAAAAATGCACCACAAATTTATCAGAGGAGAATGGATGATATATTTAAAAATTATGATTATTTAATCGTCTATGTTGATGATATACTTGTTTGTTCAAAAAATTATAATGATCATCTTATTCATTTTAAATATTTTGCTACAATTTGCTCTAAGGAATGAATAATACTTAGTCAAAAGAAAGCAGAAATAGCTAAAGGAGAAATAGAATTTTTAGGAATGATAATAAATAGTCATGGAATAAAACTTCAACCACATATTTCTGAAAAAAAAAATAGTATTTTTCCAGATAGACTTGAGAATAAACAACAAATTCAAAAAAATTTAGGATGTTTAAATTATGCAGAAAGATTTATAGAAAAACTTGCAGAAAAAAGAAATAAACTTAAAAAACTTTTAAGAAAAAATAATAAATTTGGATGGAATGAATAACATACTATTTGTGTTAAAAATTTAAAAGAACATTGTAAGAGCCTACCAAAATTAAGATTACCAGATGATAAAGATAAATTAATTGTTCAAACAGATGCATCAGATGCATATTGGAGTGCTCTGTTAAAAACTGACTTAAATGAAGTTTGTAGATATACAAGTTGAACTTTTAGAGTGTGTTTGATGGAGATTATTGGGGAAGAATGAATTTTGAAATAGTGATATGATGAGAAATGTGTGGTTGAAAAAGAAGGAAAAGTTATTGATGTGATAGAAAATATTATTTTATTGAAGAATGTGTGGTTGAAAATGAGTAGAAGAATAAAAAAAATGAGAATGTAGGTCAAACGGGGCCTTAATAATGCTAAAATTAATTATTCAACAAATGAAAAAGAATTGCTTGCTGTAATAAAAGGAATTAATAAATTTAAAATGTTTTTACTACCAAAAGAGTTTATTGTTCAAACCGATAATACTCAACTTAACGGATTAGTAAATAATAAGTTGGACAATTCGCCACAAAATAGAAAACTTCATAGATGGCAGGTATTACTTTCGTTCTACACCTTTAAATTTGAATATATAAAAGGAAGGGATAACTCATACGCTGACTTTCTTAACAGGAATTATGAATTTGGAAGAGAAGATCGGCCAAATCTCTCAGAAGATTGAAGAAGTCTTTTTGGACTATAATATCAATCGTTTAAAACTAACAGATGAATATTTGCAGATTAAACAAAGCATTTTGGAGATTAATAAATTACAAGACCAACAAGATCATATTGGTAAAAAAATTATTGATCAAGTATCTTTAATTTCTGATTTAAAAATCTCAAATGAAAAAGAGTTTCCGTCCTTACAAAATGAGAAATTTTTCTCAGAAATAACTGGTCATAATCCCTACAGGGAAATTAAAATAGCCTATGGCGAATCAAAAGAAGAGAATGCCACTCTTAGTCCATCAGGACGAAATGACAAAAACAAAGGCCCAGTACAACTGCCTACTCGAAAGAGTGAATTGTGTGACATAGATATAGCAAAACATGGATTGAGAGCCATATCTCTTAAAGAGAAAACTTCCCTAAAAAAAGGCCCATTGGATAAGCCTATTGTTTACAGTGAAATCCAAGAAAATAAAAATGGAAAATGAGCCATTGGCACTAGTGGCCAAACATCCTTATCAAATGGTCCACTCGAACAACCCATTTGCAAAAGTGAATTCGAGTATGATGAACTTGAAAGCAATAAGAAAAAATCATTCACAAGAAGTATTCACATCAATCTTCATCCTATGGAAAATGAGTATTATGAATTTGCGAAATTTATTTATAAATTCAAAAGTGGAGAATCCCTTTACACCACGGCTCAACCCACAACAATTTACCCAAGGATCAGTGCAGTCTCAGGAGCTAGTCTTGAAATTGTTCGAAAACTTGCAAATTATGGATTTCTTGATCGAATTTTTCCAAGCCATGATTATAGAGAGATTTCACTTTTTGATGAAGAATTTGTTAAAAACGTTAAAAAGTTTAAAGAGACACCGGTTGAAATCAGATTCTACACCATCTGCCCAAAATATAGCGAACCAGAATGTTATAGTGAACATCATTTTATAACAATCTGGAAGTATAAGGGTTTTCCTTTAAAAGAAATTCAACTTGAGAAGGAATTGTCAAAATTTAACAAAAATTGGATGTTTTACAGAAGAGCTCTTGGAATCAAATCAGTAGTTTCTACTATGGATTTTTTCTATAGTGAAAATTACATTACTCTTGGAGCTTTCAATAATTGGATACTCGTTTGTCGAGGAGATAAAAAGTCAAAATTGCTTGAATATAAGATTGAAGAAATTCACATGGATAGATTTTCAGGATCAGAAGAACGCGTCAAAGAAACATGTCGACTCATGGGTCACACTCATGTCATAAAGAAATAAAGATGTGACATAAATGTTGCCGACAGTGCTAATAATATAGCACTATAAAAGAAGAAGTGGACAGCGCACTAGACAGCTGGAATCAATAATTCAACCGTTTTATTAAAGTTTTCAACAACTCTATTAAAAGAAGACGACAAATGTAGAAAGAGGCAACAACTAGAATCAACCACTTTATTAAAGTACTCAACTACTTTATTAAAGTTGAAAGAATTATTGAAAACACCTGGTATCAAAAGAGTAGAGAGAAGCTTCTCGGTGAAGCGAGTTCCATCTATAAAAATAGAGACATATCTTGAAGAGAGGCAGAATCGAAGAAACCATCCTTTTTTTCTCTTCAAATCATCTATGTCTGTAACCTTAGCTTAAGAAGTCCTCTCATAGAGGAATCATTTTGTAATACTATCCTTGTATTATAAACTTTCCTTTTTCATGCCTCAATAAAATAAGTTTATTCTGAGTAAAATCTTTTACTATGCTTTGATTTCTACACACACAGTGAGTCTGTTTTAGAAGTTTTGAGTGTCTGTTGATGCCTGCAATGGCTTGTTGGCCGACTTTGATAGACGAAGGTGACCAGTGACGTTGAGAAATCTTGCCTTTGTGTGAAGCGTGGTAAGGCCCTTTACTTAAAATAAACTTTGATTGTTGAACATGTTTCAGTGAAAAATTATAATTGAAGGATTATATTATGAAAAGATTTCTTCTATGAGCACTTCACATAAATCTTTTATGTTTAGATCAAAATCTTTATTGATACATATGGATTATTATGATGAAATATTAACCCTTGTTGCTATACATTTAAAAGAATTTTACCTAGCGATATAATAAAAAGAATATTTAGATTACGAAATCAATGAAATGATTAATAAAGAAATTTATACCTCTTTTTATATGATTATGACAATAAATATGATGACTGTTATGATGGAAATAGTACTGAATAGAATGTTTTTATGATTTTGTTTCTAAAATATTGAACTTTTTCAAATTCACCCTTTTTGGTATCAGAGCAACCAGATGAAAGATCTCATAAAATCAAAAAAATCTATATAAAAATTATGAATCAAACCTCTAATTCAAAATTTTTAGGATAATTCAATCTAATAATTGTAATCAATATAATCAATATCTCTTAAATCAAAAATAAAACATAGATATGAAAAATTATTGGAATAAGAGATATAAAGAACAAATTATAGCCAGAGTTTGCAAAGAATCCTTAGAAACTTATTATAATAAAAAAGAAGAGTATAATAATTTAGTAAATAAGAATTTGAAAGAAATAATTTTACATCTAGCTTTAATACATAGAATATGCCTGGAATAACTTGAAAATATTGTAAAGAAAGAATAGATTATTATAACGAAAAATATGAAAAAGAAAGTAATAGTGAAAAACGACTAGAAATTAAAAGAAATATTAAAAATTGGATTTAAAATTCAAAATGATATTATTAGATAAACTTTCAATTACAACTCCAAGTTGAAGAGGAATTACAAAATAACTTAACTAATTTAATAAGAAGTTTAAGATAAAATTTAAATCAACAGACTAATATGGAATTTCCAAAATTAAAATTTGATAAACAAGAAATAGAAAACATAAAACTACCACCTGGAAGTTATGAAAACAGTGGATATAATACTACTATATTTCAACATTTAAGTTCTTGGAGTAATAATAATGGATGGATGAACATGACAACTAATTGGACTAATGAATTTTTATGGCAACAATTAGGAAAACTAAAACAAAAAGATATTAAAACTATAGAAGAAATAAATAATATTGATATCAACGATGATTTGACAAAAAAAAAAAACTAGAAAATGTTAATAAAAATATGTCTAAACAATTTAATAAAAGAAAAGAACAAATTAATAATTTAGAAATCCTTGATGAAACCTTGCTTGAAGGAATCCAGAATCAAATATCAAAAATTGCACAGAAAAATAATGTTAGTAAAATAGCAGCCTTAGAAGAAAAGATAAAAAATATTAATTATAAAATTAATTTTTTATTAGAAAAATTAGGATTTGAACCACCCTATAAGAAAATTAAATGATGAGTATGAATGATAAAATCTGTCTAACAGAAAAAAGTATAAAAATAATTGATGAAAAAATTATTAGGATTGAAATAAATTATGAAGAAGAAAAAGTAAAACTACAGAATAATTTTTTAAGAATAGAAATTTTTTTAAATAGAATAATAGAAAATCTAAATAAAGAGAAATCATTTAAACCAGATTATACCGAAGAACTTAATGAAGTCAGGAAAAAAATTAAAAAAATATGAAGAATTAATAAAGTTAAATGTAGAATTAAAAGATGATATTGAAAGACTATTAGTTGATCTTAAAAAACAAGAAAAAAATCTTATGGATAGAGAAGGAAAATTAGCTATAAAAGAACAATGAACGAAGAGATAGAAAACTTGATATTTGACTTAGAAGATTTAAAAATCTGTGAAGAAATAACTGAAAATCATATGGTTGGAAGAACGGGAGGACCACGAGCAGTTAAACAAAAAGATTATGGAGAAACTAGCACAGCTAGATATGAAGCAGAAATTGATCCTAGAAGATATGTTAATACAAAAGTTGATTTTAAAACTATAAAAGAAAAAAATATGTAGAGACCAATTTAAACCAGTAATAAGATAATCAAACTCTATAAAGATTACTGGATCTTATTTACACCTAAATTGTGAATTAGATAATAGAAAAGCTATAAATGAATGGAGTACTAATATGATAGCACACTTTAATTATAACCGTAGCAATACCGATAATAAAAATAGAACTGAATATTTATTAGCAACTTTTAAAGGAAATACAGCTAATTGGTACCTAGGATTAGATGAAACAACAAAAAGTATTTGGAAAGATAGTATAGAAGCATGATTTGAAATTGGTATAAATGAAGGAATAAATAGAGTTGCAACAAGAATTTATAGAGAATTTGCAGGAGAAGTTTGGGTAGCTGAAAGCACTAGAGCGAGGACAGAAGAAATAGAGGATGTTAAAAATAGAATTGAACATTTACAAATCTGTAACATGTGTTATCTTAATGAATATTGTTGTGAATACAGTAAATATTATTATATGATGTTCGGAAGAGGAGCTGATAATGATCATTATAAAGAAGTTTTTATTAGGAAATTACCACCACCATGGAATAATTATTTTCAAAATAAAATTAGAGAAAAATAACTTGGAAGAAGTATAGAAGCCTATACATTAGGATTTATAATAAGAACTATAAAAGACGAAATAAGTACAATGTGTAGCAATCAAATAGTTTATAAACAATCAGGATTTATACAAGATATAATTTGTTGTGGAGATACTGAAGTACCTGGAAATTGAGGATGCTATAAATATAAACAAAAAAGAAAAGCAAAAAAATAAGAAGTATAAAAAATACAAAAAATTTAAAAAGAAGTACTTTAAACCTAAAAGAAGATATTTTAAAAGAAAATATAAAACTTATAATAAAAAAACTTTAGATAAAAAAAGATGAAGATGTTGGAATTGTAATGAAGAATGACATATAAGTACCGAATGTCCAAAAAAGAAAGTTAGAATATTAACTACAGATTTTGATCAAATTAAAGATGAATGTGAAGAAATTAATTTTGAAGAAATAGAAACTGATGAAGAAATTTTTGAGGAAAAATCAGATTCAGAAGAAAATTCTAGTGAAAACGAATAATATGTCAGGATATACAATTAAAAGATTAGATAACTTATTAGAAAAATTATTAGATAAGATAAATGATATTACTAATCAAATGGAAAGATTAAATGAATCATCATCTGAGGAATATTATATACTTATTGAAAATTTTGATAAATATATTGCAGATTATGCTAATCTATTAAATCAAAGAATGAATTTATATGTTAAAATTCGAGATAGAAGAAATGAAGGACAAAATTAAAAAGACTATTCAAAGATAAAAATGTATTCTACAATATACAAAAATTCACTTCATTAAGGACGTTTTTATCTTTTATCAATTATGATAATATTATTATTTTAACGAATCAAAATGGAAATAAGATCTTTTGACTGGATCAATCTTAAAATACCCCTAAATAATTTCCTCTTTACTGCATCTTATAAACCCTAGACCAGAATATATGCACTCATCTTTCTTTTGTTGTGTCCGTCAAAGCAATGACTCCGAAACAGAAACGAAAGATGAATTTTGTAACAAAGAAACCCCGGACACCAGCAGGCGGAGGATTCGATCGGCTCCTCCGTCGGCGCATCGAGTTGACCGGAAAGAAACACGCTTCTGCCGATCAATTGGTGGAATATCTTCGCTCCACCTACCGAGAGTACGAACGCCACAAGCTCCAGCCTTTCACTAAAAGGGTTCAGCAAATACTTGAACATATGGACGATCGTAATAATGAAGAATACGATGATGAAAGGATCCCATCGAGAAGAAAGAGGCCAAAGAAAGTTGAGGAAGATGAGCGACTCATAGAAAAACAGCAAAATAAAAGGAGCGCTGGGAGAATTAATGATGATTTTGAGAATGATATTTGTTCGTCATCCTCGTTGGCATCAGCTGTTAGCACCAGTACTTCGGAATCTGAATCGAACAACTCATCAGAGGAGGATTCTATTTATGAGGATAAATCTGAGCCCAAGTTTGATCTGATGAAGTCGATGCTGCGTGATAATTATAATGAAAAATCAAAGAAAATGGGGAATGTGGGAGAAAATAAGGAGGTTTTGGAAATGGAGGTTGTGAATAACGAGGACAAGGAGGTAAATTTGATGAACGAGAGGCCTAAATCTGGGGATGACTCTGAGTTATTGAAAATCGAACAAGTTAGTGGTTTGACTTTTATCAATAACAAAAGTAATGACATTCGGGACAATTACACTAATGGACCACTGTTTAAGGATTTAGGAGGGATGAGTGAAGTATTGGAGAAGTTGACAAAGGAGGTGATTATGCCATTTTATCACCCACATGTGCCACGAGAAATTGGGGTGGAACCGATGTCTGGGATCTTGTTGCACGGGCCACCTGGTTGTGGGAAAACCAAGCTAGCAAATGCCATTGCCAATGAGACCGGTGTTCCCTTTTATAAGATATGTGCAACTGAATTGGTGTCTGGAGTTTCAGGTAAAATTGTTTCTTGTTGCAGGTTTCTGCCCTTCAACTCAAATTCCATATGATGTGTATATCCCTTGTTTTGTTGATGACAATTTTTGTCATGAGTTTTTACATATCTATTTGTGACTTCACTTCTAGTGATGACATGGTAGACATAAAACCATGTGTATCATTTTATGTAATCTTATCCTCCTATATGCTTCTAGTGCAACAATTTGCCCAATTTCAGTTTTTCTCTATTATGTGTGGTTCAATTATGGACTTGGTTTTGTTCCTGCCTTTGTTTACACAATCTTCAAGCTTGCTGAGATGCTTTATTTGCTGAATGTTTCAGGCACATCAGAAGAAAATATCAGAGATCTATTTACTAAGGCCCACAGGACAGCCCCATCCATTGTGTTCATAGATGAGATCGATGCAATAGCTACTAAACGGGAAATTTCGAATAGGGTAATGGAGCAACGAATTGTGACACAATTGATGTCATGCATGGATGAGTCATCGAGAATTGTCAAACCCATGTCAGGAAGTGGGACTGCAGAGAGTTCGGATTGCAGGCCTGGGCATGTACTTGTTATTGGAGCAACAAATAGGCCTGATGCTATTGATCCTGCATTGAGGAGGCCTGGACGGTTTGACCGTGAGATTTATGTAGGTGTTCCAGACGAAAGTGCAAGGGTTGATATTTTGTCGGTCCTTACTCGAAATCTGAAAGTAGAAGGTGCTTTTGATCTCCTGAAGATAGCTAAGTCCACTACAGGATTTGTTGGAGCTGACTTGGTAGCACTTACTAAAAACGCTGGCAATCTAGCCATGAATCGGATAATGGACCAACGAAAGGCTGAGATTTCTAAAGAACCTGCAGAAGGGGTGCCTGTAGAAACATGGTGGAAGCAACCTTGGTCACCAGAAGAAATAGAAAAGCTTAGCATCACAATGGATGATTTTGAGGTAACGTGGAAAGCCGGCTTTTAAATGGAAATGGAAATGGAAAATTGTGTATGTATATAGACGTTCTATGCCTTTTCTTTCCTACCTCTGTTCTCCTGTTTTTGTTATCAAAGTGGATTTTATTTATTTAGTTATAATTTATACTTTGCGTAGTTCTATAATTAATATGCATTGTTTCTTGGTTATGTCTTTTAAATTCCAAGTGTAATTCAATTTAATTTTTGGTCATGGACGGACATAGATGTTGCATTTGATTATTTGTCTTGATACCATTGTGCCTCATATACAATTTTCTTTTTAATGGCTATATTCTGGCTTCTCTTTACTTGGGAATATGTAGCTTCCTTGTTTCTAGAATATAATTTAATGTCTTATTAGAGTTCTTCTGTCATGTTTGTTGGTTTTCAGTGTAAATAGGTTTCTCTTTTATGCTTCCTTATAATGCTGATTCCATATACTTAACGTCGAAAAGCATATATATACTCTAGAGTTATTGTAGTTTAGTCTATTTTTCTTTCCTTTCTAATTGTTTTCGGTTCCTTCTTCCTTTCCTTTCGGTTTCTGATATTGTGTTCTATGTGATCACCCCCAACCCATTTTCATCATTTCAATTAGTTGCTATTTCAGTTAGTTGCTAAACACAGTGATGCTGCGACTTGTATGTAGAAAGCTGCTAAATTGGTTCAATCTTCTTCTAGAAGAGAAGGATTTTCTGCAATTCCAAGTGTAAAGTGGGAGGATGTTGGAGGACTTCAGTCACTGAGAGAAGTGTTTGACCGTGGCATAGTTAATCGGATTAAGTATCCTGAATATCATGAGGTGATTATTACCTTTAAATTTGATTTGGTAATTAATCATTTAGTGTTGTTAATAGATTTTGAGACAAAGACTAGACAATTTAATGCTATGTGACTTTATTTTTATTTATTTATTTATTATTATTATTATTTTTGCATTTGAAATGAACAGGATCTTACTTGGTTGTTTTTCATGGGGCCACCCAAATATTTATTTTGCCACAGCTTGCATATTTACATGTTGTGGTGCATGTTCTAATCAAACTTTTGTGGCGGGTACCAAATCTAGAAGAAATTCCATTAAGTTCAAGGGCAATGCTTACAAAATATTTCCATCACTCAATAAAATTAAATTTCTCGAGAAAATTCTTTGCTAAGCAAGAATGGACATAATCTTGGAAATCCTTCAAGGTTAATTCACTTTTCTCTGCATATGTATGGGATTCTTGCCACTTTAACTTAGTCACTTCACTTTTTGAGCAGTTACCATCTCTTTCATTCATTATAATTTTTTCCTATGTAGACATTTTGCCGAGAATTCATCCACTTTTCCTATGCTAATTGAATATCCCAAGTTTAAGGGTTTGAGATTAATTGGTTAACTTTCAGGAACTTGGGATAGATTTAGAGACAGGAATTTTGCTTTATGGTCCGCCGGGTTGTGGAAAAACATTAATTGCCAAAGCAGTTGCCAATGAATCAGGAGCAAGTTTCATTCATATTAAGGTTGAGACTTGTTGCTACTTCACTAGTTTTTGTTTGCCAGTAATGAATTTCATTGCGCTCTTACATTTTTTGTTGATTATCAAGGGCCCTGAACTTCTCAGTAAATATGTTGGTGAAAGCGAGCTGGCTGTTCGGACAATATTCAGTCGTGCTAGGACATGTTCTCCGTGCATCCTTTTTTTTGATGAGGTGCTTCTTTTCTATTTCCTGCTGTTACTTCTGTGATAACTTTTCGTTTCAAATGATTTGGTTAGGCATGTTATGCTTTTGTAAATTAGTGTGCAGTAATAACTAATAAGACTCCTTGGATTGTGACTATATTAAAGTATGTATAGATAATAAACTCATCATGGATGTTGAGAAACCAAAATTGAGAACCCTGACAATGCAAAAAATACTTTGGCCTTGAAACTTTCGTTTTATTTATGTCTTCAATGAGAGTGTTAGGAGGCAATCAGAAACAACAAAATCTGTCAAGGATGGATCCCAATTGCATGTACACCTTCTTCACACAGCTTGCTAGAAGCCAAGAGTCCTACTATCCTACCCTTTTAATAGTTCCTTAACTCATAACTAATCTGCCTACACAGAATATAGGTATAAAAGAATAATTAGCAGAAATGGGTGATTATTGACATTCTTCAGTGAACTTGGCGGAAACTGGGATTGTGCTGATGTTGTTCAACATCTTATCAGGTGGATGCTTTGACCACTAGACGCGGTCAAGAAGGGGGAGGGGTTGTTGAGCAGCTCTTGAATCAGGTTTGTAAAATGTCTTGTTAAATGCTTTCTTGCCTAACTATATCCTCCATTAATGTGTATATGACTAGATATAGAACTGAAATCAAAGCCACGTCACTGCAGCTACTGGTAGAGCTAGATGGGGCAGATCCGCGAAAGGGTGTTTACGTAATTGGTGCCACAAATAGGTACAAATTGTTATTTGTGTTGGAGAATTACTGTGGGTCAAGAGAAGAATAATTATTTGCTGATTAAAACTCATCTATTGTGCTTTTAACATCTTTGATCTTGAAAATACAATGCCAGGCCTGAAGTCATGGACCATGCCCTCCTTCGACCAGGAAGATTTGGGAAACCTGTATATGTCCCTCTCCCCAGTTCTGACGAGCGTGGTTTAATCTTGACAGCTCTTGGTAGGAAGAAGCGTATAGATGAAAATGTGGACTTGATGGCAATTGGAAGCGACGATGCTTGTAAAAATTTCAGTGGAGCCGACCTGTCTGCTCTGGTTTGTCTGTACTTCCTTGATTGTTTTCTTCAGATGGTTGGGATATTTCAGCAAAACTGGTCTTGATTACTATTAATATTCAATTAAAATGAACAGTTGGAAGTAGATTTGAGGTTCATAATTGGTAGATGTGAGTAAGTTGTGAAGTGAAGTGCACATGACAGAGGTGGCGAGAAATTGCATTTTTACAGTTCAAGATATTTTGGGTAGTATAAATAAGTCATCCTAAAGAAAATTGATAGGACTTGAATGTGGTTCGAGTGAGAATGGGAGTTGCATTTTATTTTTTCTTTTTTCTTGATGTAAATGCTCATACCTTATCATGATCAATCTCAAGATCTGCTCCTCTTATTTATGCCAGATGAATGAAGCTGCTATGTTAGCTCTTGAGGATAGACTGAATTCGAGGAACGAAATTTCAGATGGTGCACCATTGACCATCAAAGACATACACTTCAAGCGGGCATTGGAAAAAATATCTCCTTCTGTTTCAAACGCGGTATGAATTTCAGCAGGCTTGATTTTGTTCTGGTAAGATAAAAGAAGGAAACAAACTCATATCTCAAACTTGTCATTGATTTGGCTGCAGCAAATACGATACTACGAGCTCTTCTCAGAAAGCTTCAAAGCTGCTTGAGATGGACCTGATTTTTGTTTGCCTGGTTAGAGGGAATTTTTTCTTGCTTTACTACGAAGTACCTGAGAAGCACAAGCAGTAACTTATCTGCTATCAACTGTTTATACACAATGAAGTTTTGAAGAAAAGAAGTCGACATTCCTAGATATTTTTAATTACACAAGTTTTTGATTTAGGAAATTCTGTCATTTTCCATTTTTACATTCTTGTTGAGGAAGCCGAATAGTAGATGCTGCTGCATTACTTAGCAAAGCAAACATGATGCTGATTAAGGGAATGGTGACATGCTTTAGATTTATAATATGGGAACTGTTGCTTCTCAATCACAAGGTTTTGGTGAAAAATAAGTTCATTTGTAACTTTTAAGAATCAGCTTCGCCCAAATAATTAACTTTAGTTTAGAGTCGAACGTTCTTCCTCAATGGGTGTAGTGGTTTCTTTCAATTACTACAATCTCCCTAGATATGTGTTAGGCCTCCAATTCATCACATGTATTCTAGAAGGGCTAAGAAGGAGGGACCCACGAGGGAGTGGGGAATGGGAAAACTAAATTCTGTTACAGGGAATATTGAGTAACAAATTATAGTTAGAAGGGGGACTATAAAAGTGAATAGAAAAGCTGTATTCGGTAGGCAAAAATAAAGTGAAGGAAGGAGTCTAGTTATCATTTTCATTTATGTAATTCTCTGCTTTTTCAATCAAAATATCTATTCTAAATTCCGTTTTCTAGTTGGAATTTTATCAAATTGGTATCAGAGCAGTTCTTTCCTCTCCATTACAAGGTTTGACGATAATCGAAGATTTTCTACCTTTGGAGTTAGGCAGTACGAATGTGATATTGGGCATGCAGTGATTAGGGAGTTTGGGAAACATGGAGGTTAACGGGAAGCTTTTGATTATGAGGTTCAGAATGGGTGAATCTGTAAGGACGTTAAAGGGGAATCTCGGGTTTCACTGGATAGGTGTATATTTAAAGGCGATGATGAAAGCGCTGCAACAGGAGGGACAAAGGGGTGTGACTAGAATGGGAGAGGCCGTTGGATGAAGGTAAGATAGACGGGAAAAATGCTGAGCAATTGACAGGACTACAGGGCATCCTGCACAAGTATTAGCGAATCGGGCACTCAAACCCAAGGTTCGGGCTCGACTCATCGGGCTTTTTATGGGCCCGAGTTGAGCCGAGCTCATCGAAAAAAATGGGGCTCGACTTGGACCTTTCCGAGCCGAGCCAGGCAGGTCCCTTTGTTTTTTTTTTTTTTTTTTTTTTTTTTTTTTTTTTTTGTTTGGTGTAATGCTAATAAAGTACTAATTTGATTTTTGACATCCCTAACAAACTAAAGTCATTGTCATTCACAAATTATGATTCAATTAATGTTTATAATTATTTCGTCCTTATAATAGCTTTAAAAGTAGGCTAATTTTTTTTTTTTAAAATTTTTTTTTTGAACCATGACCAATACTTGAATTGCATTAATATTTAATTATCTATGTTTAGCGCATTAATGAAATAAAGTATACATCTTATGCTCTACTACTATACCATTTTTTAAATATTTTTTTTTTTTTTTTTTTTGCAAAGTTACAACCCTCATTTTTTCGGGTTTGGGACCGGTTACAATCAATGTAGGTGGAGTTAAAATTGTATACGAATAAAATATTTCGTGTATAATTTTTCTTGAAACAAATAAATTTAAAAATTACATATATTTTTGACATTAATTAATTTAAAAATTTATAATATCTTACGTTTGGATTTGCTGCAATTCTTCGGCCATTATACTGTCAACTAGTTCTTGAGTACGTAAATTCGCACATTCCTAATCCTTCAAGCATATTAAAGCCTCTAATATATCTTCTTTTAGTCTTGATCGTTCATCTGATAAAATTCGACCACCTAAATTAAATGTAGCCTCCGATGCCACCATAGACACCGGAGGTGTTAGTAGATCACGTGCAATTTTTGATACAATTGAATATTGCCTTTCGTTACACCTCCACCATGGTAAAAGACTAAATTCTTGCAATTCTTCTGGATTTAACATACTACGAATGTCCACGCACAAATACCTAACTAACTCAGAGGGGATTTTTACATTTGTGCCATTAACATTTATCATTCTAATGAACTAGAACTAAATGAAGGAACATTAGTATTGGTGTCTAAATAATTCCATAAATTATCTGAATTTCTTGAAATATTATTTGAAGAAGGATTTTAGGAAGTAGAGCTGCCTTGACCTTCTTTTTCAGCGTAATAGTTATACATTTCATATAATGTTGATTCTATATGCACATGTGATAATTCCAAATTCATGAAATTACAAATCTCATTTGTAATAGTTTTTGTGCCATGTAAGTCGAGGATTCATCACCGAAACTAAAATAAATAAAGAGGGCAATTCTTCCCCAATATTTACGAAATTTTAATTCCATAGAGCGGACTAATAAACAAATAATGGCAAACTCCTATATTTATGAAATGCTTGTGAAATGTAAAAAAATGATGTAAAACAAGTGAAGATGTAGGATAATAAAAGGGCGCTACATTCATTTGTGGCGTCGAAAAAATGTTTTAAATTTTTTTCACATAAAATGCAATAGACCATTCACAATCTTCCAAATTATATTCGAGTCCATATGTATGCCTACCATTATAATACATTGAAATAATTGTATCATAATTTTCACACGAATGTAACATAAGATATGTAGAGTTCCATCTGTGTGTTACATCGGTTACAAATAATTTCTCTTCTAAGCCATACTCTGCACATAAAGTGTTAAATGCTTGCTTTCTTGATGGTGACACAGTAATAAAATTTATTGCTTGTCTAATTTTATATAAATGTGATTTTATATGTTCTAATCCATCTTTGACAATCAAGTTGATAATGTGACATACATAATGTTGATGAAAAAATAAACTTCCAAATGAAAGGTTAAGATCATGAATAAATTTTTAGATTACACATTTGTTCACACTAGCATTATAAAAAATCAAACTTTGAATCATATCTTATATAATTTCTTTTAAAATCATGTATATATTAGTGGTATTATGAGGATATTTTACACATCTAAATGCAATAATTCTTTTATGTAGAATCTACATGTGATTAATATAATGAGCCGTAGCAGCAATATAATCTTTTCTATTATCACCGGTCCATAAATCAGAGGTAAACGATCTAATATTATTAAAACTTTTTAGTTGTTCAATAGTAGCTTGTTTTCTTTTGTTATATAATTTTCTAGAAACTGAACGAAGAGTGTTTCTACAATAAGGAGTATACTGTTAAGGGATAAAATCCCACATCGAATAATGATGAAAACATAGACCAACTTATAGGGCTTTGGGCTACTCCTCTTAACAAGGTTGACCTTTTAAGATGGACCCCCCAAATCTTTACATGGTATCAGAGCCCATTAAACTCCAACGAGCAATTTGATCCTTGTAAGACTAAAAAATATGAGCATATGGATTTCAAGATTGGTCTGCTCAAACGAGCCACCATCTTGCGAGGACATGTTAAGGGATGAATCCCACATCGAATAATGATGAAAATATAGACCAACTTATAAGGCTTTGGGCTACTCCTTTTAACAAGGTTGACCTTTTAAAATGGACCCACAAGTCTTTACATATACCTGGGTTGAAGATATTGCTGCATGAGTCGGGTAAAGTGCTTTGACTCTATTATCGTAAGCGGCATCTCTGTAGCAGCCACGTATACAGTCATTCCTTCATGAAATCCTTCATGTGAATATACAAATGTGGAAAGAGTATTATTAGAACAGCCAAATACAGTTCGGTCTGTTTTGGGTTGTTATCGACTGGTTTTGTTTTGCAACTCCTTGTTCTGTGCCTATTCAAATGCGTTGTGATTCCAACATGCTTTGGAAATATCAACTCCATTTTGAATTGCAACATGCTTTCCAAATATCAACTTCATTTAAGTTATTTGTCATAGTAATTGTAACATGCTTTCCAAATATCAACTCCATTTTGAAACACCAACTTTTTTACGTGTCATGTATTGCCAACAATCCGATAATTCTTTTTTCGACCTTTTTATCTCGAGTACTTTTTCCTCTTCGATATCTTCCAAATCAATTGGAACATTTTGAATTGCATTTTCGTAGCCGTTGGAGTACTCGATCTACCCCTAAACTGATTAATCTCATCACTAGTAAAATTCATATATATTTAATGATTATTATAGATTAGAATAATAAAGAAATTAGAATATTAGAGTAAAGAAATTGAATATTAGAGCAAAGAAACTAGAATATTAGGAAAGTGAATATTAGAGCGAAGAGACTAGAATATTAGGAAAGTGAATGTTAGAGCAAAGAAATTGGAGATTAAAGTTGAAATTATAATATTGCAAGTTAAAACTGATTGAAGAAAATTGATATGAAACTAGAAAATTTAACTCATATTTATAACCAAAATAATAACCATTTTAAATTTCAAATTTGAATTTTTGAATTGTCAAATCAAAAATTATATCTCGTGATTTTTTTGTACAATTTACATTGTTAAATTCAAGTATTCAACCAAAATTTTCAACAATAGCTGCCTTAACAGAGGCAGACGTAGCTGCCTCTGTTAAAGCTGCTTGTTGAGGTAGCTTTTACCCTTTTTTTTCAATTTAAATTTTTTTTCACTCACGGGCCAGCCCGTTTGGCCTGCGCTGAAATCCCAAAATGGGGCTCGTTGTCCTGAGCTGCGAGCCGAGCTCGGCTAGGACTTTTCACGGGCCGAGCTCGAGCAACGTAAGCCCACGAGCCTTTTTGCCACCACTAACACCAATGGGATTACCTCCGAACCGTGGCACTAATCATTCTATCACATTGCAAGAGGGGACATAACCAATTAACGTCAGTCCCTACAGGTATCCTCGTACTAGAAAAAAAAAAGAAATTGAACGACTGGTTCGGGAAATGTTAGCAGCGGGAATCATACAGTCGAGTGTTAGCCCGTTTTCCAGCCCTGTGTTACAAGTGAAGAAGAAGGATGTGAGTTGGCACTTCTATGTAGATTACAGAACCTTGAACAAAGCAACCATACCGGATAAGTTTCCAATTCCAGTAATCGACGAATTGATGGATAAACTTCATGGTGCCACCATTTTTTCGAAACTGAATTTAAAATCAGGATACCACCAAATTAGGGTGAAAAAGGGAGATGTACACAAGACGGCATTTTCGAATTCATGAGGGACACTATAGGTTTCTAGTCATGCCTTTCGAGCTCTCTAATGCACCAGCCACGTTTCAGTCACAAGTGAACTAGGTCTTCCGGAGTCAGTTGAGGAAGTTCGTGTTGGTCTTCTTCGATGACATACTGGTCTATAGTAAAGATTTGTTAGCACATGAGCAACACCTGAAGGTAGTCTTGACAATCCTGGCAACACATCAACTCTTCGCCAATGCAAAGAAATGTCACGTCGGATAGCACCAGATAGAGTATTTGGGATATCTAGTCTCAGCTGAGGGAGTGGGGCTGACCCAGCCAAAATAGCTGAGATGGTACAATGGCCAACCCCCAGAAACTTTCGAGAACTTTGAGGATTTTTGGGGTTGAAAGGATATTATAAGAGGTTTGTAGCAGGCTATGGAGCCGAGTCATGGCCTCTTACGCAGCAGTTAAAGAAGGATGCCTTTCGGTAGAATGATGAAGTGGATGAGGCATTTCAGAAATTGAAATTGGCAGTGACAATTGTTCCCGTGCTATCCCTACCAGATTTCACGAAGTCTTTTATCATTGAGATGGATGCCTCCATCTTTGGGTTATGAGCTGTCCTTATGCAGGAGTAGCGCCCTATTGCCTATTTCAGTCAGGTTTTGAGCGTGGAGACTCAACATAAGTCAGTTTATGAGAGGGAGTTGATGACAATTGTCTTAACTTTTCAAAAGTGGAGGCATTATGTGATGGGGAGGAAATTTGTGGTGCGTATTGACCAACTGAGTCTGAAATTCTTGTTAGAGAGGGGGTAATTCCAGAAGAGTTTTAGCGATGGTTGACTAAACTAATGGGATACGATTTCGAAATCCAGTACCGACCAGGCATGGATAATAAAGCGGCAGATGCATTATCACGCCTACCTGTCCCAATTGAGTTGGCAACCTTGTCTGGCCAGGTGATCATAGATTGCCAAGTGATCAACGCTCAGGTGAAAAACGATCAATTCCTCTCCAAAATCAAGAAGGAGTTGCAAGAAGACCTAGTTGTGTACCCGCGCTTTTTAGTAGAACATGGACGGTTGCTCTACAAGGGCGCCTAGCACTGCCGCAATCCTTACCACTACTTCCGGCCATTCTGAAGGAGTTTCACAGTAGCCCAACTGGGGGACATTCTGATTTTCTTTGTACATATAAACGATTGGCAATTGAACTTTATTGGACGTGTATGAAGCGGGACATCAAGAAGTTTGTGGAGGAATGTCCAATTTGGCAACAAAGTAAGAATCTTGCACTTTCCCAGCTGGTCTCTTGCAGCCTCTGCCTATCCTCTACCTCATATGGGAAGACATTTCAATGGATTTTGTAGTAAGGCTACCAAGTTCTAGGGGTTATAATTCCTTATTGGTGGTTGTTGATCGCCTAAGTAAGTATGCTCATTTTGTGCTGTTAAAACATCCCTTCACCGCAGCAAAAGGTAGCTGAAGTTTTCATCAAGGAAATAGTCAGGCTCCATGGCATTCCAAAATCTATTGTCTCAGACCGCGACAAAGTATTCTTAAGTCACTTTTGGTCAGAATTATTTCACCTACAGGGAATAGGCCTTCGCCGGAGCATAGCCTATCACCCGCAGACTGATGGACAGACCGAAGTGGTTAACAGGTGTGTCGAAAATTATCTACGTTGTTTTACCTATGACAAACCAAGGAGCTGGAGTAGTTGGATTCCGTGGGCAGAATATTGGTACACCACCACCTTTCATTCCTCCACTAGTACAATTCCATTCAAGGCAGTTTACGGTAGGGATCCGCCCTCATTAATTCTTTATGGTAATCAGTCCACTTCTGTACAATCTATAGAACAGCAGCTGCAAGCAAGAGATAACATGCTGGAAGAACTGAAGTTTCATTTGTATCGTGCTCAGGAAAGAATGAAAATTGCAGCTAATCGACACCGACGAGACATCCAGTTTGAGATAGGAGAATGGGTGTACGTCAAGATTCGCCCTTACCGTCTTCGTTCCCTCGCTAAGAAATCTAATGAAAAACTGGCACCAAAGTACTTTGGTTCGTTTGAAGTAGAAAAGTGTATGGGACCGGTGGCTTATCGTTTGAAACTACCTCCAACCACGGCTATTCACCTTGTATTACATATCTCGCAACTGAAGAAAGCTTTAGGAACACAAGAGACAAGTTAGGTGCTTCCCCCTCACCTTGAGGCCATTCTGGAATGGGTGGTTGAACGTGATCAAATTTTGGACATCCATCAACACTCTTCTGGCACAACTAGGCTTGGGCACGGTCCGGTTCGGTTCTCTTCAGAACCGAATCGAACCAAAAATTTTCGGTTAGTTAGTAAACGGAACCGTCGGGTCCAAATATAATTTTGGAATCGTTCGGGTTCGGTTCGGTTTGGTTTGGTTCCATACTATAATTAAATTTTTTAACGTTTATAATAACACTATAGTCTGACATGTTCAATCTTAATTTTTACAAATTAACGTATTCCAATTAAATAACATATAAATAACAAGTTGTCCAATAAAATTAATTTACCAATGTATACAAATAACCAAAAGTAGATAGTAAATTATTAATATTAAAATATCGGTGATCCATGTAAATTAGAAGTCATAAACTTATAGAGATAGAATATTTTAAAGTATTGCTAATACAGCAGTACTTACTACTTACTACTTACTATTTACCAACTATTTGATTTAAACATCAATTGCTTGACTTTCCATACTAGATACTAAGAAACTCTACAAGAAAAATTGAAAAATCACAATTAACAAACATAAAAAAACTAAAAAATGTTCAACTAATAAGATTTAGCCCCCGTTTGAGCCCCTATCATATAATATCATATCTTTTTTTTCTTCTCTATCTCATACTTTCAACCACACAATATTCCATTAAATGATACTACACATATACCGAAAAACTTTATCTTCTTTTTCAACCACACATTCTCCAAAAAACATTATTCAAAAAACTCTTTTTTGAAAAAAGAGGGGCTCAAACAAGACCTTAATAAGAAAAATATAATATATATTTTATTACTTGTCTTAATACCCTTATAGAACTCAGTGTTTTCAATACAAATTTTATTTTTGCTAATTTATTTTTAAAAAATCAAAAAAATTTAATTTATAAAAATTAAAAAATTAAAAAAAATTCTGTTCTTATTCGATTATTTAGTTCTGGGTCTAAAACCGAGAATCGAACCGAACCCGTCGATTCTCGATTCAAATACCCATTCGGGTATTTCACTTACGAAGAATCGCTTGGTTCGGTTCGATTCGGTTCGGGGCCAGTTCGGTTCAGGATTTTTGCCCAACCCTAGGGACAACGGTAGGCAAGGATGTCCTTGTACAGTGGAAGAATCTGTCCCATTTGAAGCTTTCTGGGATTCAGCCGAATCAATTTTGCATCACTTTCCTGACTTCCACCTTGAGGACAATGTGTCTTTGGAAACCGAGGATAGTGTTAGGCCTCCAATTCATCACATGTATTCTAGAAGGGCTAAGAAGGGGGGACCCACGAGAAAGTGGGGAATGGGAAAACTAAATTCTGTTACAGAGAATATTGAGTAACAAATTATAGTTAGAAGGGAGACTATAAAAGGGAATAGAAAGGCTGTATTCGGTAGGCAAAAATAAAGTGAAGGAAGGACTCTAGTTATCATTTTCATTTCTGTAATTCTCTGCTTTTTCAATCAAATGATATATTCTAAATTCTGTTTTCTACTTGGAATCCTATCAATGTGCAATTTTGAAAAAGATTTATTTTAAGATTCTTTCAAATAGGGAGAGAGTTAAAGTGTTAAATGAGTATCTACACCTCTGTTTGATAGGGAATATTTTTCTTAGAAAATAAAAAATGTTTTCCCATTTTCGACTTTTGGACATGTTTGATAGCAATTAAATTCTAGACAATTTGTTTTCCCTTTTCTTGGTCATGTGATGCTTTTTCTTGATTTTCCTTGAATTAGCTTTCCCACCACTTTGGTGGGTACATCAATTCCAGTTTTTTTTGTTTTTACAATTGGAATAAATTCTAGACTCAATATTAAAAAAAATTATCACTTTTATTGACAAATTTCATGCAAAACAAAGTCAAACAAATGGTATTTAATATGATAATTTTTTTAAATTTTTTTTTAGCAATTGGAACAAATTCTAGATCCAATGGTAAAAAAAAAATTATCACTTTAATGGACAATTTTCATGAAAAATAATATCAAACGAATACCAAAAGGTTCAAAATTTTAAAAAATTTCGAGTGTAAAATTATATCAATCAAACACAATTAATCAAGATTCCCAGTAAAAACAAATTCTACACAATTTAATTCCTTACAATTTATTTTCTTTCCACTTAAATTCCACATTTGAAATCAAACAGAGTCTACATGATCTTTGCTTACATTCGTTTTACTTTTACTTTTATTCCATCAGTGACAGCTTTAAATTCTGCTTGACAATTTTCATATTTCAAGACATACGACTTTTTGTCTAGACATGGAGACTAGAGAACAAGCTCAACTTCTTGAGAACAAAATTGAGAAATAGAGCTCTACCTCACACTATGTATATGGCAAGCGAGGATCTATCCGAGCATTTTTGGCTACTAGTGTGACAAGTCTATCTAGTGCAGTGGATCCCTATCAGGCAACACTATCTCTATACTATCTTTTTTATTAAATCCTCGCTAAAGAGTATACAACTTTTTTTCTGGACATAAAGGCTTAATTATCAAGAATACATTGGTTTTTTTTTTTTAGTAAATAAAGATCAAGGTATATGTAAATTTATTCATGTTTTATATCAAAAGTCAACAACATAATTTTCATAGACGAGAGATAACAAAATTTGACTAATGCTCATACTAAACTAATTCATTTAAACGATAAGTACAAAATTTGGAAATGAGCAAGTGCGTGATATCGTTAACTGTTATTTTATTTCTTGGTCGAATGGATAAGTCAAAATTATCTCTCTGCCTAAAATGTAAATTTCAGTAAACATGTTTTTGAAAATCCTCAATGTTTTGGTGCTTATTTTAAACCTCAAATAATAAATGGAATGTAACTTGTCACTCGAGCGTGAACATACATAAAATAAATATAAATTTGTTTTTAAACAACAAAGGTCCCGTAGCTCAGTTGGTTAGAGCGTTGGTCTTATGAGCCGAAGGTCGCGGGTTCGAGCCCCGCCGGGACCAAAATAGAAAGGCAGATGTTAATTATTTTTGGCTGTTTTCATTTATTGCGCAACAGCCTGCATCATAAAATAATAATAAAAATAATAAATCAGTATTCTGTGTTGATAATGATATTAGTGGAGGCTGGATGTTCCTATCCACCAATAATTGTGCAATCATGTACCCCAATTATTCAAACTAATAATAAAAAATTAATTTTAATATCCTTTATTAAACTGTATTATTTTTATTTTATGCATTCTGCTTCTATTTCTCCTTACACTTGTTTGGTAATTTATATTTGATTAATTATCTTTAATAATTTAATCAAACTCCATGATTATAAATGGACCCGACCTTTTTGTACAAACATCTTGTGAATCAATAAATTGGGATGTTAGCTGGTCCATAACTAGGTAGCCATGACATTGACCAGGCCAAATTGAAACAACTAAGTGCTTTCAATATTATTGTGGAAAGAAAAATTAATGTTTTGTATAATCTCATTAAGAGATTATTGTCTTGATAAGTCAAGTTAGAGGGAGCTAATGTAAAATGGTTTTATTTTGTCAAAATTACTCTCTCTACTCAATTTCTCCTCCTATCAGCCGCTCACTCATTTTCCTTTACCCTTCTCATTCGGGACCTCTTGAGTAGAAAATTATGCAAATTTTGGTATCGGACCATCGAGACACAAGGAATGGATATGCGATGGATTAGAGAGAATATAAAGATAATGTAGAAATGATTGCAATATGTCCACGAAAATGTAAATAAAAATCATTCCTTGCGAAAGCTTTCTGACCTAGTGGTCAGAATAACAATAATTACATATATTGATTTGTCATGTCATGCTTACTAAGATAGTTGGGATAGGGATAAGCAAAAGAGAAATTTTCGTCGTTTGTGGATCACTCGAATATATGCAGTAATTCGCGTCATTCATTTCGAAATAAGAAACTTTTCTACTTAGAGGTTTCAACTACTTAACTAAAAGTGAGAGTGCACCCCCCCCCCCCCCAAATAAAATAAAAAATAAAATCGAGAAGAAGAGTGCTCGTAGATTATTAATGTGTTGTCAATTTTATTATTGCATATGTACTCCCCCATGATGCATCCATAATGTGGGGCCAAATTTTGCAGAGGAGCAAGATTCAAAGAGAGCATTGCTTTTTAAAATTTAAACTAATTGTGCCAATAATTGAGTGCTTCTATCCAATTGTTAGATTGATACAATATAATATCTCAAGAGGTCAATTAATTCTTGTTTACTATGGTATCAGTTGTAATGATTTCGATCTAATATTTACGGTGGGCATGAGTTATAATGTCCACACGTTGACAGTGGACGTTATAACTCATGCCCACTGTGAACATTAGATCATTTCTGTCAATAATAATAGTTATTTTTTAATTGTCAATCATCGATTATAAGTTCTTATTGACCATGACTGTGAGAACTAGAATATCTGTTGCTTTTAACCCATTTGCATAGGTTCATGCAAAGATTTACGTTCAATAACCTCAAAGATTTTGACTTCATATGGTGGCGCAATATTCTATATGAATCCACTTTGGAGGAATATCAAATCAAAGTTGTACAATATATGTTGTACAATATAGGGTTTTATTTTTTTATTTTTATTTTTTTTTCAAAATTAACTTTTTGTGTAGTATCAAGTTTTTCAAAAAACATTATATAAAGAATCCTAGCCTTTTATTTTCAGTAATGCTATTCGTACAATGTTGGGTTACAATATGATGTGGCAATGAATTAATTTCAAAAAAAAATTGGCAGCAATTCTTTGTTGACTAAAGCAGAAAGAAACAAAAAGGCCTTACCAAAAGCAAATCATCCAAGGTAAAATTCTTTCAACTTTAACCCTCCATTGTCTCCCCATATTATCCCCAATTTTGGCGACGTCATTTACTATTCGAAATCACAGAAATCCGCAGCCCCAGTGCACACGTCAACTCCGACCATACATCTCGTCCCCTTCGGTCATCTAGTGACAGACACCATCATCGTCTCCTGCTTCCAGCCACCGCGAGTTCATTGGCCGACTCTCCTCAAATCTGCAATATCGATTCCACCAAATCTCAAAACATTGGCTTCACAGTAAGTATTGTTCATTATTGTTGAAGGTGTAAGTTGTTTGGTGTAACCTAGAAAATGCGATTTTTGGTACGAAGGTGTAAATTAACTTGTTTTCTGTTAGCTTTAAAATTATGATTTCCGAAACTTTGGTGTAGAAGTTAGGTTCGAATTCTCTAAATTTATAAATTTTCAATGTGTGGTTGATGTTAATCCAATTTTCGATTTGACAGTAACAGGGTATAGTGCATTTTCGAATTATAAGAAATAGGGTATATTGCATAAATAGTTGTTTTTCCTTATGCCATTGTTGTTAAGCAGGAGTTCGGAATTATCGGTGAAAATTAGTATTTATCGTTTAACTTGTGTATTTGGTGTCTAAATTTTATGTTAGAATGCCTGGAAAGAATTCGAGAGTATGCCACAATTGTAGGAGTAAGGAACACTTCTTTACCGAATGCCCGATAAAAATCTGATGCCCAACGGGTAACCAAGGTTTTCAAAAGTGCTTTGAAGTAAAAAGGGCTACAGCTAACAAAGGTAAATTCTTCAAATGTTGTAGTCAGAAATGTGGTTTCTAGGAGTGGTGCAAAGAAGATGAATCAAGTGGTGAAGCCAAGAACGTTGGTGTCATGTTTCCTAAGTCGGATTCGATTGAATCAGTTGACGATATGTCCTGCTTGTTTCAGTCGCAGGTTCGGCTTAACAATGAACAAGAACTCCACATTTCCATGAACGTGACGATCCGTATGGGAAAATCGAGCACCGAATGGAACACCAAAGGCAAGGGGACGACTTGATTAGCCTAAAACTTTTGCTTCACTATCTCAAATTTCATGTTGATGTATAACCAAAATGAATGTCACTTTGGAGATTTTCTCGTTTGAAGAACATTATGATAACGTAAATCCGAAATATGTGTTGATGTTATGTGTTCCGCACTTGTTTAACAATGCATTTTGTTCCGCACTTGGGACATTCAATCTTGTAAAGTGGGCGATTATAGTGAGTCAAGATTTGTAGGATCTCCCCACATGCAAGTGCCCACAGCAACATAATACTCATTCTAAAATCAAAGATTGCGTCATTAGCGCCAACCTACTTTTGAAATTGCCTATCACAATTGGTGAATTTCTATAACAGTTGATAATCATTAGTCATTATTACTAGTGAAATGAAAAAAGAAAAATCCAAATACAGAAGCTCTAAAAATGCTAAAACCTTTTCATTATAGAAGTAGATCCAGAACTACATCAACCAATAATTTGCTCCACTATTTTAATACCTCACTGCTGGGGTAGAACAAGAAAATGAAAAAAGCAAATGGAGGACCACTTCTATCATACTTTATCGATTCAATAAAGATACACGAAATAATGGGAAGAATAGCAGCATGACCATGCTCCGGATGGTGAAGGACAAACGTTGCTGGAAACCAATAAAACACACAATGTCATTTTACAGCATAAATAGGGCTGTAAACATTATACTTTGGCATGATAAGTTATAAGCGGGGATTACTCATAATATAGCCAATAAAAGAAATAATGGTTACAGCAGAATCACCCACAATAATCCAAACATGAATATCTCAAGTTGTCTTCAAATGGTTCATATATGTACAGATGCCAAAAATGCAAAAAACTAAACTTAGCAAACTATTGCACAAAACAAATATGGCATTTGCTTCCTTTTAATCATACACCAGCTCAAATGAATAAACCAAACATAGATGACATACACAAGTTGTCCATTCTTCATCTCCTTCACCTTTTATATTGCAGCCTTTCCATTGTACCATTAGACGATTCTTGAATGCATTACATTGGATCAAAACTCATTGCCACCTTCAGTCGGTAAATGTGGATAGTAGTAAGGATTTGCATTGCCTACCGTACAAGATGATATTAAAAGGTGCACATCAATTAATTAAAATAAAATGAATGTGGTTTAATATAAAAGTGTACCTTGACAATTGAATATCGGATAGGTTGACGAGGGATGTATCAACCTAAGAGACGGTAATTATTGTGAAAACACTTGGATTTCAAGGTCACCCTACATCATCACAAGGAAGCGCAAATGAAACAATGAACATATGCAAATTGGCTTTCAAGGTCACCCTACCTCATTTCAAGAAAGCGCAAAAAAAAAAAAAAAAAAACATATACAAATGTTAAATTGAATACACTAACCAACAAGAGATGCGAATAAGAGAATGGTGTAGGCATGGATGATTGTTGTTGTTGATGTGCCGGAACGGATGATGCACCATCTGGTGGACAAGTACGCCTTGTAGTTGGTCTCTTTCCTTTCGATGATATTGATGGAGCCTGCATTTACATCCAAATGAATGAGATTTAATTTTAGGAATCCGTTTCATTTTAGAGTGTAACATATCAACTAACCTTTGGTTTCTTTGAAGACAACTCCAACGGGTTCTTTCTCCGAAGTTTCTTTGGCTCACCCTTCTTGTTCGCTGCTTTAGGATCCAATACGGAACAACTTGTAGTTTGTTGCGAAGTTGTCAAATTTGAGGATATTTGAACATTACGCTACAATGGGACATTACTTCCGCTGTTCGACACTAAACTCATAAGTTGTCTGTTGAACTCCTGTCCATTCCATTATCGCATGGGTCCGACCTTCGTCTTCTTGGCTAGGTCTGCAATGGTAGCGAAAGCCTGCCACATTTTATCATAATGCCACTGTCCAGGAGTGCTAACCAAGCCATCATAGTTAACAGCGACCTTGGTGTGTGCTCTACTGGCATTCCTCCTCCATCGTCGCAGTATATATCTATCTGAGAGTACATTGACATCATTGCGGATCAATACTGCGATCGCATGCCTGCAAATAATTCCCCGGAACTCAAACAAGTGACAACTACATATGATTTCAACGTTTTCGCTATGCAATAAGACTACAAATGTTTTTTTCTTCCGTCGATCACCATATACCATGTCCTTGCATACCTCGTACGTCGTCCCTGAACAACAATTCGCAGTCGAAACTATATCACATTATACCTTCCCCATGATCTCAACTTGCACTTCCTTAAATTTTGAAATTGTGTATACTGCCTTTAATTTTTTTCTCAATGTTATACGTTGTTGCACACAGAACCATTTGAGAGAATGACTTGAATTCAACTTGAAATTCCTTCTCAACCTTGTTCCGTAGTGCATATTCATACTGTTTGACGAATTGTTTCAAGAACGTTTTCGAATGCACATATCCATCGAAAAAGGCATTCATACTCTCAGATCATTGTGTTTTCGACATTCCAGCCCAAAATGTTGTTTTGAGAAAGCTAGGAACCCATCGACCTCTATTGTCGTAAAGACCCGACAACCATTCATTATCTTGCAACTCATGTTTCTCTATCATTGTTTTCCATCCAGCCTCAAATTCTTTGACATCCTGCAAATCATATACCAATACGTGTATAGCTGAAAATATTGAACTCTTATACACGTGGTAACCAAATTTTTCTGGTAACTTCTTCATAATGTGCCATAGACACCATCTATGCCCCGCGTTAGGAAAAACTATTTGTATTGCATTTTGCATTGCCCTATCTTAATCGGTTATTATTCTATGTTGAGGTTGATCGTGCATGCACTCAAGTCATGTCTTAAACAGCCATACAAAAGTATCCGTGTTCTCATTTGATAACAAACCACAACCAAGCAGTGTTGATTGTCCGTGGTGATTCACACCAACGAAAGAGGCAAATGTTATGTCGTATTTATTAAAGAGGTATGTGGTATCAAATGTGATGTCACCGAACTCCTTATATGCTTGACGACTACGATTGTCTACCCAAAATACATTTTTTAGCCGTAATTCATCGTCCAGATCAATACTAAAGTAAAATCCTGAGCATCGTGCTTGCATTTCTGAAAAGTAACACTGTATTGCTGCGGCATCTCATTCTCCAAGTTTTAATCGCCTCACTTGTTCGATGTAGTTCCTACAATCCTTTTTCACATAAGTCAGATTCTCATAACCACCTGTTTCAACAACTGCAGAGTTGAAACTTTTATGCAATGCAATTCATGCCATGCCATTAACTTCAATATTCCGTTTTACATGTGCGCTTAGTTCTCTATTGCATCGATACAACCTCGACTTCGAAGGACTTGTTTTATATTGTGGCCGAGGTGTACTATTTTAATTATCTAGAAGCCATGATAATCAAAAGAAGCAGAGAGCCTGGCTTTACAGCCAGTCTGAATTGTTGGTTGCGGCTTAAAAGAATCGCTTCGTCGTCCTTCACGACTACATGTGAACGTCACATAATGCAGAACTCCATCGTCATCTTTTTTTGAATTCCTTTTCCTGACTGGGAAACCAACATCATAAGCATATCTCTTGTAGAAATCAAAAACTTCATTTTCGTCCTTGAACTTCATACCCACCTCAGGTGCAATCACCCCATCTCCCCTATTGTTTCATCTACACATATGTTCATATTGTCTTCCACATTCTGCTTTTTAGATTTCGTTTTCAAATTTCGGCCTTGAATCATCTTCCACCGCTTCCATAATATCTTCTCCTGCGTCAAAGTTATTTCTCCCGTTCAAAAAACCATATCCTCTTCACAATTTTACATTGATACAAAAAAATCATACCAACAAACGAAATATATTATCCGAGTAGCCAACATTTGATTTCATATACTTCAACATGAACTTTTAATAATAATTAACCACTCAACTGTATAAATATAAAAAATGCAGGCATTGTAGCGACTAGGTTTCCAACATTTTCAATACAAATATCAAGCTAAATCATGAAGGCAGAGTATATCTACAACTTTGTATTTAATCTTCATTACATCCTTTAGATCTGTTCTTCATTTTCCCATAAATTGAAGTAAATTGAAAAGTGCAAACCCATTAATCCCACAGATTAGTTCTCCTAGTATATGAAAACTTGTATATAAAGTGCTTACACTTGCTATTTACAAACATATAAAACAACACATCCTTGCAAAAAAAAAAAAAAAAAAAAAAAAAAGCCTATGCAAGTTTATGCTAAAATTGAAAAGTAAATGCATTTGGGAGATGAAATGAAGTTGAAAATAACTTTTAAATTACGTTCAGCTATATACCTATTATCACCCATAGTTAAATGAAGCTGAAAATAGGAGAGAACACCAAAGACAAGAGCATGTTTAGGACATACTATAGCGACCGGGTTCGACGACAGCCGGTAGGAGTTGTTGGGTTGATGAAATGGTAATTGCTACTGGGTTGAACGATTTTTTGGAAATGATTGGTTTGATCAAATGACGATTTCGAAAAACTCACGGCCGTCTCCCTGAAGTTCTACATTGTGCTCTCCAGAACAAATCGCGGTTGAGTTGATGAAGGTGAGAAATTTTGGGAGATTTTCTTATCGGGTGTATCCCAATATCCAGTCACTCTTTTTTTGGCGCCTATTTACAGTTCTTGTAGCCTTTCTGCTTTAGTCAACAAAGACGGTATTGCTGCCAATTTTTTTGAAATTAATTCATTGCCACGCCAGATTGTAATCCAAGATTGTAACCCAACATCGTACTAGTAGCATTACTGTTTTTTTTTCTCGTAATTTTGATAGTTGAAAAAATTCTTTACACTTCAAAGCCTCGTGAATACAAGTGCGAGTACTTTTATGTCCATGGAGAGGGGAGGGGAGGGGGGGGGGGGGGGAAGGCAAGAATTTTTGTGTTTGACAAAAACAGGAAAGAAATGGAGAGACAAAAAGGAGAGGAGGACCATTAGAATCAAAATGTCGGCATGGTTTGTTAGGTTGTCGCCATTTATTTTCTTGAATAAAACTATGTCTTGATATAGGTTTTAGCGAGCCCCACTACGTTGGTTAGCTTAAGTCCATTTGATTGAAGAAAATTGGTTTGTTTTTAGATCGATTCTCTTGTTGATACCAACCATTTCTTCACAGTGGGCGTGGCTACCCACCTTTTGTTCTTTCTTTTATTTCCATTTCACCTTCTTTTTCTTTTTCAATTATACGCATATATAATAACAACATTTGCATTTCTTAGCTTTCACTCATCTACACTACTGCACTATCATTTCCACTTTTGCTTATATTTTCTTCACATCTGGAGACACCCTTTTGCCAGAAAGGACGTGTCTTGAATTTTGAGTTTCTTTCTCTGGTACGTGATTTCTTCTTCTAATTCTGTTTTATTAATTGTTGAAGAAATGGATTTTGGATGTCAATCCTGATGGGTTTTTAGGATTGTTTCTTGATGTGATCTTATAATTGTTTCTTGATGCGTTTATTGAATTGGGTTGGTTGTTTAAATTTGGTTTGTTGAATTGGGATTGAAAGATCAGTTAATTTTATCTTTGTATTGAAGAAGACAGTGTCAAACTCAGTACTTGGAGAATGTTTTCAAAGTTAAATTTTACTAAACAAAACTTAGAGGTGTGTATTCAATTAAGATTTTTAATGACTTTTTGAGATTTAAAAAGTTCAGATATATTCAATGCAGAGTTTTAGAGATTCTCTAAAAGTTATGGTGTATTCAATTGAGACTTTTATAAACTTTTAAAAAGTCTCTAAAAATTACGGTGTATTCAATTAAAACTTTTTAGAAGTTTTTATAAATTTTTTGGTATTCAAATTTAAATAACTTTTGGAAACTTTTATAAAAGTCTGTGGAGAACTAACTTTTAAACAGAAAGTACTCATAAAATCTCAAAATTTATTTCTCATTAATCACGAGATTTTGGGAGACTTTTTCAAAAAAAATATATATTTTTTTTAATATTTCTTTCATTTTTCCTCTACGAATATTAGATGTATGATTAAAATTTATTTTTTGTGTTGATTCTCTCTCTCTCTCTCTCATCGTTCATCTCTCTTTTCTATGAAAAAAATAAATTGGATTTTTGTAACTTGTTTTCATTCATTTTTTTTTTTTGTGAAAAATATCTATTTTTTTTATTAAATTATAAAATTTTATATGACAAATTTATAATTAAATGTAAATATATTTATTTTTAAAAGTATATTATATTAATAATATTGAATATTAAATTTATTTTTTATCATATATATGTATACTTTTGATTATTATTTATTTATTTAAGATCTTAAATTTTTATTCTTTTTAAAATATTTTTTAATTATATGAGAAGGAGAAGGAGAAGGAAAATTGTGGGAACTACAATCTCATATGTGATAATTTCATATTATTGCACTGGATCCACGTGAATTCTATTTCAGATGAAAGTCGTTTGAAATCTACAAAAGTTTTAAAATGAAAGTCTACAGAAGTCTACGAAAGACTTCCACTAATTCTATGCAAATCTATGAAAAATCCACGAAAGTCATCACTTAAAAAAAGTCCATCAAAGTCTTCAAAAGTCTCAATTGTATACCCCCCCCCCCCCCCCGGCTTAACTTTCTTATCTTCTAGAAAAGTAATAAGCACAGCAAATATGCTTGAACTAAAAGTAATAAGCACAGGCTTTTGTTCTGTATTAATTGGTTGAATCATATGTATTGCGAGTCTTTCAAAGTGTTAATCATGTTTCTAAATTGCGGAATTTTGATTTCACAAGAATACAAAGGCAAAGCTTTGGTTGATAATATAGGACATAAAACAGCCCAGAATTGATGACAGTTCATGCGGCCAATTTCCTTGAAGAAGTAACAACATTTTTTATTAACTTATAGTTAGTAAGGTCTTATGTTACCAGAAACATTTTGATTAACTAGTCTGCTAGTTAAGGAAAAATCTTAGAGCATTTTGAATTTGCTTTGTGCATGGATATCTCACAGTATGTCCTCTGCTGCTGGTTTAGTCGCAAGCTGGGATTCTCTTGTTTGTCTGGAAATCACAAAATAGACGATAGCAACAATTTCACAAGATACTTGCAAATTAAGCATTAACTTAATACATAATTCAATACTTGATGTCATTTTTACACGAGATTCAATATCCTCTGCAGGGTATTCCAGCAAGCTATATTAAGCATCGATCATGGGCTCTGGAGTTTGGTTCAAGAATATAATGAGTAAAAAGAAGAGAGGCGACAGATCGCAAAAACTGAAGGTTTGCTTCTTTTAAATATTTTCACATATTGCTAGTGATCCCCATGCCATTGATGCCTTCATTTATTTATTTTTTCTGGTTGAAGTTTCCTCGAAAGCTATTCTTTTCTTTTCTTTTATTTTCAGCCAATATTTTGTTCTTCGACATTGTTACCTCACAATCCATATATGTCATTTTCAACTTATTTTTTGTCTTTTAATTTATTAAAGCAGATATATTCAACAACTGAAATGTCAAATGGGTACAAGGAGGAAAACTGCTTGCAGAATGAGTCTCCAATATTAACTAATGATGTTTATGAGGAAAATCATGATGGTTTTGGCATGCGCATTGAGGATATTGCAGCAACTCAAATTCAGACTGCATATCGAGCATACACGGTATGGAACATACATGATTTGTTTGTTGCTTCCGTCCATTGAGATTAACCATGCATAAGCAGACACATAGACAGGTCATCAGCGGCGAATCCAGCAATCATGTTCAGCTAGGGCGAGACTTTGACCGTTGACTTTGACAGTTGACCATTCCCCAAATTTCCAATTCCCTAATTTCCTAAACCTAAATCCCCCATTCCCAATTCCCAAATCACAAATCCAAAATTATGAATTATAAAACATGGATCGTAATTAGGACCATAATTCATAAGTAAAACCCCTAATTCATAAACCCTAATTCGTGAAACCCTAATTAATAAAGCATAATTCATAAATTGATAAAATCAATGGTCCAACACCAACACACAGGCACAATCGCACAAATCAGCAAAACAGCACCACAAGTCCACAGACAGGCACAGCCACAGCCACAGCCACAGCCACAGCCACAGCCACAGCCACAGATAGATAGTTAGCAACAATGAACATATTACCTGATTACCGGCAGGTTCGAAGATTTGCACAGACACAATCGCACTTGCACAGGGCCACTCAGCCACATACTCACACTCTTAGTCACTCTCACTCACAGTTGCGTCGCCCTCGTCTCTCTTGGGTTCCTCTCCAGTTGTCTTTCAAGGGCTGTTTAGACGCTGATTTCGCCCAGGGGTTTGAAACGTTGGAGAGCATTTTGGCTGAATGAATTGTTTGTGGCTGGATTCTAATGTTTGCAATTTGCAAACGGCCTCCAAGTTGGGCCATTTCCCAATTTGCCTAGTGCTGCCATTGGGCTTTTTTTTTTTTTTAAAAATTAAAAAGCCCAAAACTCATTTGCCTACAACTGAATCGAAAAGGAAACAAAATTGGCCCAGCAACTTACCGTCTTCTTCTTGGCGCCTCTCTGAATCTCTGTCTTCAGTCTTCCTCCTTCTCGGCGGTGAGTGCACTCAACAAAGATTCCGGCGGATCCAGCTAGAGCGGCCGCTCGAGCTCGCCAGGTGCTGGATCCGCCACTGCAGGTCATAAATATGAAGTGTGACTTTTCTAGATGAATACATATTCCAGGATCCTACAATTATATTCTTGCATATTAACAAGTTCCAGTGTAATTATTTGAGAAACTGTGCTTTAATTGTGCATCCTATGATGAAAAAGAAAAGAATATTTTTGCTATTGCTTTTAATCTTGTATATGTTTCTCTTATTTTGTCATGGATTGAAGCACATCATTCTTTACTATAATGTTTCTTATCAGCTTGTTAAACTGACGCGTTAATTTCCCTGAGAAAGTTACTTATTCATACTTATCTTTGTTAATTACCTTGGATAATCTTGTTTCATTCAAAAAATATACAAGTTCCCGATTCAAACTGTACTTGCGCTTGTGATTTAGGCAAGGAAAAATTTCCATTGTCTAAAAGCAACGGTAAGGTTGCAGAACCTGTTGCAATGTGATGCTGTTAAAAGGCAAGCTTCAACAACTTTTGGCCATCTCCACTCATGGACCAAGATTCAGGCCCAGATTAGAGCTCGCCGAGTTCATATGGTAACAGAAGGTCGTCTCAGGCAGAAGAAGCTAGAGAATCAATCGAAGCTTGAATCAAAGCTACATGACCTAGAGGTAAGACTGGATGCTTTCTTAGTTGAATGTTTGGTTGCATCCTCGTTATTATAGTTAACTTTTAAGAAGGAAAAGGGGCGAAGAAACCAACAAAAAATAAATTATGCAGAAGTTTGTAACTAAGCTCCACCTGTGAATTTTCGGAAGTTTATCCGACACTTATTCTTAAATCTTAACCACTATTTTCTACTAGATTAAGATGTTCAATTATACAAGAGAAAGTGACTGAGCAATCTTCTGTACCATTCCTGTACCTTTTGTGTACTACGAAGAACTAAAACCAAGACCCCATATAGAGACATAGATAAACCATATTTGTCCTCTATCCTCATCGTAACAAGTTTATATGACTTTTTTAATTATTAGTATCAGTTCAATTTCCTCTATCTATACAAGTATTAATATTTCCTCGGACAAATTGAACTAATTTTACAATGAAGTAGTTCTTGAGATTGCAATTAGCATTCAGACCTTATTTGATCATTTGACTGTAGCACATCTTCTTTTACTGGAATTCTTTAATAACATAATTTAATTATTTGAGCTGTTCAAAAATTATGCCTATCTTCCATTAATGTAATTCCTGACAGGTGGAGTGGAGTGGTGGCTCCAAAACAATGGATGAAGCTCTTGCAAGGATACACCAGAGAGAAGAAGCAGCATTGCGGCGTGAACGAGCCATGGCATATGCATTTTCTCATCAAGTACGTCACTATAAATACTATTGCTATTGTTTTGAAAATTGGTTTGGCTTGCGTTCAGTTGGAAACACTAGAAACCTGCCCGCCAACAAGTCCGGTTATAGCCTAAGAACCATTATTAAAAACATCCTAACCCGTTCAGACCGCCCGATCAATTGAGAATCAGATGAACTGCCCCGGCCTTGCCAGGTTTCTCAGTTGCATTTTTTTTTCCGAGGAGTGATTCAACCTTGACATATATAATGCTTCAGATAATTAATTATTTATTTTTACCCCTGGTTTGACACAGGTTGAATCCTTAGATCCTTGACCCTTTTCATTTTAGGGTGCAATCCTAGCTGGGTTTTAAAACATTGAAATATTTCCTTAATTCTTTTATCCTATAAAACGAAGTATAAATATGAAAAACGTCTTGCAGTGGAGAGCCAACTCCAACCACCCGAACTTTAGATCTGGTAACCATGACATTGGCAAAGCGAATTGGGGCTGGAGCTGGATTGACCGATGGATTGCAGCTCGACCTTGGGAAAGCCGAGTTGTCCCATTGCAGTCAAGTCCAAAGAAATCACTTGGTTGCCAGTCGAGCAAGACTAACAGAAACAAGAATTCACCAACAATCGTAGCACCAGTTTCAGTAATATCAATTTCTCCTAAGGGGAAGGGAAGACCGCCACAAAAGCCTGAAAATTGTCTTATGGAGCAGCTGAGAAGATGATAGATGCTAAAAAAGTAAACAACTAATCCAAAGAGGTGAAAACGAAGAGAGAAAAGGAAATATCTTAATAGATAGTTACTATAGATGATACATGCTCGAGGAGATTGTCAAATGCAATTTGGTACGTAGCAGAGAAGAGGTCAATTTTATCACGAGTTCCTGCTTGTTTACTCCAATGGGGGCGATGCAACGGCACATTTGTCATCTACAGAAAATAAAAAAGAATAACACGAATTCCGGATTGACGTGGATGTGAGTTTCTTCTATTACTTCTTGTAACATATATTTGTCTAAAAAAAAGAAAAGGTGTTATCAGCAGATTATTGTGTAAATAGAAGTCAATTATGTGTGTACTTGTGAAGATTGATGTGCTCTACTAGCACCTATTTGAGAGTTTTCCTGCTGTCTCTGTTTCCTTTGAGTTAGCAATGATATTTTTTTTTTCATGATTATTTCATATTTGAAAGCTTGCTTGTTTATTGGATGATTTCTTGTTTATACAATTAAATGTTTCGAAATTCCAATGCCTATTTTGTATTGGACAAAATCGGACACAAGATTTGAACTTCTTTTTGTTTCTTAATACTATCGACTGATATTTAGGGCAACTTTTCCGTGGAAGGTGTAAAACGTTTTCCTTCTTTTTACTATTCACCTGTTTGATTGCACTAATTTTTTAGGGAAAACGTTTTCCAAGTTTTTCGAGGTACAAGTAGTTGATGCACAAAAGTTAGAAAATATTTTTTCACCATATTGATGGGAAAATATTTTCCATATTTTTGACCCTTTTTTTTTAAACAATTGGAACACATTCCAAAGTGAATGGTAAAAAATTTATCATTTAATTGACAATTTGTATAAAAAATAAAGTAAAATGAACACAAAAAAAAATTTCAAAAATTAATTTTTTAATTTTTAATTTTTGTTTTTACAATCCAAACAAATTTTAATACAGATTGTAAAAAATTTATCCCAAAAAGTAACAATTTGCATGAAAAATAAAGCCAAACGGATTATGTGGAAAATTATATCAATCAAACACTATTAATTACAATTCCCTGTAAAACAAATTCTAGACAATTCAATTTCCTGTCATTCATTTTTTTTCCACCCATTTTTCACCCTTGCAATCAAACGGATCCTTATTCTTCTTTCAAATTCATATATGCAATTACATAATCAGCTTTTAGGGTGGAATAATCAATAGAATATATGAAATAGCTTCGAGCAAGGCTCGAGTGAGGTTCACCTTGAGACTAGGAGAAGGCCTAGACTAAAATACAAGTTAATCCTCTGAATTAAGGCTACAGAAGGCATACTAACTGGTATACTGATTTGATCCGGGCTATTGGAATTGAAATAAGTTCGACAGCGATTTTTACAGAGATTCTTAGCAACAGCTAGTTCAGGACTCCATTGCTAGTCTTACTGTTAATGTAATATTTCCGAGAGTCGAATCTAACACTCAGCATCTCAAATGGAGGGCTGTCTGTTAGGTATAAAAATTAATATAGACCATATCATATACTGATTTTAGGCGACAAAGACAGACCGAAAAAGTAATTTTGGGTCGTAACAGAGACCGTATAGAGTGTAAATACTAATATACATGAAGTCTGGTTGAGCTGAATTCAAGTGTGTTAAATTAACATTATAGTCCTCTTTACACATGAATTTAAGTGATTCGCCACGATCATGTTACTTTGCCTAGTCACATTTATTAATATAAGGTAAACTTCTGAATTTACACCTGTCATTTAACATCGAATTGACTGAAATAATTCGTGAACATTTTATTGTTTGTTTAGGATAGCTTAAAAAGTTAGTATCAAAGTTGGCAATTAATTTTAACCACACATTTTATGATACCCATAACTTTTACTAATTTTTCTTTCACTCATTTAGAGCCCGTTTGGCCTCTATTTTATTTTCATTTTCATTCTCATTTTTTTCTCTTTCTTCATTTCAACCACACATTTTTCAAATAAAATAATATTACACACAAATCTAAAATTTTTCATCATTTTTTTACCACACATTCTTCTATCAATCACTATTCCAAAATTCTATTTTCATTAAAATCAACATCAAACACACTCTTAATTTAATTAACTTTTATCAAATCTGCTAAACTTTTATCAAAAGTTTTGTCAAACAACCCTTACACCTTTTACAACCCTTTAAAGTTCTTGAATAATTCTATATAGACAAAACTATTCACTAAAAACAGAAAAATAGAAAAGATTCTCCATGTATTTTGTCCATTATACCCTAATATTTAAAAGATTGCAACCAAGTCATTATAATATAAAAAGAAATACAATAAGGTCCTAAACTATTTAAAAATTTATGAATCCAAAACCTTTAATAAGTTTAACTTCTGATATTATACAAAATTTTATTGATCTAAAAACTGCAACAAAAAGTACACTAAACCATTTAGGAGAAGAATTAAAAAGTTTCTTTACAAAATATTTAGATTCAAAATTAAAATATAAAATACTTATATAGATAGTCAAACAATTAGAATTGAAAATTATATACATAAATAAATTGTCAATCTAGAAAAAAAGAATCAAAAAATTAAATATAATCATTGAAGAAAAAGTTTTAACAAAAGATAGTGAATTCTATAAATTTTATTGTGATTTATTAAATACTTATGAAAATATTAGTTGGATTTCAATAATAGAACAAAGATAAAAAGAATTTTAATATTAGACTGTGAGATTTTGAAGACGGTCATAATACCCCCCCCCCATTCATTTGGTATCAGAGTCATAGATCATAATCATAAAATGATAATAGAAGATCTAGAAAATAAATATAAAATAATAAAAGAAAGATTTAATATAATAATATCAAAAGCTATAATGAAAGAAGAAACTTTAAAAATCATACTTATAAAACTAAAAGACGTACCCTTAGAAATCAGAAAAGAGATAATAGAAAAAGTAAAATTAAATATAGTAAGAGATTTTATAATATGAAAAATCATACTAGAAGTAATAGATCAAGAAGAATATACTGCTATAATAGAAAATATAAGTAATTATGGGAATTAGAATTAAAAAGATAGATAATTATAATGAATTAGAAGAAGAAAAATAATATCAAATATTTTATGAACTTATACCTAATAAATTAAAAATATTAACATTAAGTATAATTAAAAAATTAACTAGAGAAATAAAAGAACAAATATTACAAGAACTAATTATAGGATCTATAAAAGATAGATATATATATGAAATGATTAATAGAGAATTTGAAAGTATTTTATATCATAGAGAAATATATGAATCATCATAAATATAATAATGAATAATGATAAAACAGGAAGAAAACTAAATAACATCGTTAAAAATCTAAATAAAATACAAAAAAAAAACCTCAAATATACTATTGACACCAGAAGATATAAAAGAACCACAAGAAAAAATGCTAGTAAAACTGAAAATAAAAAAACTAGAATTGAAAGCAAAATATTTTAAAACTATAAAAGAAGAATTAACTAATGAAGAAATAGCAATAAAAAGTTTTAATAAAATTATAGAAGAAAATAAAGATAAAAAATATAGGTTATCATACTTATTAGAAGCTAAAAGTGATCAATCAAGAATATAATGTATTTTTTCAGAAAATTTTGAAGACTTAAAGAAATTGATAAGAGGATTAATAGATGAAATTAAAGAAATAAGAGATGAAGTAAGAATGTTAAAAATAGAGAAAAAAAAATAACAAGAATAAGAAAAAAACATGTAGAAGCAGAAGGATAATATGAATCCGAAAATATGGATGATAGATTTAGAAGAGAGATATTACCAATAATTTTAGAATAAGAAAAAAAATTTGAAAAATATACAGAAAAAAATGAAAAGATAAAAAAGATGATGAATGAAGAAATAGAAAATTTAATAGAAAATTTTGATCAATTAAGTATAGAAGAATTAAAAAATTATAAAGTAATAATGAGTACTGGTGGATGACCAACACCTGCACCTGGAAGTACAAGTAATACTCCAAAATTAGAATTTCCTGAATTACAAAGATGATATGCACCAATGCTACATAAACCTTACAGACAACACTATGATAGAATTATACCACAAACTAGAATAGAAAAATATAATGACCAATTTACCCCAAATGCAGATTATAATAAACCAATAAATTATAGAGGAGCAAAACTAGACTTAGATGGTAAAATAGAAACTAAGAAAGCCTTATTATAATGGGCAGATACAATGATATTATTTTTTTTATATAACCAAGATGACACATTAGTATCTACGGATAGAAGAATTGACTATTTAATAGTATCATTTGAATGAGATGTAAGAAATTGGTGAGAAAGAGTAACTGAGGATACTAAATTATTAATGAGAAGAAATATACAAACAGAAATGCAAAAAATTCACAAGATGGAATAAAAAAGTTAGTAGAATATATATCAGATGAATTTTTAGGAGAAAATTAGATAAGAAATTTAGAAGACGAAGCTAGAAGAGAAAAATTAAAAGCAAGATTATGATTAATAAATATCATGACATGTGATATGTGTAAAATAAAAGAATATACATGTCAATTTAGAAATTTCTATTATATACAATTTTATAATAATGAAAATCAAGAACCATATTTAGAAATGTGTTTTGCTAAATTACTAGGAATATGGAATATATATTTTAAGATAGAGTATGAAAGATATATATAAGATAATCTTATACCAGATACATTAGGAAGTAGAATAAAATTTTTATTTGAAAAATTAGCAGAAATATGTAAAAATAGATAATTAATGAAAAAATCTGAAAAATTAACAAGAATTTGTTGTGAAGATATAGATAGACCTATCAATTGGGGATGTGAACCAAAAAGAAAATATAAAAGAAAATTCAAACAAAAAAATTATAAAAAAATACAAACATTTTAAAAAGAAATATCAAAAATCAAATAGAAGATATTATAAAAGAAAATATCAACCAAAGAAAAAAGAATTTTAAAAAAACAAAAAAAACAATGTAAATGTTGGAATTGTGGAGAGATAGGACATAGAAACCCTGATTGTACTAAAAAGAAGGTTAGAATTTTACAAAAAGAATATGAAGAGATAGCAAGTGATTTAGAAAAAATATCAGATATTAGTGAATATGAAGGAGAAGAAGTTTATATATCAGAATCAGAATGAGTCAGGAAATAGAGGAAGCATAAACTATAGAAGAAAAACAAGAAATGGAAAATTTTGAAAGATATGGATTAAAAGTAACATTTGATAATAATACATTCAGAAAAATAGAAAAATTATCATTAGATTTAAAAATAGAAAAATAGGAAATATTAGATAGAATATTTATAAGTGAATACCATAAGATAGAAAAATCAATAGATATAAAAACAGTTTCAGGAAGCCATAAATTAGCATTATTAACTAAATTCACAGTCGATCAATTGATGACAAAAGTAAAAGGAAAACAAAAAGAAAAAATACAATATGTTTATCGAGCAGGAATACAACTAATGTTCAAATCCTTATTTAGAGAAGGAACAGATTCACCAATAACAGTAAGTTTACATGATGGAAGAATAATAAATACTAGCGATAGTCATTTAGGAATTATAGAAAAAAATTTAGCATATAAAAAGTTAATATTTACAAGTTATCCAAAATATTGTGTATCAACAAAAGATAAAGATTTTAATGAAGTATTAGGTTTACATTTTCAAATGTATAGAAATGATATTATGGAAGAAGGAAATCATATAATGACTATAAAATACAGAGTATTATATACATTTACCAATTCAAATTATGAAAATATTTACTCTAAAAAACCTTATATAGAATTCATAAAGAATGTAAAGACATATTAAATATTGTAGAGCCAAATAAACAATTAAATCTTTTACCAGAAATATATGATTAGAAATATCTAAAACAAAACTAGATATAACAGAAAAAATAGAAAATAATTTTTTTATAGAATTTAAAGATGGAAGATTAAGAAGAAATAATAGTATATCTATAATACCAGGAAGACCAAGTATAAGTCGAGAAATAATGATAAAAAGAAATATAGGAAATATGCAAATATATGAAAAATATTTCAATAGAATAGAATATATATATAAAAGGGAAAAATATCATAATTGATACAGGAGTAGTAAACTGTAATATATTACAAAATAAAGATAAAGGATTAACAAAAAGAAATGTAGAACCTTCTAAATATATCAATTTTGATGGAAAAACATATATTAGTAAATTAGAAGTAAAAGTAGCAATAGTATTAGATGGAGAAGAAATAATAATACCATATTACGTTGATGATAGTATGGGAAACCATAACCATATATTACTAGGAATGAGTTTTTTACAAACCATAAATAATTATAACATTAACAAAGAAGGAATCTATATGACACATAATAATAAGACAATATTTTGTCCAAAAGAATGAACAATGTAATAACATTTCCATTAGGAGTATATGTACAAATTACTATAGTGAAAACCAATAAAACAACACGTGCCTTAATAGATACAAAAAGTGATATAACTATTGTAAAAATATTCTTATTAAACAATTGAAATAATGATAATATTATAAAGATTACAGGTGTCACAAGGATATCCACGTCTATTACTAAAAATAGAGAAAAAAGATAGAAATCTTATTAGGAAGTAAACAAATAACTATAAATAAGGTATATGCTTATGATATATTAGAATGTGATATATTATTAGGAAATGACTTTATACAATAATTTCAATATTACCAACAAAATAACTATATGATTATGTTAAAAACACCATGTGGACATTTACTAAAAATATCAAGAGAATTCAAATCATACAGAGTCCAGCCAACTCAGCGTGGTGAAAGGATAGTACAAATACCAATAAAAAAAATATCAAAATACAAAAAATACAAACAACAAAAAATCAGAAATGATAAAAGAAATAATAAAAAAGATAGGAAATATTTATAATGAAAATTCATTAGCTTATTGGAAACCAGAACATCCAAGAGCAAAAATAAAACTGACTGAGAATGTAATAATAAGAGTAAAACCAATGATGTATACAATACAAGATATTCAAGAATTTAAAAAATAAATTGAAAAATTAAAAGATATGAAATTAATTAGAGTTAGTAATGAATCACATAGTAGTCTAGCCTTTATTGTAATGAAATACTCTGAACAAGTGCGAGAAAAATCAAGAGTGGTTATAAATTATAAAGAATTAAATAAATATACAAAGTTTGATGTATATTTTCTACCAAATAAAGATGCTTTGATAAACCTTGTAAAAGGAAAAGAATATTATTCAAAATTTGACTGTAAGTCAGGATTTTGGCAAATTAAGATGAAAGAAGATTCTATACCATATACAACATTTAGCACACCTTAAGGTAAGTATGAATGGATAGTTATGCCATTTGAATTAAATTCTTTAAAAAATATAGTGATTTCTTATTAGTATATGTTTATGACATACTAATATGTTCAGAAAATAAAAATGATAAAAAAAAATCATATTATAAAATTCTTAAAAGAATGTCACAAAAAAGAAATAGTCTTATCGAAAAAGAAAGCTATTATAAAAAAATCGGAGATTGAATTTCTTGGATTAATTATAGATACGAATGGAATAAAATTACAATCTCATATATTTAAAAAGATAGAAAGTTTTCCTGATAAATTAGAATCTAATGAACAAATACAAATTTTTTTATGATATTTAAATTATGGAGAATGATTTATTGAAAATCTTTCAAAAAAGAGATATAAAATACAAATTTTATTCAAAAAAATCAATATTAAAGGATGGAGTGAAGACCATACAGAAATAGTTAAATCATTGAAAGAAGAATCTAAGAATTTACCAAAATTAAGATTACTAAATGAAAAAAATAATTTAATTATTAATACTGATACCTTAGATAAATATTGGGCAGCAATAACAAAAACAGATTTAAATGAAATATGCAGAAATAAATTATATCACTCATGAAAAAGAATTATTAGCAATTATTAGAGGAATAAAAAAGTTTTCATTATTTTTATATTATCTAAGAAATTTATTGTTGAAACTGACAATTCCCAAGTTGCAGGACTTGTTAGAAATAAATTACCAATGTGACCCCAATATAGAAGGTTACATAGATGACAAACATATTTGTCATTTTATAATTTTGAGATTATTCATATTAAACGAAAAATAATTATCTTGCTTATTTTTAAGCAGGAATATTGAGTTCGAAAATGGATAATATTAAACAAATGATATCAGAGATGAAATTTGCGACAACATATGCCAAAAAAGAAGCAGATGATATAAAAATTGGGATGAAGGCATTAGTTGAGATCTTAAGTAATAATTTTAAACTGTACTTGAGATCAGTGAATCTCATTCCAACGTTACCAATGAGATGAAATACAGAATTGATGCTCTTGAAGTACAATTGATGTCTACTGATACAAATAAAGATACAATGGTTGATGTTTTGACACAATCCTATGATATCAAACATGAATACCATCAGGTACCAAGAAGTGATCCACCATGCGGAAGCAGCAGTGGACCAAAGAAAGATATTATGATCCAACGTTCCAGAACGATAAAAATTGGTGATAATCCTAAAAAGATTATTATCAATGAAGAACATACAAGATCAATTCGGATACAACCAGATGAAGAAGATGAAGTCTCTTTGTCTCCAAAAGAAGAAGAATATAAAATCTTTACTAAAATAATTTATGAATTATAAACAAGTGTTTTATAATTTATGATGAAAGAATTTGATCCAGTCATGGTTAAAATGGCAGCTGATTATGGATATCTGGATTTAATTTATCCAAATAAATCTCTTAAAGAAATAGATAGATTTGATGACATATTTAAATCTCAAGTCTCAAAATATGCACATGGACGATCTATTTATTTAAAATTTTATACGATCAGTCCAGAAGTCAAAGATGGAATTTTCTACTCAGCAGAACATATAATCACCATCGAACATATTAGAAGAAATTTTCAAATGGATGTAGGGAATATTGATAAACCAGTACCAAAGTTTACAAAATCATGGATAAAAAATAGAAGAATGGTTGGATATAAAGTCCTTTATAACATGACAAAAAGTCTTTATGATAAAAAAATACAGATGCATATGTCAATATAATGGATGGACACTTTTGACTAATGATGAGAATAAAAAATCTGAAGTTTTGAAAGATTTTATCACTAAATTTGACACACATCAGATTTCTGGTGCCATTGTAACATTACAAAGGGCATGTGAAGCAAGAGGTTGTCCCACTTGCCAACAGAATAGAGATTGAAAACAACAGGTACCAACAAAGAACTCCAAAGGGATAAGGATGACATGACAAAAGGAGCCAGCTGCATATGAAGACAATGATTGAAGGACAATTATGGATAAACTATGCTCTTTATTAAAAAAAAAGATGTGATACAAAGAAGCTGCATGTGATAGAGGGCCCATGAGGCTCTTGATAAAAAAGCATGAAGCATAAGTTATTGATATTATGATGTAAGCAATGATGTAATTTAGCTTCAAATTTGTGTATAAATAGAGGCATTTGAGCTGATGAAAGGGCAGAGTTGATTGAACACTCGAGTTGTGAGTTCACAAAACAATCTTCTGTCTTTCATTGTAATCAACTTTCAGATATCAATAAAATTCCAAGTTATTTCATATCTAAATTGTTTCATAGATAATATGAGTTTCTAAATACTTCGTCCCATAAATTCTTGAAAGATTTAAGAAGAAATTATTTCTTACTTAAAAAAAAAAGAGTTTTCTCTAGTTAAGATCGATAGTCTAAATTCAAAGAATTGACACATTGAAGGTGAAAAGTTGGAATAACAATTGTCCTGTGAAGGCAAGAGGCCATTGAAGGGAGTTGTTTGTAGATCCAGAGCCTGAAGGTTACTTTATTCTAAGAATAAAGATCTGAAATCGAAACTAAGGTAAAACTATTATTTTTTGTTAAATTTAGAAAGATATCTTCTGAAATCTTACAGAGTCGTCGGGATTACTCATTTGAATGTTTGCATGTTTAAATTATCTAAATATTTAATATTTATTTTGTTAGTATTATTGACTATTTTAAGATTTATAAAACATGTTAGGATATACAATTAAATGATTAGATAACTTATTAGAAAAATTATTAGAAAAATAAATAATATTATATATATCAAATGCAAAGATTAGATGAGTTTTCTGAGGAATATTACATACTTGCAGAATGTTTTGATAGATATATTGCAGATTATGTCAGTCTATTAGATTAGAGGATGGATTATATGTTAAAATTCAAAATAGAAGAAATAGATGACAAAATTAAAAAACTATTCTAAATTATGGATATATTGTGCAATATACAAAAATTACATAAGAAAATGATATTTATGTCTTTTTAATTCTACCACATCATCAATTTCAAATCCCTGTTTTTGAGTCTGTCTTTGACTCTGAACGAATAGCATGGTCCAAAGTTCTTTTTACTGATACGCTTAGCCTCTGTCCATGTGATTCAACCCTTTTTCTGAGAATAAATTTGGTAAAAAACGATAGTTTTTTGAGAATTTGTTGTTAAAAAGTAGGAAATTTTTTGGTTTATAGGTCGGGAGAAACTGAGTTTTAAAGAAAGATGTTGGCTCAATTATAAAATGCTTTATTGCATACTATATGCTGATTCTGAAAAATAAAAAATAAAAAAAAATAAAAAACTTTTTAAAAGTCAAGAATTCATTTTGGACAAAATTAGAAGTTAATGTGGGGTGTTGTACTTTGCCATTGTGATTGACTTGTGGAATGCAAATAAAATTTTTTGGTTAATATTATGCTAAAAGTTTAAGAGGCAAATAGACAGTTGGGTAATTTGTTGTGACATTGGCTTGAATGGACTCAGTGCTTGAATTGCTTTTACAAATTGCTATAATAAATTTGCCCTCTTCCATTCTTCACATGGGATCCATTTCCTACTTGAAATTCTACACATCCTAAGTTATAAAGAGAAAAAGAGAGAAATTGGACAAACTCACCAACCAAATAAAGCAGGATAGTCCCTAAATGAGTAAGAGAGAAGCCCTAGCCTGCCTCCCCATTTGGGCCAGGGTTTCCATTTTACTATTAAACTAGAAAATCAGATTAATGAGTTGTTTTGCTAAAAATAAGTTATGGTGCGTTTGGTTTGTGTTTCTATTCTCTGTTTTCAGTTTTGAATATTTTGAGGGATTATTTTAAGATTGTAGAAAACGCGTTTGATTTGTCATTTTAAAAAACTGTTTCTCAAAACAAAAAATTAGAAAATGCGTTTAGTTTAAAAATTTTAGAAATAATTTTATGACATTTTTTTTTTCAATTAATTTGATTATTTAGTAAGAAATCAATTTTATGCTAATATGTGATAAAAAAAATTTTAAATTTGTATTTGAGTAGGTTTTGTATGATTTATTAATTATTTTAATTTGAGAAAATTTTAAGTTCATTTTCATTGTTTTGAGTGTTTTAAAATTCAAAAAGTCATTTTGAGTTTTATGTTGTATAATTTTCTTTGTTTTCGAAAATGTATTTTTGAAAATAACATACTAAATAGGTTTTGAGTGTTTTAAAAATTTGAAAACCAAAAATGATCTCAAAATAGCAAACCAAATGCATTACGAGTTTCTGAATTTTGGCTTCTTTTCTTCAAAAGCATCACATGCATGTAAATTTTCTTAGTTGCTCAAGTTTAGAGGGTGAAAATCCATCCTTCTTTTTATGTCAATTTTGTTCCTTTTTTACTCACTTTTAAGCAGTGTTCTAAAAAAGTGGTGTTTAGGTACGAAACTGGAGAAAAACGTCCTACCTCATACTTTTTTTTTTGCGCTCTTTTTTTTTTCTTTTTCTTTTTTTTTGTATTTTTATATATTTGGTATGTAATATTTTATTTATTAAATAAATTTAAAATTTAAAATTAATATTAAAATTAGAAAATATTTTTTTTACGCCTAACTCAAAATTAAGTCTTCACGCCTTGTCATATTTTACGCTTTTTAGAACATTATTTTTAGAGCAATGCTGTATACAAAGTTGGATTACAAAATTGGTTGACAAAATAAATATACACCAATCATTTTGAAAATAATTATTAAATAATTTGAAATCAATGATCACGATTTTGCCAACACTTATTTTGTCAACCATTTTTGTCAATCATTATTGTACAACTAGATTAATTGTTATTTTTAAGCAATTTTTTTAGTACTTCTTGGACATCTAAATAAATTATATGCTGACCTCCCTCCATATGAGAGGGATGTAAAGCACACTGTACAATCCCCTCACAATAGGGGGCTCGCACATTTTTTTATATTGGTGCGGGCCCCCTGTTGTGAAGGGGCTGTAGGTTCAGATTAATCGAAAAAAAATTAATCTATTTTTATCCCGGTGTTGACACGCTAGGTTACACGATTTCATTGCGCCTCTCACATGGAGTTCAGACCCCACGCTCAATAAATGTGTGGAGTTCGACCCCTATGTGAGATATGCGATGAGACCGGATAAATGAGCATGTAAAACAACTGTTTACATGTAGGGGGATTGCATTAAAAAAAAAATATGGCAGTATACATGCTAGGTCATGCCGTAAGCTAGCCCACCTTAAGATTAGGATCGTGTCAAGCTAAAATGTAGAGACCTGATGGGACAAGTCAATATAAGCTATGTTTTTATTCAGGCAAAAAAGTTACAAATTAAAATTCGTTCCAAGTCAAATTTTTTTCAATAAAATAATTTAATACGTAAAGTCAAAATTTTTTCTTACTTTTTAATTACAAAAAATAATTTTTAACAAAATATATTCGTAAATAATGGGGTTCAAACAGGGCGGAGCCTCTGTTTGTCACCCATTATTAAGAGAAAATAAGTTTTTAAATATTGAATTTTTGGAAAATATATAGTTAAATAGTAAGAAATTTTTTTGAATTTACGCGCGAAGTATTTTATTAAAAGAATGTGTAGTTAAAAATAAGTTAAAAAAAATTATGAAATAATGATAAACAAATATGAGCTAAATATATACTAATATATTTTCTTCTGCTTTAATATTCATTTGCCATTTTATTAATTAGACTTGACAACTATGAAATGTACCTTTAAGGAAAGAGATGTGACAAGAGAAATTTTTTTTACCCCCTGAAAATGGGTAAAGTGTTATCTTTTAATCTGAATAGTATATAAAGCAAAAGTACTGAATAATGACACTTTTAGCATGCTCTTCTTTATTACAGCAGATAATATAACAAGCATGCAATTAATATAACATAAAACTTGATGGAATTAACGATAGACATCACAGATTAACATATAATAAGATCAAAGCAAAGCAATTATATATTCTACGGTTTGAAAATTCTAATTGCTTTCTTGTAATCTGAAAAAAACTGCTGCAATTTTAATGTAATTATTGAAGTCCCTCCTGAAAATCCAAAGTAAAAACTAGATATATGAGGAAGTTAAAGAAAATGAATTATTTTTAAAACAAATAATTAATTACGTACCATGCAAGAAGAAGACTTCCATAATGGTGCTAGGATTCATTATGCAGAAAAGTAGGAGGACTTGTAGCAGGTTGCTTGCTGGAAACTGGGATCTTAACCTCTGGTTCTTGAAATGGTGCAGATATTTTTGATAAATCTTGAACAAATCCAACGGCAGTGATTGGGGTTCTCAATGGACTGTAAACTGGAGGATAATTTATACTGGACTGAAGGGGTTCCCTTCGAGAAAAGATCTGATTTTGGCCTAAATCTGGCAGTGAGTTTATAAAAGATTCTGCTGCCCCTACTCTTGAATTGTTAGAATTTGCACTGGCATGATTCCAAGTGAAAATTCTCTGGAGTCTAGACATTTCCATATTTGTATCCAAACGTGAAGAATTTATGGCAGGAACGAGTCCTTGTTGATAACTCGGGTAAAGAATAGGGTTAAACTCGTCATTAGGGTAGGCCTGAAACTCAGTAGAAGGTGATGGTGTAGCACTATTGTTCTTTGAAAAGAAACTCAAACTGCAAATGGGGTCGTCTTCTTTGTCCAAATAATTACTTTCTTGATGGATCTTCAGATCTGGGGACTGATCTTCTTGGACCGTTGATCTCATCAATGGCGGCTCATCAAGTGCATCAATGGCGGCTTTAGCTTCCTTCATGAGCCAATCAATGGCTTTACTGGGACGGTCATAGCCAAGCCTATCTTGCACATCGTAGAACTGAATTGCAGTATTTGGTGATAGTCTAACCCGGCGGTCCCTCGGGCCACTTGCAGTGCAAACTTTGCTGTGCCTATCTTTTCCTCCGGTGGATCGAACAACCCGGCCTCCATGAACTTCTATAATCTCTCCTTTTGCTCCTTTCACTTTGGATTTTGATGGTGCCTGGTTGAAACTGAAACCCTCTTGCATTCTCTACATGAACTGAAAATTTTTTATTATTAAAAATGACGACTGTTGACCTCAAAATCTTGTCGACCTGTCCAACTTAGAAAATCTGCACACAAGAAAGTTCATTTAATTTGATTTTTCCAAACCATGTTGGTTGCCAATACTAGAGCAATATCAATATCAATAGCACTATGGACGTTTAATTAAGCACTGTATCAGAGAGAGAGAGAGAGAGAGAGAGAGAGAGCGCTTTGGGGGGTAATGAATTGAACAGCAGGAAAAGAAGTAAAGGAGCCCACCCATTTGGTTCATTCACATTTCACTTTCTGCTTAGGTTACTTTCTCCAAAGTACAAATGTTTGTTTTTACAGTTACTTTAAAATGATGATTGAAACACAGGTCACCAGTGAGTGTATGAATATCAATAATATCTTCCCAGTATGATAGTAAGGACTTTGCTACACGAATCTCGCGGTTGACCGTGAGAATGACACCTCCCACACAGATGAGGGGGTGTATTTTTTATTTACGTGAGGATCCACACATTCATGTGAGGACGTGGTCAAGTAAGGTGTCATTCATGCGAGTTTAGTGATTTTACCCATGATAGTAATGCATCGGGTGGAACTTAAGGTAGAAAGTGACCTCTATAATAGTGGGTGCGCAAGTGGGGGTTGGGGTGGGGAGGGTAGGACCGTAGGAGGCATACATCATGATTTTTTTTATGGGTCCCTCCTAAGCTTGAGGAAAAAGGGTACTGCATGCAATCATGCGTTTTCTTTCTTTTGCTCTTTCGATAAAGAATTATACTAAACAAACATAGTCATTGACATAACGATTGTCACTTTCCTTACATGAGTAGGTCCTACGTGAATAAAATAATATTTTCCTCTCATATGTGTGATGCTTGCCAGCCGTTATGTCAACTGCTATGTTCGTATAGCATTTCCCTTCGATAAATTCAAGCTGGGTCCCCAACCTTTATAGAGTGTGACGATTCGTGGCATGCAGTTCTCAATGTTAGAGATGGCAACGGGTTGGGTATAGAACGGGTTGGCCGTTTCCAACCCCATCCCATGGGGTATTTTATCACCTTCCTTCGTCCCCATATCCAATTAAAGTTGGACAAGGCCATATCAGGATGAGGCAGCGCAAGTCTACTATCCCATTTATCGTTTCGTTTATTTTTTTTATTTTTTTGTTTTTATTTTTTAATTTTAATTTTTTATATATTTAGTTAGTCAATATGATTACTTTTTTTTCCCCAATTTGTTATGAACAATTCATGTTCTCTTTAAAAACATAATTTTTTTTTGTTTGATAAAAAACTTAAATTTGAAATTAACTTTAAACGTGGTAGATAATGGAATGGAGACTATATTTTTTGTACCCTTTTTGGGGGCAATGACCCCTGTCCGATTCCCTTCCCATTTACCCAACAAAGCGGGTAATTCACGCCCCATTCGGGGTGGATCTCATGAGTATTGGGTTGAACGAATTTTTTTTGTCATCCCTACTCGACATTTCAAAAAGTATATATGCATCTTTGAAAATTGTCAATTTGATGGTTAAAAGGTTCAATTTTAATGTAAATTACCATTATAACCCTAGTGTCAAAACTAAGATTGCGGGGTAAATTGTGTACAGAAGTGTTTATGTTAATGCATGTTCATTATAGTAAGGGAATTCTTACAATAGGGAAATTATAACAGTACTAGAATATTTACAGTATCTTTAATATTTATAACATTGTGAAAGATATATAGAAATTGATTTTGTTAATCAAGTCATAAAATCTTTCAAGTTGATGAACTTTGTGAACACATCAGCACTATGACCAGTTGAGGATATCGAGCCGAGAAAACAATATTTGCAAAATATGTTGACGAATAAAATGACAATCACCGTCAATATTTTGTTCACTTGTGAAACACATCATTGTTAGCAATTTGTGTAGTACTCTGATTGCAATGGTATTGATGAGTCGTAGAAGAATATATGATTCCCAATATCTTATATTAACCATCTCATCCAAATGAGTTCAAATGTAGTATTTGCTAAAGCTTGATACTCTGTTTCAATGCTTGAACGAGTTTTGATTATCTTCTTCTTACTTTGTCATAAAATAAGAGAACCAACTTAGAAGAAACAATATTATGTGGTGGATCACCGATCGATGGGACCATCACCTCAATCAACATTAGAATAGGCTCGTAACTAAAGAGGATATTGAGTCAAAAATTGAAGTCCACACAATATAGTCCCTTTGAGGTAGCATATAATATGGAGAACAAAGACAAAAATGAGTATGTAACGACCCGGACCTTGTGCCCAAGTCGTTATATCATACGTACTGTCCACTTTGAGGCCCACTTGGCCCTTCACGAATTTCTATCGTGTTCTCCAGGATTCGAATCCAAGACCTCCATCATATGAGAGATTTAAGTTGAATCCTGGTACCAATTTAATCCTGGTACTAGTTGATGGAGGTATTGAGTTCGAATCCTGGGAAAAGCGATAGAAATTCGTGAGGAGCCAAGTGGGTCTCAAAGTGGACAGTACGTATGATATAATGGTTTGGGCGCAAGGTTTGGGTCGTTACAGAGTAGTTCGAGGAGCTGACACGAATTGCCTAACTACATGAACTACACATGCCATATCTGGACATGTAAGTGTAAGATGAACTAAACTTCAAACCAACTGTCAATAATGGTTAGGATTTTCTACGCACTATCAACATTAGTGAACTAGACATTAGTCTCAATAGGAGAAAATGTAATTTTGTTATCATCCAAACTAACTCGAGATATCATATCTCAAGCATATTTAACTTGGGAAAAGTAGTATCATGATATACCATCGAAAGAGACCTCTAGAAGGGCTTAACAAAAAACTATCAACTCGCAAAATCGAACCAAATCATTATTTTGGTCTACATGAACTTCTCAAAGTTTGAGTTTTGAGTCGAACCAAATCGCTTATAATTGGTTTGATTTAGGTCTCAATACTTAAATTTTTTTGCAATTGAATCAAATCATTACAATTTTTTAAACAAAATCCCACTTGGTTAAAAGAAATACGATTCATTAGCTCAATCAAAATTCATTGTTCACTTATGATCAAAATTGTTTAGGGCTACTAGTGAGTAGAATGAGGCTTAGATAGTATAGATATAGTTGAATTTTGTTAATTGTTTTTTTTTAAGTGAACTTTGTTGATTGTTACGGTTAAACTTTGTTACTTCTTTATATTTAAACTGGTATTATACATGGTAATATTTGCATTTGGAAAGTTTAATTTTAAGCATTGTATTAAGATTTTAGATCTATATATATATATATATATATATATATATATATATGTATGTATGTATGTATATATATATGTTTTAGTTTGTTTGAAAAGTGTTACTCTTATGTATTATGTCGCTAGGTAAATTATGGTTTGAAAACCGAACAACAAAAAATGGTTTAGTTCAAACAAATCCAAACCATTTTAAAAGTAGGCCAATAACACCCATATCGAATTGTGTTTGTCCGTAACATCTAGTCTTTAGAAATAGCTACTTAAGCGAAGATATCCCATATCAAACTATTTGAGATATTGTTTGATCTAACCAATGCCCTCAAAGTCATCACTTGTAATAATCTTACCATCAACATAAAGGAGAATAAAAATATAACATTTATCAGTTTCACAATTTAGTAGGGCATGATCATATGAACTTGAAGAAAAGCCAAATTGTTAACCGTGTTGCTGAATGTTTCAAACTATGTGGAAGGAGCTTATGTACGATTATACAAGGCACATCGAAGATGACAAGCCTCTCTTGATGGATAGAGGTTTCATGTATACCTTAGAACGTTCAACATTGAGAAAAGCATTTTTAACATTCATTTGAGATAATTTCTATTGTCGGGCTGCATTTTTAACATTGACTAACTAATCATTTTAATGCTAAGGAAGACGTTTCACGACATGACAATGCAGAACAATACAAGTTTCGAAAATAAGTTGGAGAAATTTTTTCACCTTAAGTTCAATGTTATTATCGGTACGAAAAACATTATGGTCCGAGAGAATTGAGTTTTAATATAACAACAAATTTAGAATATATCAAACAAGGGTTATTAGCACAAAAAGTCTTTATGTTTGAAGTTTATTATGTAGAATGTCGTCACATTTCTTTTCTTTTTTTGCATTTTCACATTTCATTGTGAAAATCATTATTTTCATCAATTTTCTCAATAAAAACTATGAAAAATATACCCTTCTATTTAAATTAAACAAAAAAGAAAAGAAAAAAAAGGAATAATTGCAACCATGGTCCCAAATTTTTCAATAAATTACAAATGAGTTCCAAATAAATAATTGAAAAAATTGAAAAAAACTCAAATCACTTCATCTTCGTCTCCCACCCCACCCCACCCCCGCCCCGCCCCGCTCTACCACACCCTACCTATATCTGATTTCAGACAACTAATTGCAGTTTGTGATTTGGAGAAGAAATTATAAGCAGAGAAGAAACCCACTAAAATTTTGTCAACAGAACACATCCATTGCTATAATTGAGCAGTTTTTTAGTCTGATTTTTTTGCTGCATATAATCGATAGAAATGACAAGAAAAGGAGAGGGTGCATTTTGAATTTTCACATTTTTCTGCTTCTGGAACTGTGCACTCTGCTTGCTTTCTTCTACAGGTGTCTCAATATTAAGAGGGTTTAATGGGCAGAAAAGTTGGTTTGATAGATCCTCATAGGGTTCTTGATAATTGGGATGGTGTTTCTGTTGAGTTGAAATCTACTATTCAAAATTGGCAGTCCAACTTGCCGTTCACCATTGATAAATTGACACATTATTAGACACATATTTTTAAGCATAAGTGGCTGTAAGAGAAAAGTTGGACATGTTAATTTAAAGTGATGTGTCAATTAATCATTGGATGAACAGCAAGTTAGACAGTTAATTTTGAACAACTGATCTCAACTCGTCTAAGTTGATCCATGTAGCTGGACAATAGTCACTTGTTTTGCCTGATAGTCTAGTTATTGGTCTGCAAGCCATGCCAAATCAAAACCAATTCTTCTACTGCATATTTCTTTTTGAGATATCTTCAACTATTACATGGATTAAGAAAAAATAAGTATATTAATGTGGTTGATAGATATTGCCTTATGCAGAGGGACTCCAAGTCAGAATTTGTCTGGAATTATTTCTCCGAGCATTGAGAATTTAAAAAATCTTCAAATTATGGGTGGAGTGGGATGCTGTCTGAAATCACATATGAGATGAAGTGATTTTTGTATTTTTAGTTTTGATTTTTAATTATTTTTTTAATTATTTATTTGAGATTTATTTGTAATTTTTTGAAAATTTTGGGACTATAATTGAAATTAATTCTTTAACTTTTCTTTTCTTTTTGTTTTATTTAATTATGAGAGTATATTTCCCTTTTCACAACTTTTCATTGAGAAAATGGATGAAAATGATGTCTTTCATAATAAAAGGTAAAAATGTAAAAATGAAAAGTTCGGGGAACATTTTGCACAATGAAAAAAAGGTTGAGGAAAGTATAAATAAATTCAAAATTTGGGGACCTTTGCCTTAATTTAAAATTTTCTTTCTAGTAATACTATTTGCAGTCGTTTACTATCGTAGTCATCTATGACCAATACATGTAATAGTTAGTGATTTGATGCATTAATGTGGTAATTTTTTATTGCCCTATATATCAAATCATTAACCGTCACGTAGAGTGACCACGACAGTGAGCGATTGAAAATAGTATTATTCTTTTCTTTTTCATTTGAGTTGCCCATTGACACGTCACCATTTCTAGTAAATTTGAAGTTTTGTTTATATCCATCATCCATCTATTAACAAAATGTAACTTTGATTTAGTATTTATGAAACTATCAAAATGTAATGCAGTGAAATACTTTTAAAACAATATGAACAATATTCAAAATTTAAGTAGATTTTAAGCCTTATCATTTCATATTTCTTTTGTTGTTTATGCTCACGCTCCATAATTTAAAAGAAAATCGAAAATGAATTTCTCACTGGTGATGTATTAATGAACAAAAAGTGCAAAGTAAAATCTAATTATTTTTAAGATAAGTAAAATTTATTATTTTAACAATATTTAAACATAATAGAAAGAAAATTTTCCCAAAATCGAGTTAATGGATAAGAATTGACTATAAGAAAAAATACACACATATCTTCTCAAGAAGAGTTTCTTATTTTCTAACTCTGAAGATGGAATTGTAGGAGAACAATATAAGCATCCCACAACTAGATAAGTTACATAAAAAGAATAAAATTTTGACATAATTTTGACACTATTAACATAAACTGTTATATTACACGTATATCACTACTTACAAATTAGTTTATAAACACATGATATTGTAAGATATGATTAGATAAAAAATCTCTTCAAACAAGTATTAACAAAAATAAAAATTCAACTTTCTTTTTGACACCTCATAAATCTATAAAATTTTCTGTAACTCTTTATGTACAAGTAGTATTATTCTAACACACATATATATATGCGTGTGCGCACACAACATATTACAGTATTACACTGTATACATTCATTTAAGTAGATAATCTACATGGCAGTGTAAGTGGGGGATGTAAGGTTTTAATCGATTATGTGGACTTATATGTGAAATATTGTGTATTGGATTAAAGGCTATCAATTTTGGTTAAGTCCGTCTGAGATTTAATGCATCTAATTAAAGTATGGGCTTTTATGTGTAGAGATCAGACCTGTTCCTAATCATGATGGGCCGAATTAGGTTAACTAGGCAATCTATATATATAGAGTTATGGTCCCCAAATCACATGTTCTGTATTTATCCATTCTGGATCTCATCGTCAGAGAGAAACAAAGGAACAACGTGTTGCTCTGGAAGACTAAAGCCGCAGGAATTATTCATTACAATAACCATGTCCGATTCAGGTACGCTTCCGCATTCGGTTACATATTCTTGATGATCCAACGTGATAGATCTGACTATATTAACGGTAATTAATCTATTCCAACAACTGATATCAGAGCCAATTTCATGTTGAATCATTGAACATTATGTATTTTTGTATATTGATTCGGATTCAGATTTGGAATTAAATTAAATTGTTGAATCAAGTTGTTGAATTCGATCCATTGATACGGCTGCCTTTGAGAAATATTTAATTTACACGGCGTGCGTAAACTGTATTACTTTGAAATATTATAATAGGATTTATTTTGTCTTCCTGAATTCAGTCGTATGCCTGTGAATAATGTTGAATTGATTGTAATCAATTATTGGCATTTGGAATTGAAAGTCCATAATTACGGCTGGCTAATGGGTGAAAATTTATTCTGGTGAATATGAATTGAATTCTATTTGCTGCCATGTGAATTGTATATGAGGCTACCATGTGATACATATATACATACATACATACATATATATATATATATATATATATATATATACACACTAATTTATTATTGGGATTGAAGGTCATGTATTGCGGCTGCCATGTATATATATTCTGGGTTTCAGTTTGTAGATTTAGACGTTTCCAGTTTTTTTTGACTTTACGGTTTTGGATGAATTTTGGGGGCGGGGGTCTCTTCTGGAAATTAGGTGATTTCAGGGACCTCCATGCAATTTAAGATTAGGGTTAGGTTTTAAATATTGTATAGACTCAGTCCCTTAAGTTGTAAACTTTGATTTTTCCCCTAAGGTAAAAAAAAAAAAAAAAAAAAAAAAAAAAAATCAAAATCATCCAATTGGGCCTTTTAAAGTTTCGGGTTTAATAATTCAGTCCCTAAAGTTTTAAAATTAATTAATTTGGGCCATTAAAGTTCTGAATTTTACAATTAAGCCCTTGAAAGTTTCTAATAATCAATTTCGGATCCCTAAAATTTCTGATAATCAATTTTTGACTCATAAAGTTTCCAATAATTAATTATTAACCCCTAAAATTTTGAATAATTAATTTTCAACCCCTAAAGTTCTGAATTATTAACACTTAGGTCCCTATAGTATAAAACAAATCAAATATGCAAAATTGGCGATTTCTCTTCTCAAATTTTGGTACAAAAGACTCTTTTTAAGAGATATAATATTCGAAAGTGAATTAATTGAAGCAACATGTTGCCAAAGCAACATCTCTTGCGGAAATTAACTAATTTAGAATATTAAAAGGTGTTTGTGTATGTGTCATTCATGGAAATACTTTATCGGCCCAAAGGAAGATTAATATTCAGCCGAATTACACGTGCACCTGTGGTGATAAACATGTGACAATTATTTGGTTTAATGTGTGATCAATAAATCGCTCCAAAGAAAGGTTTATTGGTTGACATATTGTTTTATTGTTAATGTTTGATCATTACACCAAGAGTACCACTTACAAGTCAATATTTCTGTCCAAAGACTAAATATTGATGTTGTGCTAGGTATCTTGTGATGTGCCCTACCACTATTTGAGATTATTATTATTATTTGCATATTAAGGATATTCATGTGAGTTATTCAAATTAATTGTTCTTCAATTCAGTTTCAGGTTTTGCTGCTAATATCTCTGCTAGTATCAATTCAATTCCAATGCTTAATGGCACAAATTTCAAGGCATGGCAAGAGAACGTGATGATTGTTCTCGAAGTCATGGACCTGGATCTTACTTTACGGGTTGATCAACCTGCTGCACTCACTGATAAGAGTACCTCTGATGACAAGAGGGAGATGGAAAAGTGGGAACGATCAAATCGCATAAGCTTAATGGTCATAAAGCGTGGTATTCCAGAAGCACTCCGGGGCACTATGTCCGATAAGGTGACTACGGCTAAGGGTTTCCTTGAGGACCTTGAGAAAAGGTTTGCCAAGAATGAAAAGGCTAAAACTAGTACACTTTTGACAAATCTTACTTCAATGAGGTACAAAGGAAAATGAAACATAAGAGAGTACATTATGGAAATGTCTCATACTGCTTCAAAACTAAAGACACTCAAGTTGGATTTATCTGAAGACTTGTTAATGCACTTGGTTCTGATATCCCTTCCGGCACATTTCAGTCAATTTAAGGTGAGCTATAACTGTCAAAAGGAATCATGGTCCCTTAATGAGCTCATCTCACATTGTGTCCAAGAAGAGGAAAGATTGAAGCATGATAAGACAGAAAGTGCTCATCTGGCCAGCATCTCCAAGGACAAAAGGAACAAGAAAAGGAAAAATGATAAGGTAGCTGCGGGTACAGCATCACACAAGAAACAACATAAAGACCCAACTGAGAGTGGTTGTTTCTTCTGTGGAGCTGTAGGTCATAACAAGATGAACTGTACCAACTACCACGCATGGCGTGTCAAGAAAGGTATTCTTCTTCATTTGGTTTGTTCTGAGGTTAATTTAAGTTCTGTACCTAGACATACATGGTGGATTGATTCTAGTGCAACAACTCACATCAGTATGTCTATGCAGGGTTGCCTGAGTTGTCGAAAACCAAGTGATGGTGAAAGACACATCTATGTTGGCGATGGCAAGACGGTGGAAGTAGAGGCAATAGGAAAATTTAGATTATTGTTAAAAACTAGATGTTATTTGGATCTTAATGAGACATTTATTATACCGTCCTTTAGACGGAATTTGATTTCTATTTCTGCTTTGGACAAATCTGGTTATTCTTGTTCATTTGGGAATGAAAAATTTAGTTTGTTTCATGATTCAAAATTGGTTGGTTCCGGTTCTTTTTCAGGTTACGATAATCTTTATTTAATTGAAACAATTGCTTCTTTTAATGAATCCTTGCATATAAGTACTAGAGGTGTAAAGCGTAAATTAACCGACGAGAATTCTGCCTCGTTGTGGCACAAGAGATTAGGTCACATCTCCAAAAGGAGAATTGAGAGACTTGTGTCCAATGAGATTCTCGATCCCCTTGACTTTACAGATTATGATATATGTGTTAACTGTATAAAGGGAAAACAAACCAATAAAAGGAGATTTCAAGCCAACAGGACTTTAGACGTCTTAGAACTTATACATACCGACATTTGTGGACCATTCCCTACGGCTTCTTTGAATGGTCAACAATATTTTATAACGTTCACAGACGACTTTTCAAGATATGGCTATATATATCTCATTCATGAAAAATCACAGTCACTGGATGTGTTCAAAAACTATAAAGTTGAAGTTGAGAACCAACTCGGCAAAATGATTAAAAGCGTCAGATCTGACCGTGGTGGTGAATACTATGGCAGATATGACAGTTCAGGTGAATAACGTCCAGGACCATTTGCTAAATTCCTAGAGGAATGCGGTATTGTCCCACAGTACACTATGCCAGGTTCGCCCACTATGAATGGTGTTGCTGAGAGACGAAACAGAATGCTTAAGGACATGGTGATGAGTATGATTGCTCATGCTACCTTTCCAGAATCACTCTGGGGTGAAGCATTAAAGACCGCAACATATATACTCAACAGAGTTCCAACTAAAGCCACTAATAAAACCCTTTATGAGCTTTGGACGGGCAAAATGCCTATTTTGAAACATCTACACATTTGGGGATGTCCAGCTGAGGCAAGACCTTATAGGCCAAATGAAAAGAAACTGGACGCAAGGACTATCAGTTGCTATTTTATTGGATATTCTGAAAGGTCTAGGAGTTACAAGTTTTATGATCCCACAACTAAGGCAATTTTCGAGACATGAAATGCTCGGTTCTTTGAGGATGTTGAGTTTGCGGGGGGAGAAAGTGTTACAAACTTTGTCTTTGAAAAGGAATATGTTGAAATCCCTCCAATTACCATTGACAATGATTAGTCTTTTATCCCGACATTGTTCAAGAAGCAACTCCGGATCAAGACAATGTCATTGTATCTCCCTCTGAAGGTCAACAAATTGTTCCAGAGGAACAAACTTTACAGCCTCAAGAACCAATGCCATTAAGAAGATCCACTAGAGAGAGGAGAAGTGCGGTCTCAGATGATTACATCCTATTTCTCCAAGAATATGAAGTTGACATTGGCGTGGTGGAAGATGATCCTATCAACTTCCGTCAAGCCATGGAAAGTCCTAACTCTCAAAAGTGGCTCAGTGCCATGGATGAAGAGATAAAGTCTATGAAGGACAATGACATATGGGACCTCGTTCCATTGCCTAAAGGTACGAAACCCATTGGTTGCAAATGGATATTTAAAACCAAGAGAGATTCGAAAGGTGATGTAGAGAGGTATAGGCTCGTCTTGTCGCGAAGGACTTTACATAGAAAGAAGGCATTGATTATAAAGAGACTTTCTCTCCAGTTTCTTCAAAAGACTCTTTCAGGGCTATAAAGACATTGGTAGCGCATTTCGACCTTGAGTTATATCAGATGGATGTTAAGACAGCGTTTCTCAACGGTGATATTGATGAAACAATTTATATGGTGCAACCAGAAAACTTTGTATCGGATGATGCAAAGCAAATGGTTTGCAAATTAAAGAAATCCATTTATGGACTCAAACAAGCGTTTCGTCAATGGTATTACAAGTTTCATCAAGTAATCATCTCATTTGGCTTTGAGATGAATCTGGTCGATGATTGTATATACCACAAGTTCAGTGGGAGTAAGTATATTTTCCTGATTTTATATGTCGATGACATTTTACTTGCCAGCAACGATATAGGCGTATTGCACGAAACCAAGAGATTTCTAGCAAAGAACTTTGAGATGAAAGATCTTGGTGACGCCTCTTTTGTATTAGGAATTCAGATACACCGAGATCGTTCCCGGGATATTCTTGGATTATCGCAAAAGGGTTATATCGAAAAGGTGCTTAAAAGATATGGCATGCAAGATTGTAAACCAGGTGACACCCCTGTGACTAAAGGAGATAAGTTCAGTTTAAGTCAATGCCCCAAGAATGACTTGAAAATTAAAGAAATGTAGAAGATTCCTTATTCCTCAGCTGTAAGGAGTCTGATGTATGCCCAGGTTTGTACGCGTCCGGATATAGCGTACATTGTTGGGATGCTAGGGAGATATTTAAGTAACCCGGGAATGGATCATTAGAAAGCAGCCAAACGGGTCATGCGGTATTTACAAAGAACAAAAGACTACATGCTCACATACAGAAGATCGGATCAGTTGGAGATCATTAGTTATTTTGATTCTGATTTCGCGGGATGCTAAGATAGTATGAGATCCACTTCAGGCTATATTTACCTACTTGCTGGAGGTGCTATTTCCTGGAAGAGTGCTAAGCATACACTCATAGCTACTTCCACCATGGCATCAGAGTTTATAGCATGTTATGAGGCATCAAACCAAGGAATATGGCTGCGAAAGTTTTTCACTGGGCTGCGCATTGTGGACGATATAGAAAGACCACTCAAGTTATTTTGTGACAATAAATCAGCAGTACTGTATTCAAATAGTAACAGGAGCTCGACGAAGTCAAAGCATATAGAGATCAAATTCCTGGTTGTTAAAGAAAGAGTTCAGAGTGGACAGGTGTCTATAGAGCATATCGGGACAAACTTCATGATTGCGGATCCGCTTACTAAGGGATTAATACCCAAGGTCTTTCATGAGCACACTGCTCATATGGGTGTAGTATCTCTTAATGATATCTAGTTTCAGTGGGAGTTTGTATATGCTTTTCATATTAGACACATGTAATGTCATTTTGGATATGATTTATGGTTAAGGTTATTTTCAGTTATAAAGTTTTTTGGTTTATTATCTTTGAATTTGTTTGAAAATGATCTCACTAAGGTATTAAGGTGGACCAGTTGGAAATAGGCATGATAAGACCACATTACATGCAATTTCCATGCTACACATCCATGCTTGATCCATGTCATTCAGTTGTATTAATATATGTGACCATTGATGGGTTTAGCTACAATAGAAGGTAGCAAAAGCCGCTTTGATCCTATATTGATATGATTGATAGACCGGATTGTTTGGGGATGCATTCGGTAATGATAGCAAAATTCTGAGTACTCATAAGGGTATATTTAATGCACAATTATAAGGTAACACATTCAGCCCAAGTGGGAGATTGTAAGGTTTTAATCGATTATGCGGGCTTATATGTGAAATATTGTGTATTGGATTAAAGGCTATCAATTTTGGTTAAGCTCGTCTGGGTTTTAATGCATCTAATTAAAGTATGGACTTTTATGTGTAGAGACCAGGCCTGTTCCTAATTCATGATGGACCGAATTAGGTTAACTAGGCAATCTATATATATAGGATTATGGTCCCCAGATCACATGTTCTGTATTCATCCATTCTGGATCCCATCGCCAGAGAGAAACAAATGAACAACGTGTTGATCTGGAAGACTAAGCCGCAAGAATTATTCATTACAATAACCATGTCTGATTCAGGTACGCTTCCGCATTCGATTACATATTCTTGATAATCCAACGTGATAGATCTGACTATATTAACGATAATTAATCTATTCCAACAGGGGAGCCCACTTTGTATGATAACTCTTAAAGCCTGATGTTTGAGATTTATGGGTTGGGTCTTGTTAGCAGGGGTAATGTAGTAGCGTACAAAAGAAACCAAACAAAAAAGACAAATCCAAACAAGTGACACATCACTGTAACTTGTGTCTGCCCTCAACATATATGTTTTATGGAAAAATACATAATTATCATAATTTTAAGACACAACTTGTGAAATTCTTTAAAAAAACCAGATGATAACATTTGTCACCATTTGATAAATTTTTGTGATTTATTAATTAATTAAACACGTCAAGATCACAATAATATAAAACCCATGTTTGAGCGCCATTTTTTACAAACTTATTTTTTCTTAAGCTTATAATTGTTCTCCATCATACCTCACCATCACACCAACATCATTAGCACTAGCCAAATGCTATTGCCACCACTACCACACCACCACGACGTAGATATGTACACCTCATTACTACCACATGCATTGGTACGTTCATTGTACTACCACCACCAAACTACCATCATGCAGATTTGTACATTCACCTGCACAACCATAGTTAGTGCACCATAACATCCATCGCCCTACTCCCACCATACTTGTGAAACCTACAACCATTAAGTATCTTTGTAGCTATGACGACTGCTGCAAATTCAATTTGTGAAGAGAGATGGGCTTCTATGATGGAAGATAGAGAAGTGGAAGAAGATGTTTATCGAGGGATGGGTAGGGTGTGGTGACCCAATGGATAAAAAATTCCAGAGCTCCGAAATCTTACATTGTTAGGCATTCAACCAGTTGAAAGTAAACGTATAAGCATCTATGTGGGTGGCTGACGACGAGACGAGCAGTAGGACAGTGAGTGACATTAGCCAACGACAAGTGATGGTGACAGTGGTGACGATGGGTAGCATTAGTGGGTGTGGATTGGGAAATAGGGGTTTGTAGGGTGTATTGTATACTTAACTTTTGAAAAGATAAATTTAAATTCTGATTTTTGAAATGAAAAGATAGAAAATAGGGATGGATGAAATTTTCTCATACCAAAATCACTCATATTTCACATAATGGTCCATCCTCAACCTACATTCTCCAGATAGGACAACAAAATTTTTCACTTCTACTCGCTCCATATTGTCTAGTTCTAGTAAATACAGTCTTCAAATTGAATTCCTCGAATACATTTTGAATATTTATGTTTTATTATATTTTTATTTTTAAAAATAATTAATTAATTAAACGAGACCGTATATGATGATTTTTAATCTTTGTCCACCTTTCAAAACATCGTCAGTTGACTTGGAAAATTAAAAAAATGAGGTATATTAACCATTTTAAGGAGGGGCAATTTAGTCCATTCAGTATTTTCCCTTTCATACTATTCAAATCACTATACATTTTCCTCCATTTCGTTGGATAGATATTTAGCCCTTGTTTGAACTCCATTCTTCTGAAAAAATTCATTTTCAACAGTGTTTTGACATCATTTTAACAATACATTTTTAATAAAATAATATTACACGCAAATCCAAAAACTTTCCTTATTTTTTAACCACATATTTTCCATCAATACACTATTCAAAAATTCATTCTTCTCCCCAAAATGGGGCTCAAACAAGGGCTTATTATCTCCTCTCACTCTTCCAGTAATTATCAGAACCTTTTTAGAAAAGAGATGGAAATGAATGTTTATAGATGTGAGTTCCTTGTGAAAATGAAGACTTCATGGACAAACTTGAACCCAGGAAGAAGGTTTATCGGCTGCCCAAGATGACAAGATGCAGGTGGATGTAATTTCTTCTACTGGTGCGACTCGTCAATGTATAAGAGGCCGAATGAGCTGATCCCTAGACTTTTACGGGGTTAGGAGGGAGATGGAAATTGAAATAAACATCATTCGTTCAAAAAAGTCGTAGTGCATGAAAGACTTGGCTCATTGGATTTGTATGTGGAGTTTTGGTGAAATGAGTCTGTATCTAGATCTAGGTTAGGTTTGACCTAAAATGTTGATTTTTGTGTTGTGATTGGGGTTCTCTAAGAATCAACAATCATGTGATCTTTTGTCGTGTAACTTATTTTCTACTAATATAACATGTTATTATTTAGTAGTGTTTCGATTGTTTCTTTCTTCTATTTTCCTCTTCTTTGTTGAAAACGAATGATTCAGAAATAAAAGGGAAATCCTGTTTGAAAAACATTTTTGGAGATGGTACAACAATGGTCCTAAACGAATTTCAAATGTCTCAAAGACAGTCCCAAACCTTTTGAACCAATTACATCATAAGTCCCAAATCTTTTAATGAGTTGCATATAAGGTCCTTAACTTTATATGTAATTTTTAGATAAGGTTCGAACTAATTATGACCATTTCCAAGCTTGTTTCACTTCCAAAATGTACAATACAAAATCAAAAGTGAAGCAGTGAATTATAGTATTGCAATGCTGAATATACTTTTCATTTTTAATTGGAATATACATTATCAAAAGAACATTTCAAGACTATACAAAAGACTGTTATTAAGTTGCCCTTACAAAAGATCATGGACATTGCAAAAGCAGTCTAACATTTCAATGATTTTGAGTAAAAGCTAATTTCTTTTTTCCTTGCCCTTTTTTCTTGCCTATGTCTGAGCATCATGGATGTAGATGCTTTTCTTTTGCCTTGTGATGTTGTTCGTTGTGATTGTTGCGGTGTATCTGCTTATGAACCTGGCTGTGAACTTTCATTTGTAGGCTGGGAACCTATTCCTCCATATCTTCTACAAGTTATTCTCATACCTGTTTTTGCAATTTTTGTACCTACTTTTCTAAGTTTTCTTACATAAGCTATTAAGTAGGATGTCACACCTACTATGCTTCTGAAAATGTGATTTGGTTTCACTTTTTTCATTTCATTCATTACACTCCTCTACTTTGGTACAACTGTTGCCCTAGCTGCATACCAGAACAAACTTTGTAGAGTTAGGCCCTTATGTGCCAAAGTGAAGTTACTGTACAAGTGTCTTGCACAACACCTATGCTCAGTGCCTTCATAGAAGAGATTAATGGAGTATATCAAACCTTTTTGTTTGTCATATATAAATGTCTAAGCCTTGCTGTTATACATCCCAATGTCAACTACCAAAAGTTCAATAAACCCATTCCCAATTTCTTCCTCAACATCCACCACAACCTATACAACAGGGAACATGCAATTATCTTCGTCAATACCAACTGTAGCCAACAACTGTCCACCTTGTTCACTTTTCAGGAAGCATCCATCCAAAAAAAATCACAGGCCTACACCCAGACCGAAAACCTTCTTTGCAAGCCCCCAAACATATGTAACATCTTTTGAAAGTAGGCCCCGAACCTTCAATTTGAATTGTGCTACCAGGATTTGTTCGTTTGAGCTCTTCACCATAGTCCCACAGTATTTTGTACTGCTCAGCTACAACACTATTGATAATTTCTAAACATTTTGCTCTTGTTCTATAAAATTGATAACTTCTAAACGTTTTGCTCTTATCCTATAGAATTGATGCTTCAATATCTCATACATGCAATCCTCATTCATCATCTCAATGAAACATCTCATGAACAGTTTTGGATTTGATCTAAACTTGCATACGTATTTCTTTGCCAAGTACCCATCGTTCACTCTTTTGTTCTACAACACTATTGTGCATGTATGTTCATCCTTGAAGGTCTTAATCGTAAAACTTTTATCTGGTTATTGGTGGGCATATAACTCCCATGGACGGTTATTCTGACACCTCACCCTTAGTTTGGTTCCTTCGTTATTCACATATTTGATCCGCGTTGTATTTTTCACTGAATATTGTACCACTGCATTACTCAGCATCTTTATGTTGTCAAACTTCATGCCTGTATAGAATAGAACATGTCAAATGTCGATGTTATACCAGAAGTTTTAGTATTCATATTAACTTCCATTGCATGTCCCTCATGATCACTACCTACATGTCTACTAACATTATCATCGACATGATTTTCACCATTATCAACATTTATGGCTGCTTGCATTTCATCTATTTTTCCTGCATTCTCAACCTTATCCACTATATACACGTCATCATCTTCTACGCAATCATCATATACCTCTACTGCATACTGCATATGGTGCTCAATGTGTCCATCATCCTTTGCATGCCCTTTTCGTTTCACCTTCTCAAAAACTTGACTCGTGTCAACGTCAACAATTGAGATATCATCTCCCGCTTTGTCATCCAAGATAATTCCATCACTTCAACTACAGGCAAACACCATAACTCAACAATCGTCTTTATCCCTGAGCAACTTCACTAAATTCACGAAGTCTGCATCACTCACCAACCAAAACAATGCTTCATTACGTCTCTTCTTTTCAACCTTATAGAGGCACTTCATTTTCTGAAAATATCCTAACATTTTCAAGGCATTGTCCAGAAGAAATCTGTTAAACCAATCCGGATTCAGGTAGTCAAGATATGCTATCTTACGATGCTCGTATACAAAATTTCACATCTTGGTGAATAATATATCGTCATAGTGTAGCTTTATAGTGAAATAAGTAGATTTCCCCCGTAAAACAGATTCAAGCAAAATGATCATCAGGCCCAAATCCTAGTCTTATAATATACGAGTGCATAATGTGAACTCATAGCGATTGCATGTCTTATACTATACTCAAATCAATAAAACAGTGTGAAACATGAAATGTTGCACTAAATTACACCACATCAACACTTAGTGTGTCACAAATGCCCCGCAATTTCTAGAAATTTTGAAACACAAAAATACTCACCATATATAGATTCGGGAAGAGGACCTCATTTGTGAGAAGGAATATCTTCAACATTTTCACCAGATTGATAGTTTTTTTCACCAAACATTGTCGAAGATGACCGTTTTCCTTTCTCTCTTTGTTACGTGAATAGGATAATAGGAAATGAATAGGGTATTTTTTACTTTTTAGAAGAAAGGGAAAATAGTTTGCGGACAAAATTGTCTCTGCTTAAACTGGTCAATATACCTCATTTTTAAATTTCTTAGGTCAACTGACGATGTTTTGGATGGTTTCCTTTCAGATGAACCCTAGGTGCACAAATATGAAAGATTATGGATCTTTGTTGGCACAAAATGAATGTTAGAGTAAAATCTGCAAAAAATGAAAATGTTAGAAAACGCTGATGCAAATTTTCCTTCTATTAATATTAAGAAAATTTAATAGTAAGAGGAGGGAGGAAAGACATGGGTAGGGAGTCGGAATGCCTTGTGACATTTTCAAGTTTTTTTGAATTTAAATGAAAGTTTTGAATTTTTTTAATATAGTCACAATACATATACATATACATTTTATTTTTATTTTTTATAACAATTGTTTAATAATTTATGAATCTAAGGGGAAAATAAAACTTATTTCATCATACTCAAATTCAAGAATAAATCCATCAAAAAGTAAAAATAAAAATAAAAATTGCAAGTAATAAGATTGTTATATTTTAATTATTAACATAACTCGTTTGTTTTCTTCCATTTTTTCTTCTTTTTGCCCTTTTATGGAGAACACACGGCTTACGGCTACACCAGTGTTCAACAATTGAATGGCCGCACTCCTAGATTCCAACAATTATCCAATAATTAAGATACCAATTAGAGGTAGATTTAACATAATTTAGTACCTATGCTCCCACTAATTCGAAGAACTTTAATATCCTCTCTAGCCTTTTCATCAACCCCATTATCATCTCCAATCGTCAATTCTCTCTCAAGATTCACCTTCATGGATTCTTCTGTGCCCAACAATTTTGGGGCTTCACAAAAGCTCATGGCTTTAGCCCAACATCTGCGCCAATACAGGCCACCTCCAACACCATTTGATGATGATGATGAGGAACAAAAAATGGAGGAGAGTGCAGGGAAATTGGTTTTCCAAATTGGGTTTTGCTGAATCTGTGACCTCAGTTGCTCAACAGCCTCCTGAGAGGTTCAGACCCAAGAGAGCTGCAGTTCTCATCTGTCTATTTGAAGGGGATTCTGGAGAGTTGAGAGTCATTCTCACTAAGAGATCGTCAAAGCTTTCCACTCATTCTGGTTAGATTTATTTGATATTGATTTTGTTTTCTAAATATTTTGCAGTAATGTCTGATTTTATGTGGTTATTATTTCGTAATTTGTGTATTTTGGTTGGTTATGAGAATTATGTTGTTTTGAAGAATTTGTTTGTGGGTTTTGGTGATCTTGACTATTAATAGAGTGTTTATCCAATTAACTTCATGGGTTCTGATCAATTCAGTAAAAAGTTGGTGTTTTTTTCCCTCACTTTTCTTGTAACCGAATATCATTACCAAATTTTACACAAATAAAGAGAAGATACAGACTCTAGAATCTACACTATGATTGTATTGGCATTTGAGCCAGTGCTGCCAGATCATGAATGATATAACTTTCGAAATATGATGGGATAAGGAGGGTATAGAGGGATGGAGGTAGCTATGCTAGCCGAAAGATGGTTATCAGTTCAAGACTGCGGATAGAGTTTTATCTGTCGAACTTTTTGTTCCAAGTCTTAGATTTTTCAATTATTTTATTTGTACAAAGAAATTGTACAAAAATAGTTGATAATGGCCAAGTGACAGTCCCTTTTGGAGGGGCCATTTGTACAATTTCTTTGTACACGTAGCATCTCTCTAGATTTCTGAGCTCTCAAGTATTGATATATCATGTTCAATAATGATGAGGTATGGTTTTTTTTGTCTTTTTGTTTTTTTATTTTTTATTATAATTTTTTTTATTTTTTTTATAAACTGATTTAGCCCCTTGTTTGGTGGCCATTATTTCCATTTTAAAGAGTTTTGAATAGTATTTTTTGGAAGAATGTGTGGTTAAAAAAAAGGAAAAGTTTTGAGTTTACGTGCAAATTTTTTATTTGTGTAAATCTATGGTTAAAATGATCTTGTAGAAAATAGAGTTTTAAAATAATGGGAATCAGGCTATTAAGGTGTGGGAGGCAAACATATCTGTTTACCATCTCGACTTGTATTGGTTTTCCTTTATCCATGATAAATTATTCATTCAGGGTTTCTGTGAATTCCAACTAAAAAGTATTCTTAATGCAGGCGAAGTTTCATTGCCTGGAGGTAAGGCAGAGGAGACAGATGCCAATGATGCTGAGACAGCAACAAGGGAAGCAAAGGAAGAAATCGGGCTGGATCCTTCACTTGTAAATGTTGTCACTTGCCTTGAACCATTTTTGTCAAAGGTATATTTGATACCGGATTTTTCTTAACAAGAAACCTAATAAAAGGAAATAGTCCACAACCTCAAGTTGAGACAAATGATATAGATTAACACAACCCAAAAGAAACTAACCTGAATTTGAGAATAATAATGCTCGCCACTCTAGCAAGAACACTCATGGAATACAGAAATTCACCACCCGAGGACACTCATAAGAGATACAAAACAAGAAAACTCACCACCTGTTGGAATCCACCAAGGATTAGCTATCCTTTAAGCTCTAGTTCATCTTTTCCATTAGCAATAATTAGGAAATCTTGGAACAACCCTCCAAGTATGGCTAAATGCAGAAATTAAAAACCTTGACTAAAAATAAAAAATTGTAATACTTAAATACTTGAAAACATAAGCTGACTATGTGGGAAAAAACCAGAATATTTAATGGGGTCAAAGTTTGGAAATTTGGGTAGCTCCCTCCTATTCTGAGCACCCTCTTTAAACTGTTATAACTTTCTCTACAAGTTTCCAAAAGATGCAAGGTTTGATGCATTGGAAACTAGACAGAGAGTGCTTTCCAAAGCATATAGATTGACTGCGGATTCTTTCCGGACACTTTGCAGAATTGGTTCAAAGTTCGGTGTCAATATTTATCTTCCCTTGCATATAACCTTGATCTTTTACCTGTCGAGAAAACTTGAAGTCTGAGTAATGATGTTGTTTGAGAACAAAATTTCTTTGAAGATGCTTAAATAAAAGTTTCTTCTAGGTTAGAAATTCGGTGAGAAATTTAGCCCCTTTTATGCCTATTGATAAAATCAAGATGTTTCTTACAACCGAGGCTCCTGTGCATTGGCTTCTTCAAGAAACTATCCATGACTTTTCATGATTTTGCCAAACCCGAAGTATAGTTTTATTTATAACAAAGCAAGAGATGCAATGAAGTTAACACCAAAATACAAGGACCAAACCCTTCTCCCTCCTTTTTGGTTTGTTTTCTTTTGAGATAAGTAATTATTATTGGATGAATAAGTTGGTGACTATGAGTGAAAATAGGCATACATTGCTTCGAGAACATGATGTCTGTCAGACTGTCACAATGAATTGCCAACCCCCCCCCCCCCCCCCCCCCCAAAAAAAAAAAAAGAAAAAAGAAAAAAAAGCGGAGACGAACTGTTGAATTAGTATATAATTATAATTGCAGATGACATGCATGACGAAGATTACATTTGAGAAAATGGTGTTGGATGTCAATATGCTTTATGGCTTGAGGTTTATATGGACTGACAATTAAATTTAAATATTTTTTGCAGCATCTCCTTAGAGTAATTCCTGTTATTGGCATACTGTCCAACAAGAAGGACTTCAATCCCTGTCCAAATGCTGCTGAGGTTGAAGATGTGTTTGACGCTCCCTTGGAAATGTTTCTCAAGGTAATATCCTTACATTTCAAAATTAGTTATCCTTTATTTGAGTTTTTCATCTACATCTGCAATATTCATACATACTGAACGCCTTTGTCCAGGATGAAAATCGAAGATCAGAAGAAAGAGAGTGGATGGGCGACGAGTACTTGATCCATTTTTTTGACTATGAAATGAATGATAAAAAGTACCTGATATGGGGTTTCACTGCCGGAGTTTTGATTAGGGCAGCATCAATTGTGTATCAGAAGCCACCTGCTTTCCTGGAGCAAAATCCCAAATTCAAAGTTCCTAGGGTCGTGCAGAATGATACTATAATGCCTTGATTTGGACCAAAAATTGTTCCATTATAATCCCTGTTCTTAGCTCCTATGTTATACGTTTTTCAGTAGATAATTTTATGTTGTCAAAGAATCCAAAGTTAAATTCTAAAAATCCTGCCAGGTTAGGTGTCAATCTTCTGCTAACCATTTCCAACCAAGATGTGATTTTCTGAAACTTCACACGAACTTGAGATGTGGGAAGCAACTGGAATTAGTTTTTGAAAAATAATTTGAGAGCTTACTCCTTGGATCGCCATTGAATCACTCAATATTGTTCTTTATCTGTATATGTGTGCAAGTTCCTCTGGACTATTATTTCTTGCTGAAACGGTTTCAAGCTATGTTACCCTTTCTATGCAGTTCCAAGGACTGCATAATTTTCTCTCCAAGGTTTGAGTGAGTTGCAGGGAGAAGAGCAGCTAATGGAAATGCGTTTAAGTAACAGTTTTAGGGGAATGAACTGAGTCTCGATAAAGAATAGAAGAGTCTGGCTGCTTTAATTCTTCGCGAAGCCGAGCAGCTGTAGAATTGAATCTTGCTGATCTTGAGGCAGAACATGCATTTGTTCTAGATGTATTTTCTATTGTATTCTTGTGACTGATGTCAAAATTGTATTCTGAAAAATTTGGAACGTAGAAATTTTAATGTTTGAGAAGCCAGTTTTAGTTGATGCATTGTTTTTAAATCAGTTTTTATGTTGGCTCCTTTTTTTTTTTTTTTTTATGGAAGTTCTCAAATTGAGTTTGATGAGCAATATGAGTGAACTTTATTTTGATCCTGAACTAATACGTGTATAATAGTCGCGTATAGAAACATAGCAAGTAGAATATAAGAAAAAGTACTTACAAATATTGCAAGTTGAGTGAGGGAGAGATGCGAGAGAAATGAGAAAAAAATGAAAGAGAAGACGCCTGGTGCGTTTTGAAATTTCGTTTTACCGGATGTTCGGTATAACAGCGTTTGAAAAACTCTGTCAAACCAGATAGATGCATCTTGTCAGTACCAGACGTTTGCTAGCTTGTCCGATATTTTTTTTTAATATTTACTTTTACCCATCATTTTCATTTATAATCCCTTAACCTCGTCTTATGTGAGTGAAGTGATCGTGTGCAAGAGGTTTGGTGAAGATATCGGCCAATTGGTTTTCCGTGTCAATGAATTCTAGCATGATATCCCATTTTTGAACATGATTTCTAAGGAAATGAAGTCTAATCTCAATGTGCTTAATTCAGGAGTGCAAGACGGGATTCTTGGACAAGTTAATAGCACTAGTGTTATCACACATAATGAGAATTTGATCGTAAGATAAATGATAATCACTAATGATTTATTTCATCCATAGAACTTGTGCACAACAACTAATACATCTTCATCTAAGTAACTCCTTAAAGAAAGTGGCCATTGATTTCTCCATGAACTCTTTAAGAGTTGAATATTTGTATCATAATGTACATTAAAAACATTATGCCCCTGTTTGGTATACATTTTTTTTTTCATTCTTATTCTTCTACTCATTGTCAACCACATATTATTCAATAAAATAATATTTTTTCATCACATCAATAACTCTTCATTCTTTTTCAACCACATATTCACCTCCATCACATCAAAAAAATCATTTTCTCCCAAAAATGACTATCAAATAGGGGCTATATGTATATAGCAACGTATAGTGAGTGAAAATAAATATGACGAGAGCATGAAATAATATGCATAAAAATCTTGCTATATGACTGTGACTACTGGATGATAAAATCATCTCCTTTCATTTTATTCTCAGATTGCTTCTTAGAGTGCTATCATATTCATTATGCTTTCTTTTCAATTTTAATTAAGTTCATTTTGTATGCTATTCTCGTCAATATGCTCTCTTTCAAGTTATGTTTTCTTTCATGTTAACATTGCCCAATACTAAGCAATTTATAAGCGAATCTACAACTCTGACTATTCTTGGTATTTAATCAGATTCAAGATAAATGACTGCATAGTGTCCTTGCTGGGTTCCGTCCTCGGCTGTTTGAATCACGTTGATCCAAGTTGTTTCGGCTCCCGATCCCTTCATGAAAACTGTTCATTTGATCGCCAAAGTCAATGTTTCATTCATTGTAGTTTGAACAATCAGTCCCATCATCTCTTTGACCCGCTTTGCCCACGACCTTGTCATTGGCCCTCCTTCGACAATCAACGAATTCTTATTTGGACTTGTCTTCATTGCATTTGTTCCTCAGATCACATCACCCCCTCCCTCTTCGAAAGAATTCTCCCTCAAATCTGAACCTGGATTAAAGAGAGAGATTAGATACATTAAAAATTGTTGAAACATTGTACTCACCAGAAAGATCTAATTTGTAAGCATTTTCATTAATATTTTTAAGAACTTGAAATTGACCATCTCCCCGTAGCTGCAACTTTGATTTTCTTTGTTCTAGAAAACGTTCTTTTCTCAAATGTACCCAAACCGAATCACTAGGTTCAAATGTAACGATTTTTCGACCCTTGTTCGCTTGCAACGTATAATACTTGTTTTTGTTCTCAATTTGCATCCTTACCTTTTCATGGAGTGACTTTACCAACTCGGTCTTCTTATTTCCATCTAAACTACTATGTTCATTCACAGGTAGATGAATTAAATCCATTGGTGTTAGTGGATTAAAACCATAAATAATTTTAAATGATGAACATGAAGTAGTAGAATGCGTAGCCCTGTTATATGCAAACTCAATGAAAAGTGAACATACTTCCCAACTTTTGAATTTTTTATAAACCACAGCGCGTAATAATTGGATCATAGTCATATTAACTACTTCAGTTTATGGGTGACAAGTAGTAGAAAATAACAATTTCGTGCCTAATGTATTCCACAAAACCTGTCAAAAATGACTAAGAAATTTGACATCCCTATCCGACAAGATACTCTAAGGAACTCCATGTAAACATGCTATTTCTTTAAAGAACAAATTTGCAATGTTAGTGGTGTCGTTGGTTTTATGACATGGAATGAAATGTGCCATCTTGCTAAACCTATCGACTACTACAAATATTGAACTCAACCCTTCTTAGTCCTAGGTAAACCCAACAAAATCCATAGAAATATCAAGCCAAGGTTCACTGGGAATAGGTAAAGATATATACAATCCTTGAGGTAAAACATTAGATTTAGCATTTTTACAAGTTATGCATCTACTACAAACCCGTTCTACATCAATTTTTATTTTAGGCCAATAAAAATATTTTCCTAACATCTCTAAAGTCTTCTTAACCCCAAAGTGACCCATTAGACCCCCATTGTGTGCTTCTCTTACCAACAATTCTCACATTGAACAATTATGAACATATAGTTTGTTTTACTGAAATAAATAACCACCATACCTAAAAAATTTATTTACAGCTCTTTTATTACATGATTCGAATATATCGAAAAAATCTGGATCATTGACATACATGTCCTTAATGTATTCAAATCCAAGCAATTTCGCACTTAAAAAAGTTAGAAGCACATACCTTCTAAACAATGCATCTACTACCACATTTTCCTTACCTTGTTTATATTGGATGACGTAGAGAAATGTTTCGATGAATTTCATTCATCTTGCATGCCTTTTATTTAGCTTACATTGGCCTCGCAAATGTTTCAATAACTCATTGTCAATGTGAATCATGAACTCATTTAGTCATAGGTAGTGCTGTCATGTCTTCAAAGCTCGAACAAGCGAATACAACTTCTTGTCATATGTAGGAAAGTTGAGAGTTATTTCACTTAGCTTTTTATTGAAGTAACCTATCAGCCTATATCCTACATCAAAACTGCTCCAATACCTATCCTTAAGGCATTACACTCAATTTCAAAAATTTTGTCAAAGTTTGGTAGTGCTAAAATCGGTGCTTTACATAACGTATCTTTAATAGTGTTGAATGCATGTTCCTATTCCACATCCCATTGAAACCCTGCACTCTTTTTAACAATTTCAGTGAGTGGTGTGACAATTGTGTTGAAGTCCTTTACAAACCGCCTATAAAAACTAGCTAAACCATGAAAACACCTTACCTCAGTCACACTTTTAGGTGTTGGCCATTTCTTAATAGCTTGTATTTTCTCTTCATCCACTTCTATCCCCTTTGCACTAACCGCAGTCCCTAGAAAGACAAAATTTTTTCATACAAAATGTACATTTTTTAAAGTTAGTATAAAATTGTTCTTTTCTTAAGAACATAAGAACACGCCTTATATGATCTATATGCTCATTAAGGTCCTTACTATAGATTAATATGCTATCAAAATAAACTACCACAAATTTATTGATAAATGCACTCAAAACTAGTGGTGGCAAAAAGGCTCGTAGACTCGGCTGGCGAAAAGCCAGAGCTAGGCCCGGCTCATGGCTCGGGACAACGAGCCAAAGCTCGGGCCGAGCCTCATTTTGAGATCGTGGCTCGAGCCCGAGCCGGCCCGTGAGTTTAAAAAAAAATTTAGAAAAAAAGGGCAAAAGCTGCCTCTGTTGAGACAGCTATGGCTACCTCTGTTGAGGTAGCACGCTGCCTGTTGAGACAACTATTGTGGAAAATTTTAGGAATTCTTGATTTGACAATTCTAGAAAAATATAGATGATAAAATTTTTGATTTGACAATTCAAAAATTCAAATTTAAATTTGAAATTTGAAATTTGAAACGGTTATTTTTTTGGTTATAAATAGGAGTTAAATTTTTTTAGTTTCATATCAATTTTAACTTGCAGTATTATAATTTCAACTTCAATCTCCAATTTTTTTGCCTTAATATTCACTTTCCTAATATTCTAGTTTCTTACTTTCTTAATCTTTGCTCTAATATTCACTTTCCTAATATTTCAGCTTCTTTCTTTGCTCTAATACTCAATTTCTTTGCTCAAATAGTTTCTTTGTTATTCTAGTCTATAATAACCATTAAATATAGATGAATTTTACTAGTGATGAGATTATTCAGTTTTGGGGTTGTTCGAGTACTCCAACAGGCTACGAATATGCAACTCAAAATGTTCTAATTGATTTGGAAGATATCGAAAAGGAAGAAATACTCGAGATAAAAAGGTCGAAAAAAGAATCATCGAATTGTTGGCAACACATGACACGTAAAAAAGTTGGTGTTCAAAAAGGATTTGATATTTGGAAAGCATGTTACAATTACTGTGGCAAAGAACTTAGTTGGAAGCCTGGTTCAAGTACAACGCATTTAAATAGGCACATAACAAGGAGTTGCAAAGCAAAACTGGTCGATAACGACCTAAAACAGACTGAACTAGTGTTTGACGGTTCTAATAATACTCTTTCCACATTTATATATTCACAAGAAAGATTTCATGAAGGAATGACTGCATACGTGGCTGCTGCAGAGATGTCGCTTACGATGATAGAGTCAAAGCACTTTACCAAACTCGTACAACAATATTTTCAACTCAGGTATACTCCTTATTGTAGAAAACTTTTTTTCGTTCAGATTCTATAAAATTATATAACAAAAGAAAACAAATTACTATTAAACAACTAAAGAGTTTTAATAGTATTATATCGTTTACCTTTGATTTATGGACCGATGGTAATAGAATATGTTATATTGCTGCTACAGCTCATTAAATTGATCACTTGTGGATTCTACATTAAATAATTATTGCATTTAGATGTGTAGAATATCCTCATAATGCCACTAATATATACATGGTTTTAAAAGAAATTATACAAGAATATGATATACAAGATATGGTTCGAAGTTTCACTTTTGATAATACTAGTGTGAACAAATGTGTTATCGAAAAAATTTATTCATGATCTTAACCCTACATTTCGAAGTTTATTTTTTCATCAACATTGTGTATGTCACATTATCAACTTGATTGTCAAAGATGGATTAGAACATATAAAATCACTTTTAGATAAAATTAGATAAACAATAAATTTTATTACTGTGTCACCATCAAGAAAGCAAGCATTTAACAATTTATGTGTAGAGTATGGCTTAGAAGAGAAATCATTTGTAACTGATGTAACACTTAGATGAAACTCTACATATCTTATGTTACGTTCGTGTGAAAATTATGATACAATTATTTCAATGTATTATAATGGTAGGCATACATATGGACCCGAACATAATTTGAAAGATTGGTAATGGTCTATTGCATTTTATGTGAAGAAATTTTTAAAACCTTTTTTCGACGACAAAAAGGAATGTCGCGCCGTTTATTATCTTACATCTTCACTTGTTTTACATCATTTTTTCTACATTTCACAAGCATTTCATAAATATAGGAGTTTGCCATTGTTTGTTGATGTAGTCCGCTCTATGGAATTAAAATTTCGTAAATATTGGGAAGAATTGCTCTTTTTATTTATTTTAGTTTCGGTGATGGACCCCGACTTAATACACATGGCACAAAAACTATTACAAATGAGATTTCTAATTTCATGAATTTGCAATTATCACATGTGCATATAGAATCAACATTATATGAAATGTATAACTATTACGCTGAAAAAGAAGGTCAGAGTAGCTCTACTTCCCAAAATCCTTCTTCAAGTAATATTTCCCGAAATTCAGATAATTTATGGATTTTTTTGGGCACCAATACTAGCATTCCTTCATTTAGTTCTAGTTCATCAATATCTAGAATGATAAATATTAATGACACAAATGTAGAAATTTCCTCTGAGTTAGTTAGGTATTTGTGCGTGAACATTCGTAATATGTTAAATCCAAAAAAATTGCAAGAATTTAGTCTTTTACCATGGTGGAGGTGTAACGAAAGACAATATCTAATTGTATCAAAAATTGCATGTCATCTACTAACACCTCCGGTGTCTACGGTGGCATCGGAGGCTGCATTTAGTTTAGATGGTCGAATTTTATCAGACGAACGATCAAAACTAAAAAAAAGATATATTGGAGACTTTAATATGCTTGAAGGACTGAGAATGTGCGGATTTATGTACTCAAGAACTAGTTGACAGTATAATGGTCGAAGAATTGCAGCAGATCCAAACATAAGATATTGTAAGTTTTTAAATTAATTAATGTCAAAAACATATGTAATTTTTAAATTTATTTGTTTCAAGAAAAATTGAACACGAAATATTTTATTCATGTACAATTTTAATTCCGCCTGCATTGATTGTAGCTGGTCCCAAGCCCGGAAAAAGGAGGAGAGTTGTAAGTTGTAACTTTGCAAAAATTTATTTTTTTAAAAAAAAATGTTATAGTAGTATAGCATAAGATATATACTTTATTTCAATAATGTGCTAAACATAGATAATTAAATATTAATGCAATTCAAGTATTGGTCATGGCTCAAGTATTAATACTTTAATAGCATTATACGAAAACATAATATGATGACACCTTCAAGTGAGTCCACCAAACACCTTTCCCATACCTATAAAATTAAAGAATATAAAAATACAAAAAAAGGGCTTGGCCCGGCCAGGATTGAAAAAGCTCGAGCCGAGCCGAGCCGAGTTTTTTCGGATGAGCTTTTGCTCGGCTCGACTCGACCCCACAAAAACTCGATTCATCGAGCCCAAGCCGACTTGGTTCGGCTCGTTGACACCCCTACTCAAAATATGATTCATTAGTCGCATAAATGTGGTTGGTGCATTAGTGAGTCCAAACGGCATAACTAACCATTCATACAAGCCATATTTAGTTTTAAATGAAGTTTTCCATTCGTCTCATTCCCTCATTCTAATTTGAGGATATCCACTTTTAAGGTCAATTTTACTAAATATGCATTCGTCCAACATATCATTGAACCTATGAATATGATGACGATACTCTACCATTATATTGTTGATGTCCCTTCAATCCACACACATTCTTCAAGTTCCATATTTCTTTGGCACAAGTAACACTGGCACGACACATGGACTCATACTTGTCTTTGAAGTTCCTTTGTCTCCTCGGGGTTACTTCGGCAAGTCGGTCTGTTTGGAATGACAGCTCCAAGTACGAAGTCAATTTGATGTCCATTAGGCACGTCCTTGGAGAATACATCTTCAAATTCCTACAAAAAAGGGGATAGCCAAATTAGGGAGGGGTGGGTTAGATTCCTCACGATTGAGGAGTGACTCTTTATCGACCAACAAAATTATTTGTTGCCTTTCCATTATTTCTCTCTTCAACTCGTTCCCCTTTGCAAAGAATTTTGCTTTCGACTTTTCTCTCCTCTCGGAAGACTCTTTTTCTTTTATCTCATTTGGCTCAACTCTGTTTTCTCTCTATTAGCTACTTCACTATTTTCTCTCTTGCTCACTATCTCACTATCTTCTCTCTTGCTCTCTAATTCTCTAATTCTTCTCTCATCCTCATTTTTCAATTTGATTTGGGTTTCGTACACTTGTGCCGGTGTAAATGACGCAATGGTAATAGACTTTCCATTATTGACAAAGATGTACCTAGTTTTGTACTCATCATGAATTACTTTTCTATCAAATTGCCATGATCTTCCCAATAAAATGTGTCTGACATGGATAGGTGCTATGTCACATATTACCTAGTCATGATATCTACCAATTGAAATTTTTTATCGAGACTTTCTTATTCATCTTGACCTCCTCATATTCATTCAACCATTGCAATCTATAAAGTTTAGGATGTGTTAGCGAAGTTAGTCCCAATTTTTCAACAAGTGTAGTCCTAGCCACATTTATACTACCACCATATATAATCATGCTAAATACCTTATCATTGATGTGGCACCGCGTATGAAAAATGTTTTCTCTTTGCTACTCCAAGTCATCCGCCTTGATTTGAGCATTAAGAGCTCTTTTCATGACTAATAGCTCTCCAACTACATACTCCAACTTTTCACCATCACTTGCCTTTTCCAATTTCGGCATGTCTTCATAATCACTTTCACTTTTGCTCACCACTTTTTCCCATTGTCTTGCAAAATCATAGCCCTTTTGTTTGGGCATTGAGAAGCAATGTGTCCCGACCCAAACACCTAAAGCATTTAATGTCTCGGCACCTTGATGGTTGAGATTTTGCTTTCAGTGTGGCCTTGCTAGCACTTTCTTCTCTTCCATTTGGTTTTTCATCTCTACCATTCGAAACAACCTCATCTCCTTTATTGTTATCCCACTTCAGTTTTCAAGAAGAATTAGAACCTGATGGATACCTTGTTGTCCTCTTCATCTTCAATTGTCTTTCCATCTTCATAGCCACGTGCAGTATGTCTTTCAATTTTACATAGTGCTGCAATTCCACTACATTGTCTATTTCTCTATTCAATCTATTAAAAAACCTAGCCATTGCGGCTTTCTGATCATCCTCCACATTCGCCCTTATCATCAATATCTCCATCTCCACAAGGTAATCCTCCATGCTCCTAGAACCTTGGTAGAGGCGTTGTAACTTTTGATGAAGCTCCCTATAATAGTGATGATATGAACCCCGTAGCAACGGTGACTACGAAACCCACAACTAGATTGATGTGGAACCCAAGAACGTCAATGAATAACCCGATTTTGGATTTGAACCCAACGAAGTGAACCAAAAAATCCAACGATAGTAAAGATGCACTGAATCCCTTGATTACACAATGAAGAACCCACAATCTGATGTTTGAACACACAAGAATTAGATCTTGGAAGTTCGATTTGTTGTTCAATTGAAGAACAAGGTAGAAAACAAAGTTTTTAATTAATTCAATGTCAAAAGTTTTCAAAGTAACAAAAGAGTTAAGTATTTATATTAGAGCCCTAAACCTATTAAAAAACGTGTATAAGGTAACAAATAATGTAAAAATATGGAAAGAAATGGAATCCTAATAAAAAAGTAAATAAATCGCACAAAATTCGGTCGTACCGGACGACCCTTCCGGACATCCGGTAAGTGCATCCGGATGGACAGAAGACCTCTACCGGACGTTTGGTAGAGTGCGTCCAGTTGAGCAGCTTGCATCCAGTTTGGTAGAGTTTTCATGGCTTAGGCTACCGGACATCCGGTTGGTGTGTCCGGTTTGCCAGGGCTTCCTTCGACCGACTTTATCATGTTGATCTAAGTCTTTTCGGTCTTCGACCTTAACATAAAACTTGCTCCATTTTGCGTTCCGAACATGGTTTCCTCAATAGTGGCTTTGACAAGCATCCCCAACGCCGCTTTGACTCGTTTTGCTCTCGATCGCGTTATTGCTCATTCTTCAATAATCAACGGGTCTCGCTTTGGGCTTGTATTCATGACTCCGGCATCCTGAATCATATCATCCCTTCCCTCTTCATAAGGATTCGACCTCAAATCTGATTCTGCACCAAACGAAGCAACATTAGACTCATCGTTGATAAAAATTATTAAATGCTTACCTAGAAGAAGATCCATGTGATAGCACTTGTTCCCAATCATGGTTATGATGTGAAATGACCCATCTCCTCTAGGGTATAGTGTAACGCCCCAATTTCACTAATAACTCGAGGCGCTACTTAAGTCAAAGTAACCTGTAAATAAATATTTTCAAAAGTCGCCACAATACGAAGACAAACATATACTTTAAAAATCCATAGCAATTTAACACAAAACGCGGAAACATCACTTCTAAAATAATTTTTCTCCCATTCAAGAGTCAATACCAAATATGATTAGCAAAAACCAACATTTGCAAAGATACCAAAATTCAATATTTAAGTATCAAAATGGAAATCAACTATTTAAAACTTCTTGCTTCAAAACTTGAAATTTAAAAGTTCTATTATTAAATTAGAATTTGCCCCGCTCGTTGCCTTGCCCTGCCAAACTCCTTAACCTGAAAGGTTGGAAAATAGTGGGGTGAGCATAACGAATTATACTCAGTGGAGATACAGCAATCAGTCCAAATTAAGTCAAAATATGCAATCCAGTGGTGAAAATAATATCCATACAACATACTATAGAATTTATGTACTGTGGGCATTCCCAAGGACCCAATTTCGATCCCGGACCTATTTACGGTCCCTGACAACATGTAATAAGCACTTAACAAATTTTTGCACTATGGGCATTCCCAAGGACCCAATTTCGATCCCGAACCTATTTACGGTCCCTGGCAACCTTTTCATATGTATAAACATCATATCACAATCAAAATCACACATCGAGAATTAACATGGACAAATAACCACAATTGCTTAAATGTAAACCCCACCTCGAAGTCTTGAAAGTTTTCTTGGAAATTGAACAATTGTAATGTTACCATGCTTCACACTTTGCCCGCGATCTCGTCTAGCAAAAACAAAATTAATTTAATTTAAGATACTAAGTCTAATTAAAACTTTAAACTTTAGGGACTTAATTGAAAAGATATTGAAACTTAAATTTAAAAGTTTGAAGGGCTAAAAACGAATTTTTGGAATTTGTGGACTAATTTTAAAAGTAACTAAAACTTTGGAATTGAATTAAACAATTTATAAAACTTTGAAATTGAAATAATAAACATTTAAAACTTTGGGGCTAAATTGAATATCTTTTAAAGAAGTAGGGCTCAAGGGGTAATTTCCAAAAAATCAAATATATACAATATCCTATCTCTAATCTCTCTCTCTCACTCACGCGATATGCCAGGGAAGGGAGGAGAGGAGAAGAGCCGGCGATGGAAAGGTGGTGAAGGAAGAAGATGGCGACGACGAAGGTGGAGATGGCGGCTGAAAGTAGAGGCGCCGGCGGGAGGAGTCGTTTGGGGGTTGATTGGGTTCGACCGAGGTCAAGACCGGGGCAAAAATTCGGATTTCTTGGTTGTTTCCGGCGGGAAGTCCGGCCAAAATGTGGGTGAAGTCGAGGTAAGTGAATGGGCTTTGTGATTTCTTGGTTTTGTGGTTGTTTGGGGTTGATTTTGGACGAGATGGGGGGTCAATTTTCGGGGAAAACGGACTGCCGTTTTGGGTAGTGGCGGTGCGGTATCGAGGAGGTGGTGGTTTGTTGGTGATCCGACTGTGGGCTGGCGGTGTTTGCTGTCGGGTTTGGGTGGTTGGTTTTAGTTTGTAGTTTGGTGGTGGCGGCGACTCGACTGTGGGGATTCATCTGGGTTTTTGTGTGTGCGAGGGTGAGTAGCGGTTGGAGGGTCGGATTGGTAGAACGGGGCTGCCGTTTTTGGGTGGCTGCAGGCGGCGGTATGAGGCGTTGCAGGCGGCGGTTTTGGTTGGAGTTGTGTGTGTTTGCAGTAGGCGGTTCGACAATGGGTGGTTGCAGTGATGAATCTGTCAAATTTTTCCATTGATTGTTAAGCAGAATTTGAAGAAATTTTGGTGAGTTTCTTACCTGCTTCTTGGCTGCAAATGTTGAGAGGTCTTGGAGGTGTTGGAGAGGAGGCCGTGGGGTTCGAAAGAAACAGTGGTGATGAATAGTGAATGTAGGGCACAGAAAACGAGGCAGTAATTGGACCTAGAGTTTGTGCTGGAAAATAATTCTTTGGCTAACAGGATTTAATAAAATTGGATTAAAAGATAAAAATTGGGTTTAATGAAATTGGATATTAAATAGAATATCGAACATCAAAATTGGATTTAAATCGATAAGAATTTGATACTTTTAAAAATTGTTCGAAATTGAACTCGATAAATAAATATTGAATTTTGTAATTTAAAATCGTTTCCAAATTCTTAAATTAATTATTTTTGCTAGACAACTCGACGGATGTAAAATGAATTCTAAACTTTGACGGAATGTCGTAGCGATATAATTTAAGTTATGAGATTTGTATTTTTGAAAATTCGGGTCGCTACATATAGTTTGGACCTCATTTGAGTTCATATCATTTTCCCGTTGTCTCAATCACCATCGCATGGATCAAATAATACACTAGAACGTCAAAGTTTGAGATCAAAAGAGATTATTTTCTCAAAACTCACTAAAATAGTCAAAAGATTAAACTCAACAAAGTTAATGGATTAAAACCAATCACCATATCAGAACATGAGTAACAAGTAGTAGAAAAAGTAGAATATATTGAGTTAGCTCCTAACATATCCCATCCAACCTTCCACAAGTAGTTTTGTAATTTAAGATCAATGTGTCTCAAGTATTTGTCATGCACATCTAAATTCGAACCAAAACATTCAAAGACCTCATAATCGAAATAAAGACACTTATGCTTTAAATCACCAAAAAGGCACCCAAATTGTCTTTCATGCTTGATCCATTTCTTGCAGCATACAAAGGCATTACCATTACCATGTAACACGAAACTTCTCATTTTAACATCCATACAACGACTCGTGCAATACACTAGATTATCATAAACTAGTAAGAAATTTCCTATAGGTGGATGCAATAAGCGCTTATTCAATCTCAAGAAAATGTTAGGTAGTTTAGCGAATTCTAACGACCTAACTCGCCACCTATATGTTCCACAGTCAATTTTGTAATATAGTTTACAGAATACATATGACTTATGCAAGTGTTCAAGTTCATCATGTGGTCTAGATATGATTGTGAGTTTTAAATTACATGCCCAATGTGAGGAACTATTCCTACATGCTAGACCATTATCTAACATATTTAATAAATGGTGGTAACTTACCATGGGTGAGTCATCATGCATCCTCAATGTCCTATCTTTCAATCCTCTACATATGAACTCCTTTCATTTCCTTTGAAGCTCTGTTGTCTCATTAGGGATCACATAGTCATCCTCTTGTAACAAAGAAATATCTAAATTAGGGTGAGGTCGGTTAGTTTCATCCACAAGTTGATACTCAATGTTTGGATTGGGTGGTATCCCAATAGGCTTGTTCTCATGGACCAAATTTTCAACAACTTGTAAGACAAAGATAGACAAACTAGGGAGGGATTTGTTAGTCCTCACTAAGGTCTTATCAATTTCATTCTCATTTTTATGCAAGCTCACTTTGGACTTTTCTTTTCCCTCCGAAGACTTCTCTCTTTCTTTTCTCTCATGTGGCTCCACTCTCTTTTGCTCTCGATTAGCCACCTTAACATTTTCTCTCCTACCCCACATCTTACTGTTTTCTCTCACATTATCTAGCTCTTTCACTCTTTTCTCTAACTCTTTCATATTTCTGAATCTAACTTGGTCTTCATAAACTTGGGTCGGTGTTAATGGCGCAAAAATAATAGACCTCCCATCTTTAACAAAGCTATACCGGTTCTTACACCCATATTGAGTTACTTTCCTATCATACTGCCATGACCTTCCCAACAAGATATGATCCGCTTGCATAGGCACCACATCGCATACAACCTTATCAACATAACCCCCAATCGAGAAAGCAATCATTACTTTTTTTATTCACCTTAACTTCTCCACTCTCATTTAACCATTGTAATATATATAGGCCTAGGGTGTTTAAGTAGTACTAATCCCAATTTTTTCAACTAAGGTTGTACTAGCTACATTTGTGCAACTACCCCCATTAATTATCATACTACATACCTTATCGTTGATGTGACATCGTGTATGAAATATATTTTTTCTCGCTGCTACTCCGTATCATCCGCCTTGACTTGAGTGCTAAGAGCTCTCATTGTGACAAACAATTTCCTAACAATAGCAAATTCTACTGTGTCTCCATGACCACTAACCTCTTCCAACGCTGACATGTCTTCGAATTCATCCTCACTGTCAGTCACCACTTCTTATTGCGCAAAATCATGGTCCTTTTGTTTGGACACTAAGAAGAGATGTGTCCTTTCCCCAAACACCTAAAACACTGGATATCCCGATTTCTGGTTGGTTGTGATTCTGCCTTTGGTGCTGTCCTGTTAGTATTTTCATCCCTTTCCTTTGGCACTTCAGTTCTCTCTTTTGAATCAGCTCCACCCCCTTTGTTATCCCACCTCAGTTTCCAATTTGAGTTAGAACCCGAAGCACCCAATGGTTGTCTAGCTGTTCCCTTCCTCTTCAATTGTTTCTCAATTTTCATGGTCACATATAACATGTCCTCCAACTCCATATAATGCTGTAATTTCACCACATTAGCGATCTCCCTGTGCAACCCATTCAAGAATCTAGCCATAGTAGCTTCTCGATCCTTCTTTACATTTGCTCTAATCATTAAAATCTCCATCTCCTTATGGTAGTCTTCCACATTCTTCGTCCCTTGATACAAACTTTGCAATTTCTGGTGGATTTCCCTGTAGTAATGACTAGGCACAAACCGTTTTCTCATTACTGCCTTTAGTTCATCCCCAATATTGATAGGATTCTCCCAATTCCGACGCCGTGAAGTAACCACTTGATCCCACCAAGTGATGACGTAATCAGTGAATTCCAACACCACAACCTTCACCTTTTTATCCTCCGAATAGTTATGGCAATCAAAAATGAACTCCAGTTTTTTCTCCCAACCTAGATATATCTCGGGATTACTCCTACCCTTAAATTGTGGAATTGTCATTTTCACATTACCCAAATTGCCATCAATTTCACTTCCATGATTATTTTGACCCTGTCGTTCAAACCTATCTTCTCTATATCTCGTTCGTCCCATCTCAACTCCTCGTACTCATCTTCACCCAATTTACTATCGATCCCATGTTCATCCACCCTTGGAACTCGCCTACTCGTTTTCCTATCATGAGGCACATCCACCGATGGTCCCCTACTAATATTCGTCACCGAAGTACTTAATTTCTCCATCTTTTTCCCCATATCCAACAATAAACGCTCAAACCGATCCATCTTATCATTCTGTTTATTGGTTTGATTATCGTACTTGCTGAAATTGGAACCTTCCATGTCAGACATTCTCTCAATTTATGCCTCATCAAGTTCACTCGGAATCACTCAATTGGCTTTTACCCTCTAATAATCTCACTCTCTACCTTTTACCACTCAATACTTTCTCCAAGTGCTTCCAAAGACAACAAAGAACTTACCGGATCAACTTGTGAAATAAAAAATCGAATATGAGAAGGAATGTGACTCAAGAGTATGTAGAAATTGAAATTTGGAATAAAGGATTTAAGGAACTCAATGAAAATTTCAAACTTGAATTGGACACAACTTGTATAACGAGATTTAGATAGTGAATCAAAGTTTGAAGAAGTGTTGGTAGCAAATTAAACAAAATTCAAAACAGATGAATAGTTTTGACTATACGGATGAACAAAACCGTACATGAATAGTAAATTTTTTTAAACACAAGATTGCACTACCAACAAAAAAAATACGGATCTAGGTAGAACAAAAATAAGAAGACTCAAGAACAAGAAGAAAATTAAAATTTAAGACTCAACAAAGAAAATAAAGGATATACTTGATTAAATTGGAGCCAAAACTTTGATACCAACTGATGCGAATCCCGTAGCAACGGTGACTACGAAACCCACAACTAGATTGATGTGGAACCCAAGAACGCCAATGAATAATCCGATTTTGGATTTAAACCCAACGAAGTGAACCAAAAAACCCAACGATAGCAAATATGCGTTGAAAGCCGTGATTACACAATGAAGAACTCACGATTCGATGTTTGAACATATAAGAATTAGATCTTGAAAGTTCAATTTGTTGTTCAATTGAAGAACAAGGTAGAAAGCAAAGCTTTTCAATTAATTCAATGTCAAAAGTTTCCAAAGTAACAAAATAGTTAAGTATTTATACTAGAGCTCTAAACCTAGTAAAAAACGTGCATAAGGTAACAAATATTGTTAAAATATGGAAAGAAATAGAATCCTAATAAAAAAAGAAATAAATCGCACTAAATTCGATCGCACCGGACGACCCTTCCAGACGTCCGGTAAGTACGTCCGGATGGATAGAAGACCTCTACCGGACGTCTGATAGAGTGCGTCCGGTTGAGCAGTTCACGTCCGGTTTGGCAGAGTTTTCATGGCTTAGGCTACTAGATGTCCGCTTGGTGCGTTCGGTTGGCTAGGGCTTCCTTTGACCAGCTTTATCACGTTGATCCAAGTTTTTTCGATCTTCGACCCCAACATGAAACCTGCTCCATTTTGCGTCCCAAACATGGTTTCATCAATAGTGGCTTTGACAAGAATCCCCAATGCCTCTTTGACTCGTTTTGCTCTCGATCGCGTGATTGCTCATTCTTCAATAATCAACGGGTCTCGGTTTGGGCTTGTATTCATGACTCCCACATCCTGGATCTTATCAAGTGACTAGGCACAAACTTCTTCTGCATGATAGCCTTCAATTCCTCTCATGTGTTAATCGACCTCTTAGGGTTCTATTGCATAATCGGTGAATTCAAGGATTGCAATTTTTACCTTATTTTCCTCCTAATAATTTTGGCAATGAAAAATCATTTCCACATTTTTTCTCCCACTCTAGCTAAGCTTTCGAATAACTTCTACCCTTGAATGACAGAATTATCATTTTAATGTTACCCATACTTTCATTCACTTCGTCTCCAACAAGATTCCTACCCATTCTTTCAAGTCCAGCTCCTTTATTCCTCATTTTCCCTATTTTAGCTTCAACTAATACATCTTCATCTAAGTCACTACTGTCATCATATTCTACCCGATACTCCATCCTAGGCTCCTGCCTACATTGTCTCCTTGCATTGGGTGCTCCCCTTTGTAGATTGCAAGCACTGGGTCTTGCCTATCCATCCACTCATGCCTATCCAACCTATCCCCCACATCTTCAAACAATCTTTCGAACCGTCGTATTACCTCATCCAACATGTTGACTTGATTTTGATTTCTACTTAAGGTTGAATCTTCATTGTTAGACATCCTAAATCTAATTTATTATCCGCCTCACGTATGTACTCTCGTAAATCACTCAATTTGGCTTTTACTCTCTATTAGTTTCATCACTCTGCATTTTTCCACTCAATGCTTTTGCCCAAGTGCTTCAGAGAACAAATTCAAACTCAACCAGAAATTATTCTCGTAGAATTCAAACCGGGATGTAAGTGAGAATTGTAACTTTAGAAGACTCAAGAAAGAAAGAAAAGAATTGGACAATTTGGAATGAGAACTATTGTAATTCAAGAAAGTGGTTCTTGAATTTTGGGTTGGACCAGAATTTTTTTTGACTCAAGTAGAATAATGGAATGCATGTAATTTCCTAAATAAATCAAACAATAATAATAATGAACTTTTTCTTTTAACTTTTGGAATGTTTTTTAATTTTTTTTTTTTATAATTTGAAAATTCGACTACGACACTAGCAAAAGAAATTGAAGTTGAATTGGATGGTAAATTAGCACAAAAACAACTGTTGAACTTTTGTTGGAACTTTCACAAATTAAGACACAAAGGCTGAAGAACACGAAGAACGCCGAGACAGAAAGATATAGGAAAACAAAAGACTCAACAAGAAAGAAAAAGATATAAGCTTATTTTTAGGGCCCAAGTTTTGATACCAATTGATGTGAACCCACGTAACAATTGTAGCTATAAAATCCACACGAGATTGAATCGAACCCAAGAAAGTCAAATAAATCAAAATTTTGGATTTCACCCAAAAATAATGAATCTCACTCGGTTGACCTACGATATGTTGACCTCTTGATCACATGATTTGTGAATCTCATCCGGTTGTATGAACGCCAAAAGAAATAATTTGATAAGTTCAGTAATTTGCTCAATAAAGAACAAATGAATAGAAAGCAAAATTGCCTCTCAATTGAATATATGATGAAAGTTGTTTACAATGTAAAATAATAGGTCCTATTTATAGGAAACCTATAAAAACGTAGTTAAAAACAAAAAGAATCCTAAAAGATTACAAAAGTTACCAAAAAAAAAAAAAATAGAATTTTAACAAAATTAGGAAATGTCGCCTCAAGATTGGTCTATGCGACCACATAGTACCAAAGGATGCTGTCGCATAGACCACATGAATTCTTGCATGTCTGTCTATATTTCTTCACATAAGGTCGCATGTGTGTCAACACTAGGCGACTGCATAGAGTTCTTTGTGGGTTCTATCCCCGGCTGCTTGAATCAAGTTGATCCAAATTGTTTCGGCTGTCGAGTCGTTCATGAAAATTGTTCCTTTGCTCGTCTACGTCAATGTTTCATTCATTATAGTTTGAACAAGCAGTCTCATCGCCTCTTTGACTCATCCACGACCTTGTCATCGGCCCTCCTTCGATAATCAATGGATCATTGCTTGGACTTGTCTTCGTTGCATTCGTTCCTCGGATCACATCAGCTAGCCTGATGCTTGAGCATCGTATATATCCGAGTAAATCCTATTTCGATTAAACAACTTGTTTTCTTATCCTATTTCACCCCCAAGCACTTCATATTATAAATGCCCCAAGCTTAGATCATCCCAAAGGTATGTTGAATCATTCTTTCATTATAGAGAACACATTATTGAAGATCAAACAACACATTCAGAGTTCTCTTGGTTCAACCCCCTCATTAATTATTCATAATTCATCCAACTCATAGTTTGGTTGATTCAGTTATAGTTTTTCACATCTAACCCAAGATCAAAACACATTAAGATCCTATGATCAAACACCAAACTATGTGGTCAGAGTCAGCAAAAATTTAACAGTGTTTTGACTAGTTGCAAGTTAACTTTTCTAGTGAATTGTTACTAGCTTAGGCTTGGAGCTCTTTTATCCTTTTGCAAAATGATTTTTCTCTGTGATCATATTTGGCGTTCTTATTTATTTACTTCTTTTGATCTATTGTGATTGTTTGAACATTGGGTTAATCATCTAGGAATAATTAATAAGTGACTTGTTACTTTTAATTGTGTAATTCAGCTCACTATCTCTAAATAAACAAGAATTTGAACTTACAATAGTTACGAACATAACACGATGCTTGTAGGCAATAATATCTCTTTTATTGCTTTCCTAATAAGATAGCACAACAACATGTTTATTTTGACGAAACAGAGTAAAAAACCCGAGAAACACGGTCGGGTTAGTTCGAATGAAGAACAAGTTTAACAAAACAAAGCAACGCCAAGGAGAATGGATAGAGAAAAAATGCTAATAAGCAAGTCCAGAAAGGATATTTGGTAAGTGAGACTCCCAAAATCCCTACTACACCACATACAACCAAAATAGTTAGCACTTCTGCTGAATAATCCCATGGCAAGTCTTTCGCATATACAACTGCTAACAGTGTTGTCAAACCCAAGATGTTGTTCATTACAACTCCACTATAAATCTGCAAGTCAAATGAAAAATGTTTCACCAGCAAGTCCTTCACAATTATTTGTTAATGCTCTACTATAATGTGTACGTGTGCCCATGCTTGAGAGCTTGTGTTTATGTGTGAGAGAGAATGGGACCTCAGAGAATGTAAAAGATGCCGTTCTTTCAGTCTTTTTACTGACCGGAAAGATAGCTTCTATTAAGGTTCTTGTATTCATTGCCAATGGCACTATCACAAATGAGATGAAGAAAGAAGGTACATTCATGGCATATGATAACTGTAGTATACCAGTCGTGAGAGGTCCTCCAATGAAGGTCAATATAACAATACCCAAAACTATTCTGAATACACATTTTACAAAATCCAGGAAAGAGTATCGAGGAACGTTGACTTTTGCCCATACAATCTGCAAGTTAAGGAAGGAGAAAGGAAAAATGGATTACTTAATTTGCAATGAGATCAGTAAATTGTACAAAGTGTAACAAAAACCTTCAGTAGAAAGTTAAATAATTTACTTCTCACCTTGTCAAATTTATCCATACTTTTAGTCTTATCAGGGCATTTAGCAACATGAATGGCTTCATCAAGCCATCTTTCTATTCCATTGACAAATTCTTCTTTATCAATCGTATTATTACGATCTGTATCGAAATGGTAAAAAATCTCATTTACCACATCCTCAGAATTCGGCTTCAAGTTTCCAAATTCGACTGTACTGATTATTCGCTCTAATTCATTTCGTGATATCTTCTTGTTATTTTCATTGTTGTACAGTCTGAAGATGCTGCCAGAACAAAAAGAAGATTGTGAGGAATTTCTGTCAAACCGAGAAAACAAACAGGTAAATTATGATAAATTACTTGTTAATTCTCTCAATGTTCGATTTTCCATCTTCCATGATTAGCGATTCTCCTTTAAGTAGTTGGCTTTCAGCGTGCTTTAGAATTTTCGACATTAGTTGATCAATTTCTATCGGACTAAACTGTTGAATGTCCTGCATCAGATCAACCCAAAAAAGGAATATGCTTATAATTAATTTCAAATACTACTATTGATGCATATTACACTTGATAGGAAGTTCGGATATTTTTGTTTCATCCTATATTAGAAAAAGAAGTTACAAATATATGACAGGAGTCTGAATACATTTATAGAAGCAACATCTTGCAAATAAAACTTCCATTAGTATCAATAGTTTTAAAATTTGCATGAATTAGGAAGCTTGCCTTGTATGAAAGTTCTCTTGAAATGAAATCATTCTTTTCAGCTAACTTCACGCATGATTCAACGAATTCCAATTCACTGATTTTATTGTCATGGTCGGAATCAAATGCTTTTATTGTGTCATCAACGGCTTCTTTTATGGCATCATTGGACAACTCTGGCATGAGTTTGCTGTACAACCTTTCTAATTCAAGCTTTGTTATATATTCATCTCCATCTTTATCTGTTTCATCAAATACACTGCAAAGACAAATATAAAATGAGAGACTTCATTGGACATGATTAGATAATGTAGATGTAATATTTCAAAAAATTAAATACATTTTGATGAGAGCACAGCTAGGATTCCCATCGTCATCAACAAGTTTTCCCTTCCTTTCCACATGTTGCAAAAATGCGTTTCTTAGAATCTCATACTGCAAGTAGTCTGAACTTAATATCTGCATCCAAGGATCTACAATCTGGAAAAAAGAGAACAGAAAATTAGCAATTTCGTACATTACATCGAGTGTAATACGGGGTTAGCTTTTAACCATAATACCTGATAGATAAAATATGAAAGTAAAGATGCGACAGACACTATTAACGGTATCAAAAGCACCATGTGGGATGTGTTGAAGATATCAACTAGTTGCACAATAATATAAGGAATCAAAGAAAGAAGCATAATTCCAGCTAGACGTCGAGTATCTTTTTGAAGTATAACACAGGTATCTGCAGTTAAGAAAGAATTGTCAGTTCTTAAATATTCAAATTGCAAAGATCAACTAATGTAATCATGTGAAAGAGGCAAACCCTTTAATTCCTTGAATTTTTCTTTGACTGGCAAGCAACGTGAATGCTGAGACTTTGATTTTTGTCCCAAATATTTTGCGCCAAAAAATCAGACATATACCCCACTGCAGCGTGAGAGTGAAGACAGTGATTCCAGCATAGATACCCACTCCAAGTGACACCAAAGACCGAACGGTCTCTTTGCTACCGAAATCTCCAGATACTACAAGCAATGATTATTTCCTTTAGCATTTTGTAGAGTTGCTTAGGGTTTCGAATTTTGTCAAGAAATAATAATAATAATTAAAAAAAAAAAGTATAGAACTTATGCTAAAAAGTTTTCAAATCGCGGACGCAGTAGTCAGCATCGTGAAATGCAAGAATCAAATACTAAAAATTGTTAATTTCCCTGGAAAGGATGAAAATATATCAAGGTCAAACAAAAGATCAATTATAACTTACAAATCATCATCATCATTGCTGGTAACTCCATGAGGATTCGGAAAATGATACTAACATATTTGCTTGTGCCAAAATAATATTCAAGAATTTTAAAGAAATCCTTGCTCCCACTGCTCAGCTACATTTCTCCAATTATTAGTAGACCTTGATAGACCAGTATTAAGTAACTCCAGCATTTTCTGCACATGGTAGGAAACCATATGTGTGATGGCAAGTGCTTGCGGACACGAGAACATCATTTGCAGTAAGAGCTACGGATTGATCAATTCCATCTGAGATTAAATCATCAGAGGAGTTGAGACTTAGAATTCGGCCATCAACAGTGCTGATAAAAGACATGAGCAACATAATGCTTAAACTAGCAATTATTCGAGTGATAATCTGTATAACGTATGGTAGACTGTGAATGCGCATAGCCATATTCTTTCGAGAATCAATTATGCAGTAATGTGTGTGCTTCTTTAGTGCTGTGAAGGAAAATGGAAGCTATTGATCACCTTTTACACAAGTGTAAGGCTAGAGATGGGTATGAGTGGGAGAAATCTTCTATTTTTAAAATGAAAATCCACTATTAGTCCTCCAACTTATTGGTGTTTAATAAATTGATCTAGAACAGTTAACACCGTGACCCATAAGAAACTATTTCATCCATTTGTCATGTAACAAGTCACTTAGGCCCTATTTGATAGCAGTTTTTTTTTTTATTTAGAGAGGTTGGAAAAAAATTTCTCTTTTCCACCTTTTTGCTATTTGATTGGCATTTTTTGTCATGAAAAATATTTGACACCAACTTCTAGGTACAACTCTTTGAAGCACAAAAGTAGAAATTTATTTTCTTATGATTTTGGTGGAAATTTGTTTTTCACCTTGCTGATGTTTTTTTTTTAAAAATCCAATGTTAAAAAATAATTGACAATTTGCATAAAAAATAATTGACAATTTGCATAAAAAAACGAAGCGAAACGAACACCAAAAATTTAAGATTTTTTTTGGCAATCCAAACAAATTTTAATACAAATTATAAAAAAAATTTATCCCAAAAAATAACAATTTGCATGAAAATTAAGTCAAACGGATTAGGTGAAAAATTATATTAATCAAAAGCAATTAATTACAATTTCCAGACAAATGAATTCTAGACAAATCAATTCCGTATCATTCATTTTCTTTCCATCTATTTTTCACCCTTGGAATTAGACGGACCCTTAGATGTCATTATTTTTAATTAAAATAAATTAAACAAAAGAAAAAAAAATGTTAAATGACGTCAAACGAGGGCATTATATAATCCCGTTTACGTGTCCTAAATTGTCATCAATCAAGATTGAATACCTATCTTTTACTTGCAGATTGAGATGACTTCCAAATTTGTTCTGTTGGTTCTCCTTGGTGTTCTTATTTGCTCCACCACTGCAAGAAAGCTTGTTGACTTAGAGGGTTCTTTAGATGGTGAGAAAAAAAATTCTCCCTTGGTCACTGGGATTTAGGAGGGCTTGGTGGAGGTGGTGGTGGAGGCTTTGGTGGAGGTGGAGGTGGAGGAATGGAAGGTGGTTTTGGTTCTAGAGGAGGAATGGGTGGTGGGTTTGGCGGTGGTGCTCAAGGAGGAGGTGGAGGGTTTGGTGGAGGTGGAGGTGGAGGTAGAGGTGGAGGAAGAGGGGGTAGTGGTTCTGGTTCTAGTTATGGAGGAGGATTTGGTGGTGGGATGGGAAGTGGTTCTCATGGAGGAGGTGGAGGGTTTGGTGGAGGTGGAGGTGGAGGAAGAGGGGGTAGTGGTTCTGGTTCTGGTTCTGGAGGAGGATTTGGTGGTGGGATGGGAAGTGGTTCTCATGGAGGAGGTGGAGGGTTTGGTGGAGGTGGAGGAACAAGGGGTGGTTCTGGTTTTGGAGGAGGATTTGGTGGTGGGTTTGGAAATGGTGCGCAAGGAGGAGGAGGAGGTTTTGGTGGCGGAGGCGGAGGCGGTGGCGGTGGTGGAGGCGGATTGGGTGGAGGATCTGGTAGTGGATTTGGTGGAGGAGCTGGTGGTGGAATAGGAGGTGGTGGAATCCCATCAGTAATTAATTAAGAAGCATTCCAATCTTTTGATAACCATTCCAATATCAAGTGATCTTTTTCATGGCATTAAACTACTATTCAGCATACGCTTGATTTGTACTTGAAATTATTCAAACATATTAATGAGCTTCATTTCCTTTTCTCATGCATTATTTCTTCCATGCAAATCTTCATATGTTTTCTTATAATTTCATCACAAAGTTAAACAGTAAGTGCACATTTTCAGAAATTTGAAATTTAATATTTATATAAAATGAATAATTTATTCGAGCACTTTAATATTATATTTTCTAAGCGAATAAACTCGTCCAATGCCTAGTCCAAAATTGATATATAAGTCATCCAATTTAATTCCGATACTCAATTCAGAGTCAACTTTGACACACTCAATCTGGAGTCGAGCTTGACTAATGTCATACAAGAATTTTGGTGTGTGATGAAGGATATGATATTTTATTTTCCTTAGGGCTTGACACAAATAAAATAGCACCAAAAGGAGCCAAGAACATGCTTGAGCACATATAATCTTCAACCAACTATCAAAACAAAATATGGTCCCTAATTGATAAGGATTAAAATCAGTAGATTTTGATGATGAAATGTGGTTAAAAAAATTGCGAATTTCATGAAATATGTGATTAAAATTAATTATTAACTTTGATTTAGATTAAAATCTAGATTTTAAAAACTACCAAACACGGGCATAAACTTCACGCTAATGTGCATGGCCATGAGGGTCGGTCCTGGATAAGACAAGACAATCATAATGAAAAAGTATATATCTCATGAGATTTGATTCGATTCCAAGTATCTGTACTTGATATAGTGTTATGTTGTAAATATCAATAGATTCAAAATTATATTAGAGACTTAATAAAGACACGAGGGAAATCTACTTAAATTTCTTTATAAGCGATTGCATTTGTTTTCCAACAATCTTTATGCATAAAATGTTATATTTGTGCTTGATTGAGATATCTTAAAAAATTGACTCAATGTCAAAAATTAATTTTATCATATATATTATGGGACTCACAACTTTTATCAATTTTTATCAAAATTTGCTAAAGTATTATCAAAAGCTTTGTCAAACAACCCTTAATTAGTATAATTCTTAATTCATATCATGGAAATAAATCAAATTAAAAAATAAGTTTCCTTTAGTAATTTTTTCATGATATGAAATAAGTTGAGGTATAATGTTATAACAGTCGTACGTGTCACATATATAATAAACCCCTATTTGTTTTAGATAAAAATCATATTTTTTAGTAAATTTTGATAAAAATTGATGTAATGTGTCAGGTTAAAAAGTTGGGAATTTCATAAAATATATGGTTAAAATTAATTGCTAATTTTAAATTAAATTTTAATATAACTTTCTAATTACATGTCAACATAAAGATTCTCTTCAAAATGATTCAAGGCTTCTTTTTTAACCCTGCAATCGAATGTTATTAAGAGCAATACAGGGAAAATTAGCATGCCCTTTTATGAAGATGACACAAACAAATTTAGAAACTATCGAAATTTACTTTTAGGCTTTCTTGTTTATGAAGAAAAAATATTGAAATTAACCAAGCTATAGGTATCCAAAATTTGAAATTGAAAATTAACATTGCCTATGTATGGGTATAAATATTTAAATCACATTTATTCACACATTTCATTGAACACATAAGTAGTATCCACCTATCAGTGCTCATTTAGATTATTTATAAACAAAATCGTTTATAAAAACTATCACAGGTAAGACTAATCTTGATGCTTGTAATAAGAATTAACACACCGGCTTTTTATATCGTAATAATTAATTTCCTAGTTAACACAGGAACTAGGGATTTTTTTTTTTTTTAAAAAACTTATTTCGAAAATCAAATCAAACCGTTTGAGAAAGTGAAAAGTGGAAAATATATTTACATAACAATGTAATCTGATTTATTGTACTATAGAAATGATCAAAATGCCTGGAAAGAAATGAGAAACATGTGTAAATACCACTTACATAAATAAACATGTATAATGAAACCCCCTCTTTAGTTTAATGTGACCCCCACTAACTCACACATTAATTCAAGGACAATAACTGATAATCAGAGCAATCAATTTCAGGTAGTGTTTCCTTTTCGAAGAAACAGTTAGCTGCATTAACAATTCAAACGTGGCTTATGGTACGAATCAGTAGCCTCTGACATGCATGCTTAATCTAGGGTCGAGTTTGTCTAATATCACACAAGTGAGGAAGAATTCGTTAATTTGTTTGGCATGGGGCTTGACACAAATTAAGGCTGCGTTCTCTTTGTCGTTTTGGAGTTGTTTTCTGTTTTCAGTTTTTCAAAACGACGAAAACGCGTTCTCTTTGTCGTTTTGAAAAACGAATTTTTCAAAATACCAAAAAAAATTACACACAAAACCCAAAATGAGTTTTTTTCGTTTTGGACGTTTTTTGTACAAAACTCGAAATATTTGAAAACACGCGAAACGCTTCTATTTTCAACAGTTTCCTTCTTCCTTCATAAAAAAAAAGTCTTTCTTCTCTTTTTTTCTGGTTTTCTCTGCCTTCTCTCTCTTCTGGACATCCGCTGAGGCTACGAAGGGAGATGATTGGTGCCGACGCCTGTGTGGGAAGGTGACGTTGTGAACGCAGCGTCGCAAGGAAGAAGATGCGCCGTTTTTTGCAACAACGAACTCGGACCCTTCAACAGTGATTTCCGGCGCCATTGACTCAACCCAAGGTCGCGGACCACCACCCCTAGCACCGCCTCATCATGGCGCACCCAATGAACCCATGGGTCATCACCAATTTCGAACTGATAGGGTCGAATCAAGCCAGGCAGCCCACGAACCAATTTTGGGATTTCACCCTGGCACCGGGATATTCCAATCCACGATTTCAGTTGCTCGATTCTAATCAACTTTTTTTGAAACCTTCTATGATGAGGTTAATTACTGTTTCAATTGCTCGATTCCAATCCACCGGTCGCTGTCTCAGGGTATGCTCTGCAGTGCCAACCCTGGAGTTTGATAAATTTTATAATGTTTCTGTAAGCATACTACTTTTATCTTTAATAGTTGTAGTTCCTTCCAAGTAGGTAAATTTCTGTGTTTCTCTTGTTTTTTCATTTATAAGTAAATTCTTGTGTTCTTGTGTTTACATGTACATTATGTGGGATTGATACACGCGATCGTGTTTGGCAGTGCTTAATAATAAGTCTCTAGAAAGTAAGTCTATAAAACTAAGTCTTGTTAATCATGTTTAGCAAGATGAACACAGAAGACACCTCTGGAAAAGAAAAAGACCGTCTCCTTCACCCGTCTCCACCCTAAATCTACAGCCGCCGCCCCTTTTGGTGGGGTTAACTCGCCACCATGGTTGAACCTCCTGGCCACAATAAAGACCCTACACCACCCAACCTCAACACCTCCTCTCCTACTGCTCCAATTTCCTACGCAGCAGCCGTTTCTTCCTCGCTGATCCGCCACGATCTCGCATCTATACCTGTGATGGATGTTGCTATTTCAATAAGGCAGCCACAATGGAAAGAAGGGAAACACGCTGTGGTATTTCCCCCCTGGAATTACAGAGATCTGAAGCTCCTCTGCAATTTGCCCTTATTGCAAAATTCTCAAAATCTCGCCCACAAATGGATGTTATTAGACATCATATCAGCACCAAATGGGGGTTATCGGCTATCCCAATCGTCAGCTTCATTGATAGGCGCCATATTCTGATCAAGCTTCAAAACGCAGAGGACTTCTCAAAAACGTAGACGCGGGATTCGCACTCCATCGAAGGCTCTCTATTTCGGCTATTCAAATGGTCAAGGGATTTCAATGCTCAAGAAGAGTCTCCAGTCACTCCAGTTTGGATCAGGTTACCCCTTCTACCATTAATTTTCTGCATTCCTTCCTACCTGCAAGCTATTGTGAAACCACTTGGTAAATACTTGGATATAGACCTCTCCACAATTACGTTTACAAGACCTAGTTATGCTAGAGTTTGTGTAGAAATTGATATTTCGACCGCAAGGGCGGATGTAATCTGGATAGGATCGGATAATGGGAAAGGGTTCTGGCAAGAGGTGGTGTATGAGAGATCCCTTAAATATTGTATGCATTGCAGGCTTCATGGTCATGAGAAACTGGATTGTAAGAGGTGGAATAAACAACATTACAATGTAGTGGATACAAAGCAGACAGATTCTAGAAATAATTCCTCAGGGCTTGCTGATAATATAAATAATTTGAGAATGGATATCCCAGCAAAGTGAGAAAATGAGAAGAATTTGAATGCTACAACTGAAAATGGAAAAAAATGGTGGTGTAGAAATGAATCCGATAAATCTGGTTGCACAGGCCAATTCTCAAAATGTAAGTCGTAGCCCCACAATAGAGGAATTACATGTTGTAGGACAAGAAGAAATTAGGGAAGAAAACAGTAAAATTAAGGACAAATCCTCCGGAGAAAAGAGTCTCAGTAAAGAATCAGGAAATGAAGTAATTCTTGTTGATACTGGAGCTCTCCTAAATGGGTTTTTCACCCAACTAAAAAGGGAGCTTTGGCTTCACCCCAGAGCATGATCCCCACTCGAGAAATGGATAGCGTTCCTATCGGCAATTCCTTTGATGCCTTGGTGGACACTTTAAAACTTGGAGGCCCCATGGCAGACTGGTGATACTCAGCCTATAAGACCTGAGAGGGATGAGGTTTATCACTCAGACTCAGATACTCCAGATATTAGAGCCAATAATCGACGTAATAGGAAGCTCAGTTCCATCTCTGACCTGCTGGTCAGAGATTCCTCTCAAAATCCACTCTGATGAGTGCATTCCTTGTTTGGAATGCTAGGGGGGTTGGCAATACAACAACAACCTGCCACCTTAAATTACTTTATAGAAAAGTATAATATTGCTTTCCTAGCCATTCTCGAACCTATGTTGCCTTTGGATAAAGCCCCTCTTTTTGCCAGAAAATTAGGACTCTCCCAGGTCTGCTCCAATGACATTGAAGGAGGAAAGGTTTGGCTGTGTCTTCCTGACAGTCATAGCTACACAGTGTTGGGAGCTACAAATCAATTTCTAGCAGTAACTTTGGATTGGAAGGGAGTTACTGTAGTGTTGGTGGTGATTTATGCAAAATGTGATCATTTGTTAAGGAGAGCCCTTTGGTCATCCCTTTCGCCAATTCTGTTTGATAGGGGATTTTAATATTGTGAAAACTGACGAGGAAAAACTTGGAGGTGGTCCAGTTTTGCGTGTTGCTAAACAATATTTTATTCAATTTATTGATACAAATTCATTGTATGATATTCCTTTCTCAGGTTCTCGGTTTACATGGCACCGTAACAGGAATGGTTCGCTATTATGAGAACGTCTTGATAGAGCCCTTGTAAACCATAACTGGATGGTTGCTTTTCTAGACTCTAGGGTTGAACATCTAGAGCGAAACCATTCTGATCACGCACGCCTTCTACTACGCACAGAGAAAGATAATAATAGGGGGCTCGTGAGCTTTAGATTTCAAAGGATGTGGCTACAACACTTGACTTTTCTCCCTATGGTGACAGAATCCTGGACGAGACCTTGCTCTCTTTCGGGTATAGCTCGAATGTCTTATAAACTGAAGAGATTAAAGGCTGATTTAAAACTCTGGAACAAAGTTGTCTTTGGAAATATTTTCAGAAAATCAATGAAACTCGTGACAAAATCCTTATCCTTGAAAATAATGTTCACTCTGATCACACTCTAGATGCTAATATCATAGCTCTGAAGGGGGAGTTAGTTAGGCTGCTACTACACAAAAGAGATTTATAAAACAGCAACAGTCACGAATTAAATGGTTGTCCTATGGAGATAAGAACACTGCCTTCTTCCATGCCTCCGCTAGGCAAAAAAGATCAAAAGCTATGATTTGCAGTATAAACACTGATGCCGGTATCCTCACCAACCAAATTGATATGCAGGAAGCTTCTATTGATTATTTTAGAAAACCATCTCAAAGCTGATGATAATTCTACTACAGATTACAGGGAGATGACTACTCTTATACCAAGATTAGTTACTAAATCTGATAATGACATGCTTTTGAAGGAAGTTTCTGATATAGAAGTCCTTGATGTCATTAAGGATGTAACTGAAGATGTTGTTACGGCAGTTCGTGAATTCTTTAAGGGCAAAGAACTGAATGATGCAATGGGAGCTTCTATCATTGCTTTGGTACCTAAATATGAAAATCCCAGGACTTTTCAGGATTATAGGCCCATAAGTTTATGTCAGGTATTCTACAAAATCATATCCAAAGTGGTGGCCAACCGTTTGATTCTGATTTTACCTAAATTAATTTCAATGAATCAAGGTGGCTTTGTTACTGGTAGAATGATCTCTGAAAATGTTGCTCTGGCCTTGGAATTAGTTCATAATCTGAATAAGCGTTCTCGTGGTGCCAATGTGATAATGAAAATAGACAGGGCAAAGGCTTTTGATAGGGTCTCTTGGAGCTACTTGTTAGAAGTGCTAAAGGCATTTGGTTTTGCAGATAGTTGGGGTCTCCCTGATTAAGAATGCTATTTCGTCACCACAGTTATCAGTTAAAATTAATGGTGTTTTTTAGCGGGATTTTTCACTCCATCCCGTGGGCTTAGACAAGGCGATCCATTGTCTCCATTATTATTCATCCTCAGCGAAGAACCACTCAGTAGAGGCCTTACAAAACTTCTGGAAGATGGTAGAACGACTCCTTATCAGGTTCCGGCCACATGTTCTCCCATATCACACCTCCTATATGCAGATGACTTCTTGGTGTTCACTAATGGCACTCGACGTAGCCTTAATAATTTAATGGGATTTCTCCGACGTTACGAAACTATATCTGGCCAGTTAATTAATGTGGCTAAGAGTTCTTTTATAGTCCACAACCGAGTGGCAACATCTAGAAAGCGTATCATTGCAACTACAACGGGATTCAAAGAAAACTCCCTCCCGTTTTACTTATCTGGGAGCCCCTCTTCATTACGGCAAACCTATATCCTCTATGTTCACTCCAGTACTTGACAAAATCAGGAAAAAAATTTGGCGGGTTGGAAAGGAAAGCTTCTATCCATGGGTGGTAAGCTCACTCTGATAAAATCAGTATTAAGTTCCATACTTATCTATTTATTCTCTGTAATCACCCCTCCCATAAAAGTCGTTAAAGAGATTCATGCTCTTTTTGCCAACTTTTTTTGGGAAGAATCTGAAGATAGTTTTTAAATGTCATTAGGTATCTTGGAATAACATCTGTTATCCTCAAAAGGAAGGAGGCTTGGGTATTCGCTCTCTCTTTGATGTAATCACGTCGCTCCAATGTAAAATGGCATGGAGAATTATTTCTTCACTCTCTCTATGGGCTGACTTCCTTCGACAAAAAATATCTCAATCACCACCTGGACATGGCCAACGTACATGTCAGTATTAAAGATTCAGCAATATGGAAACATCTCTCACATCACTTCCCATTCATTTTAGAACATAGCAGATGGCTGATCTGGGATGGCAGTGCTCTATTCTGGTATGACAATTGGAGGGGTTCGGGTAGTTTATCAGCACTTGGTTGGACTATCACTTCCCAAAATTTAAGACTTCATGATGTAGTTTTAAATGACAAATGGAATTTGGATAAGCTATTATTGTTGGGTGGTTCAGCTTTAGTGGAGGAAATTCAGCGTTCACAAGTTCAACTTCGCAAAGGTACTGATGAACTAATTTGGTCCCCTTGCAGTGATGGTTTATTCTCTACAAGCTCTGCTTGGTCTCTTATCAGACATACTAGATCTTCTACTCTTCCTTATAAGATCGTTTGGAATCCTAACATCCCTCTAAAAATTTCTATTTTTTGTTGGCGCCTTTGGCATAATGTGGTCCCTGTGGATGAAGTGGTCTGGCGTTGTGGGGTCCCTATTGTCTCCAAATGTCAATGCTGCCCACAGGGTCATGAAGAAACAATAGACCATGTCTTTGCAACCAGTACTATTGCGGTTCAAGCATGGAAATACTTTGGAAATTTATTTGGGGTTAGAGTTTCAACAAACATGTCGTGGCGGTCTACAATGTTACTTTGGCATTCTCACTTTGGCGGGGCAACACAAGAACATATTGTAGCTTTACTTATCCCACCACTTCTTTAATGGGAGCTGTGGTTGGCCAGAAATTCTGCAAGATTTAAAGACGAGGCTGTCAACTTGCATAAAAATTGTGTAAAAGTTAAACGTTGGCTTCACGAACTTAATGGTTTTCTCAACCCTAGGAAAACATCTCATTCCTCCTATTTCGCACAGGTACTACACATCCCTATAGTTCCAATACAAGTAAAAACTCCATTCCTAGAAAAATGGTTCCCCCCAAAACGTGATTATTACAAACTAAATATAGATGGTGCTAGTACTGGGAACCCAGGCCTGACAGGTTGTGGTGGACTACTTCGGGATTGGCAAGGAAAGGTGATTTTTGATTTTTATCATTATCTGGGGGTTGGTACTAACACTCTAGCAGAAGTATCAGCCCTGAGAATAGGTCTCCAAATATGCTATGTCCTTGGCATAGAATAGATTGCAATAGAAACAGATTCTAAGGTGGTAGTCCATTGGTTTCATCATCAAGTTAACATACCTTGTCTATTCGCATTATTTGGGAGGATATTTTCAAGTTTGCTCATGTTATGTCTACTGATGTGTTGCACATTTATCGAGAAGCCAACCAGGTGGCTGATTCATTAGCACGACTTGGAGCTCAAGGTAGTTCACACTTCTTAGAAACCATAACTAGTTTTCCTATTTATTCTATTGGTTGCATCCGCTTGGATAATTGTAACTTGCCTTGTTTTCGTTTTCCGCAGTAGAATGAGGTCTATTGTAAGGGAAGTAGTACTTCCTTTTTTACTGCTTTTTACTTTTTTGATCTAAGGGAAGTAGTACTTCTCCATTTTTAGCATTATTTCACTCTAGTTGTAACCACGGTATTCCTCCGCCACATGTGCGGACATATTAATAAAATCTTAGAGGTACCGCCCTCCTTAAAAAAAAAAAAATCATGTTTAGCAAAAGAAGTAAGTTTGACTTACTTTTAGTGAGCCGTGTTTGTGATCAGAATGTATTTGATAGGTAATTTCTAGTTTAACTAAAATGAAACATGGATAGAGAGAGAGAAAATTATGGCATGTGGAGAGTAAGTAGTTAATATACATCATTCCAGACTCCATAATGGAAAAGCTCGTTGTGTGGATCTAGGCTATGTGAATCTTACCACACGAGTGCTTGGATTGATAGAGTTTCTTGATGATAGTCACTTCACAAATGTGGAGTCAGCTCTTGTTGCTCTTGGCTGCAAGGAATGTCTCTTGCCTGTTGAGAGCACCAAATCTAGTGAATATAGATCCTTGAATGATGCAATGACAAGGTGTGGTGTGATGGTAACTGAAAGAAGGAGAGTTGGAGGTGTGGTCAAGAGTGGAGGATAATGTGGATGGAGAGGGCATTTTAAGTGAAGGGTTGTGCCGAAGGAATTATGTAGATAAGGTAGAGGATGCTAAAAGAGGGATTATAAAGAAAATTGAGGGAGGTGGGGATCGTCTTTTTGTGACGATTGAAAGTATGTTCTATTAGTTTATGTTACTTGTCTTATTAATACATTGAAATAACTTCTTAGTATCAATTTATAATTTTATTACATTGAAATAAATTCACATATTGCACACACCAAATCACCACTGCCCAGCCCAGAGTCATAGATGGAATGGTTACTCATTTGGGGTTCTTATATATTTAGAATGGATCAACTGCTCCGCCATAAATGCTTGTTTTAAAGCGGATACATTTGTTGATATATATCTATTTTTTAAAAATTTTTTATATGTAGGTGCGGGTTATGGAGATATATTTGGTTGCCCAAAATGGAATCGATCAAGATGTTAATAAAACATAACATACCTCGCGGTAGCCTCCAACTCAAGAACAAGTCCTTTGCCTGGTCACCAGTGATTTTTCCATCTCTGTCAGTGTCAACCTACATAAATACCTTGTTGTACTTCTGAACATCAGCCTGAGTCATTCTTGGCCATGGAGGGTGAGATTGGCCAGGAATGGAATTTACAGATACAACAGGAAACGTAGAGGAAGTCTGCGCTGAAACATGTTGGTTTGCTTTCAATGTGGACGGAAATTGCTGAGTTTGATTGTATGGAGGTTGCTGAGCAGGAGTAATTGAATTAACTATAGGCTGACCCCCTGCAAAAATCAATGCTGTAGATGATGAAGCAGATATCACTACATCAAAAAAGACCTTTTGCAGCGGCCAAAAAACGCTGCAAAAGGCCTTTTGCAGCGTTTTTTGTGTGTTGCGGAGGTCGGTGTTGCTATTGAGGGAAGAATTTTTGCAGCGTTTATTCACCGTTGCGAAAAATTCTTTTGCAGCGTTTTTTAAACGTTGCAGTAGATCATTTTGCAGCGTTTTTTAGACGTTGCAGTAGACCCTTTTGCAGCGTTTTTTAAACGTTGCAGTAGACCCTTTTACAGCGTTTTTTCAACGTTGTCGTAGACCATTTTGCAGCGTTTTTTAAACGTTGCCGTAGACCCTTTTGCAGCATTTTTTCAACGTTGTCGTAGACTTTTTTGCAATATTTTTTCACCGTTGCAAAAAAAAAAATTTTGAATTATTATTACTATTTTTAGAGTTATTTATGTCAATTGACCAACAAAATTGAAAATGTGATGGTTTGTGAACAAATTTTGGAATTACATAAAATTGATAATTTCATTACAAATTTGTGAATTAATACACTTAAATATTAGAATGTAATACAACACAATCTAATTAAAAAAGAGTCATCTAGTGCTCACATGTCAACACAAGCGTGAACCTTAACCATGGGTATAAAATCTAAAAACTATAGATCAACACATTCTTAGCAGTATCCTTGAAAAAAAATCAACTCTACCCATTCTTCTATTCTCTAGTCCTCAGAGAGTAAAGATATGTGCTTAGAAATTCTAACTACCGACTATTGATAAAATTGGATCTGGAAGGGTTCTTCTTATCCATCAATCAGCTGCATTTCATTGAATACTTCACTGACTTGCTGGACCTTTTACGTCACTTGTGCAAGAAGCACCAGATTTCTTTTCCATGCCCTTACCACTAGAAGCACCATTATTTCCTTTTCTACCAGAATTTTTTTCAGACTTGTTAACAGATTTCTGTATCTTCTTGATAACCTTCATCGCCAGTGTTTTCAATGGAATTGTAATGTCTAGTGGCAATAACACTTCTTGCAGTTCACCCCAGTGGGATCTTCAAAGTCACTATCTTCATATACCACCCTATACCAACCCATTTTCTTGTCAAATTCAATAACTTTTCCGTTGTGGAATTGTTCACCAAACAATTTTTGCACTTCTCTACCTTCCAACCATTCACCAAAGCCAATTAGCATCTGGGGTTCTGCAATAGTAACAGCACATGGAATAAGAGTGTCATCACCAGAAGACAAGGGAGGCAACCCATTTATTAGTAATAGATGTAACTCCTTACAGATGTCTAATGACAGAGAACTGGCCGCACGGCCATATGACTTACCCCAGTTGTTAGTCAGGAGTTGACACCTAACAGGATTAACGAAAACAATCCTGTCTGAAACTGGACAACCCATCGTACATGAAAGACTTGAAGACAAGCGCACTGCATTCTTCAAAACCTGTATACTAAGCAAAAAGCAATTTAATAACAAAACGAATGGAGGCAAAATAAGATGTTTAGTGATCAATAGCTCCCATGTTCAAGCTTTTGAATGAGGGATATTTATAATGCAATGGCCATATATGCATAATTCATAAACCTAGACAGACAAACTAGTCAAACTCTCAATACCCCATATTCAGTGCATCATGTAGCAATCCTTCTTTGCTTCTTAGACACTGAATTGCAGGAAATTGAAGGCAACAGAAAAAGAGAAGGGGGGTATAGCTTATGTCATCATCATACGTTACAAGAAGCAAATACAGTAGCAAGGGCAAAGTAATTTCCGGCTTCATCAGCCAAATTTTCAGCAAACTCAAACCTGAAGTGCCTAGCACATTCATTTGATAGTGAGCTAAGAGGAAATCCACTTAGATCTTTCTCGAAAGGAGCAAGGGAGACCTGTGAGATGAAGTACAATATCAATCTCTGTTTTGATAGAACAAAATTTGTTAAATGCACAAAAATTTCACAACAACAAATAAATTCGAAATTTAACGATAAGAGACTTGAGACAGAAAGAAAATAAATTAATGAAATATTAGGACAAAACTAAAATGGCTTAAAGATATGATCAGGAGACTCAAGGGCGGATCCAGCTATAGGCGAGTTAGAGCGGCCGCTCTAGCTGGATTCGCCGAAATTTTGGGCTTCTATGGAGACCTGCCGGAGTTGGAGTTTTTTGGAGAATCGGAGATGAAGAGAAGCTCTGGTTTCTCTGTTCTGGTGAAGAAGACGGTGGTTGAGATTGGGCGGGCTGGATTTTTTAAAAAAACAATTGGGCTCTAACTTAAGTCACCCGTCTACCAACACCGACCCAAAATAATTGGCCCAATTTCATAGCCAAACGGTACCCAACCCAAACGCAACGCCAATATCCAATTTCATTTCTCCCCCCAATTGCAATTGAAACCTAAGCTAGAGAGACTGAGAAGAGGAGACGAGGAGTGTGAGTGTGCGACTGTGCGACTTGCGAGTGCGAATCACAGCTCTTCCAAATTTTCTGATTCTGGAAGAGTAGACTATGGCTGTGGACTGTGGAGAGTGGAGACTGAAGTTGGAGTTCACCGGCGTCGGATTCGGGCTTCGCGACTCTTCTTCTCCAATCGTCAGAATCGCCACAACATCGACTTAGGAGTTAGGAGGTAAGTTCGATTTCTTTATGTGATTTGTTCATATGGTTGTGTGTTGGAGTTGTGTGAGTGTGAGTCTATGTGAGTCACTGGCTGTGGCTGACTGCGGTCTGCGTGTGTGATTGTGTGAGTGTGACTGTGTGAGTCTGTGATCTTGAGAAGGAGACTGTAACTCTGTGAGTCTGACTGTGTTTGTGCTTATTTCGGTGTTTCAGTTTGTGAGTCTGTGACTCGTTAGCATAGTTGCGTAGACTGAGTTCTGATTTCTGAATGTGTGACTGTGTGAATGTGTGAGAGACAGTGGTTCTCTACTTGTTGTTTTTGTCATATTGAATATTGGATATTGGAATTGATAAATTGTATATTGTAATTGTGAAATTGGATATTGTAATTGTGAAATTGTTTATCAATTATAATTGAAAATTAAATTGGGCAATTTGGATATTGGATATTGAAATTGATATATTGGATGTTGTAATTGTGAAATTGGATTTTAATCGGATTGATGCTTGGTTTTGGAAAATTGATTTACAAGTTCTGATATGTATATTTACTTCTGTGATATCGGGATTTTTTACCCCCCCCCCCCCCCGGTATAAAGTATGATTGATGCCTGAAATTTAGTACAATTTCGTAGTGGTGTTAATTACATCTCTGATTTTTTTATTTATCAGGTAAATAAATATATTGATCAAAATTTTAAATACAATTGCTCCGGGCATCCCCGGGCATATAAATCAAACATTACAAAAGATCTAAAGATTCAAAGCAAAAGAATCAAAATGAATCCAAACATGAAGTTTCAAAAATTGTCGCAACTTCATCTAATCAATACTAGAACATGAAGTGGCGAACCTCAATGCTAGTGTAGGGAGTTTCCCTTCTTCCTGAATCATTTCGATATCAAGAAGGGGTTATCCTCTTCTTATCTTTCTTGATTGCTGCAGGACGTACATCATTCATCTTTCCTTTGAGTTTGTCATTGCCGTTCCACTTGATCATGGCCATTGGACTTGTTCATTCCCTTCTTTTTGCTAGCCACCTTAACAAAGGGACTATCCAGCTCGTCCCTATTTTCTTATACTGAGATTCCACCAGCATTCTAGCCATTTTGGCCAGTAGCATTCTGGTCATTTCGCCCAGTAAATTGGATTTTATATTATTTAATCGAATTTTCATAAACGATCGGCCGGATCGGGTGATTATCAACGGTCAACGGTCAACGGTCAAAGTCAACTTTCGCTCTAGCTGAACTTTTACGCTGGATTCGCCGCTGAGGAGACTCATATCTTAGTGAGCAAAAGGAATAAATTACTTGTACCACAAGTATAGGCCAATTTTTAGTCAGAATTCCATAGAGACATTTGGCATAAAAAGATGGAGATGGACAAGATATGGAGGAAGTATTATAAATGCATTCATATTTCATTATACAAATATTCAACACAAAAACCTTAACTAATTTTGCAGCTGGCCATATAATCAACTTTGCTCTACTAAAGGCCAAGTCCAAAGTTAATGTGTAAAGGTCTCCATCATTTCTACTAATATAATTCCATGAGATATTTGGTCAATGCCTTCCTCTAATTTTTTTTTTTAAATTAATAACAGTCCCATGACTTTTCCTAACTGGGGCATTCAGCTACGTCAAATGAATGCTCGAGTCAACCCCAATCAATTCTAGTGAAATTTATCTTCAACAAATGTCACTTTATCCAACAAGCATGCACATTTGTTGCTTTATCACATGAAGGTTTATAGCAAATCCATATCAACAATTCTGAATGTCATGCTCAAATCATGTGCACGTTTCTTAAAACCCCATCATTAAGCCTAAAATGAGCGTATACATACATAACAGTCTTGTTTTCCTGTTTTACTTTTAAAAGATTGCAGGGTACCAAACAATTGAGGTACTCCTCAAGCTGATCAACCTTCAGATTTGAGTAATATCATTTATCACTGAGGTTTCCTCCGTCAAATTAGACAAGGGAGGCAACCCATTTATTAGGCTGAATATTTAATCAAAGATAATTAATTCAAAACCCGAAGCAAAAATTGAGTATAAATAAATGAAAAATGGGCGTGTGAAGTAATGAACTTTAACTAAAAAAATACCAATACAAGATAAAAAAAAAGAAAAAAATAAAGACAGAATAAAGTCATAGTCTAAATTGTAAATACACAGCTAATTAGGGCCAAAGCCACAAAAGTAATATCGTGGAACACCAAACACCTAAATATATTCATCAATGAAATGAATCCTGAAAATTATGAAGGAAAAGAGACTTTGCAGAGAAAACTTATCCCTCAAAGCCCTACATAAGATGGTATGTGCATATCCAGGCACACACTAAATTAGATATATGCGTACCAAAATAATGCGGGATAAGTGATGCCCCATATTTAGTTTTGAAATCCCTTTCCAAGCAATCAACTAGCACATTCTCCAGACCCCGATAATCTGCCTTTGTTTGCAAAGTGCTATAGGCATATCAATCAAGTCCCATAAGCAAAATACATAAATCCCAACTCAATATGCTAAAAAAGAAACAACTATATTCAGGTCCAACGGACATATAAATTTACTGGGTCTGAACATAATATAATTATCTCAGCGAGGACACACAAATTATGCTATATGCACTTGCAAGTTGTAGAGTAATAGACAGCTAACAGGGTGAAGGAGTTTTACCTGAAAATCGTAGGGAGAGGAAAACAAGTGAGAAATTCTTGAGTTGAAGTATTCTCGGACTGGATAGGAGGAGGCGAAGCGGAGGCGGTGCAGCCGGAGGAAGAAATCGGTGTATGGGTGAAATGAAAATTGAATTCCAAAGGAGAAAGGGTTGTAAAAGTAGGCGTATGTTATTGGGCTGAAGGGCTTACTTTTTGGACGGGCTGGACTCGGCAGAAGCTAAAAATAAACATAAAAAGGTCACAGCTAAAAAATTTGGCCCAACCCAACTCGCCCGACATTCCTTACTTTTTGCAACGTTTAATAAACATTGTAAAAAATCACATTTAGCAATGTTTAATAAACGTTGCAAAAAGATTCTTTCGCAACATTTATCGGACGTTGCGAAAGAGAAACCCAAAAGATCAACTTTTTGCAACGTTTAAAAAGTTGATCTTTTGCAACGTTTATTAAACGTTGCAAAAAGGGTTTCTCTTTCGCAACGTCCGATAAACGTTGCGAAAGGTGACATTAGCAACATACATTTATAAAATGTTGTCAAAGCTCAATTTTACTAATCAATGGCAACATTCACTTATTAAAATGTTGCGATAGACCCCTTTAGCAACACTTAACTACCGAATGTTGTCGTTTATGTGTTGCAAATGATCATTTTTGGCGTAGTGTATACTGCTGGCAGGAGATAAAGGCATTGTGGAATTTTGCTTTGATTGAGATGATGTCACTGAGGAAACATCTCCAAATACTGAGTCCGATGCAAATCCATTTCCTGTAACTGAAAGTGATTTGGGGTCTTTCACTCCAATCAGGTTACCCAGGAGGATAGTAATTTGCGGTTTGGATGAAGTATGTTGCATCGTCCTAGTAGTCTTCTGTAGGCTAGATTGTGTAACAGGTGAAGACATTGACATAGCCGGGCCAAAGACACCCTGAGTTGTAGACGAGCTGGAGCTCTGCTTGGAATCTTGATAAGTGAATCCTGTTTGGGAACCATCAGTCCTCCCACCAACTCAACCAGAGGAACTAGGGCGGTGAGGAACATTCATAGCACCTACTCCAGGCAATCCTTGGCTTGCAACACCTTGATGAGGCTGGGATCCAGAACTGGGAAGTGGAGGCCGAGGTGGCCTTACCTGTTGAGATTGCTGAGATGGAAAACCAAGTGGGGTACTTGCACCAATACTTTGAGAAGTGACTGGATTACCACTCAATTGTGTGGTGGATGCACCTGCCTTAATATTTGACTGAGAGTCTTGTGTAGCTGCAATGTTTATCTGAGGATCAGGGATTTTAATATACACCTAAAATTTTAGCTGTGAAACAAATAAAAGTGAATTATAATTATAATATACAATCATATTTTAGAAGCTTCTTTGCATGTGCGACCATTCAATCTTATACTACATTAATATTAAACTATTAAAATTAATTGAATATTCAGATTTCTAGAATAAAATCATATTAATAAAAATTTAAAAAATAATATATGTTTACACCCCTATATGGAAAGATATTTCATAATTGAAAGATATTTCAAAATTTAAAGAAATTGTAGGTTTATAATATATTTAATAATATATTAACATTAAACAATTAAAGTTAATTGAATAATCATATTTCTTGAATAAAATATTATCAAATAATATTCCAAAAAAATGTAAAGAGAACGCGTTTTCTGTTTTGAGAAATTGTTTTTCAATCACACATTCTCTTTTCATGTAAACCCATAACATTACCCTTTTTTTTAACTACACAATCACCGAAATGTTACTATTCAAGAACTAATTTTTAACAAAAAATGGCTATCAAATAGGGACCACATAGCATGAAATGGAGCCAAAAACTTGCCTAAATATATTGGTCATTTCTTCTACCATAGATTGACATAGCTCCTATACTTTATAAATGAATTTTTCGGGTTGTCTTTCTATTTGTGAGAGACAAAAGACATAGAGCTGTGAGATCTCTATCATAAATATCTTGAATTTAGAGTTTGTTTGATAGACATTATTTGATGCGAATTGGAGAATGTGTGGTTAAAAAAAAAAAAAAAAAAAAAAAGATTCACCCACATTATTATTTTTTTATTGGGAGAATATGTGGTTGAAAATGAGTTTGATGAAAAATAATTTTCAAATAACCTATACAAAACAAAACACTTAGTGAATGTCTGCACTGTCGAGTGGGCATAGTTTTTTACATTGAGATAAAGCACTAAAAAAGTGTGTTTCTATGTATGTGTTTTGTTTTATGTTTCATTCTTCATTGCCTTGCAGGTATGGGATTATCCATGGTAGTTCATTGCTAGTCATTCTTTTTATTATTACTCTTGTAAGATAGATTTTTCGACTATGCGGGGACACCAGAACTCAATTAGAGCAAAAAGGATGTGCAAATTCAAATTTTAGACTGCAAGAAATTATCAATAGAAACTTGCGTGAAGCTTTGAGATTTTATTTTGATAAGATGTGCGTAAAACTAAATTTCTGTTTTTCATTAAAATTGAAAAAGAAAAATAATTAGGTGTGAAAGATTGTATTAGGTCCCTATAGATTTTTGGCTTGAGGCGGCCGCCGCCTCTTGAGGCTCCTCTCAAGTCCCACGCCGATGATTGTGTTGAAATTGTCTAGGAGACAAGACAATTATCATGAAAAAGATGTATCTCATGAAATTTGATTCGCTCCAGGTATATGCACTTGATATAGTTTTACGTTGTAAGGCTATATCAATAGATTCAAAATTATATTAGTTATATTGGAGACTCTCATTAAAGACACAGAAGGGAAGACAACTAAAATTTCTTTCTAAACAATATTAATTTTTAATCTCATTTTATATATATTTTTTCTTCGTAATCGATATTTCTTTTGTTTACCAACAATCTTGATGCATAAAATGTTGTATTTATGTTTTTTGAGATATTTAAAGTGACTAAAAAGTTGAATCGAAATCGGCCATTAGTTTTAATCATACATTTCATGAGAATTATAATTTTTATCTTTTTCAACCATATATTTCTTCGCTTTTTTTATTTATCAAAATTTGTTAAATTTTTATCAAAGGCTTTGTCACACAACCCTTTAATGTAATTCTTAATTTATAGCATAGAAATACTCAAAATTCATAAATAGGATTCGTTTAGTAACTTTTTCACGATAGGAAATAAGTTGAGTTATAATGCTATAATAGCCATAGGTATAATGCTATACAACCGTATGTGGCATCTATATATAATCCGTCTCTGTTTTAGACAAAAAATCAAAATTTTACTAGAATTTGATAGGAATGTGTGACTGAAAAGAGTAGATCCCAAAACGTATGGTAAAAATTAATTGTTAACTTTAACTTATATTTTAATATATCTTTTTAGTTGAATCAAATGGGATCTTAATATCCTATCTATTACATGTCAACATAAAGACTTCATTTCAAAATGATTCAAGGCTTCCATTTTAACTCTGCAATCGAATATTATAAAATTGGAACAAAATTGGGTAGATTATCATGCCTATTTATGAAGATGGCACAAACAAAATTAGAACTGTTGAAATTTACATAGAAATCAACCAAGCCATATATAGGTATCCAAAATTGGAAATTGAAAACGTCGTCAATGTTTTGCTCATGTCCATAAATTTTTTAAATCACTTTTATTCATACATTCCACTGAACTCTTAAGTGGTACCCACATATTCATTACTCATTTATATATACTTGAAACAAAAGCATTTATAAAAGTACTTTCCAACACGATGCACCAGCATTCTCATCATAATAATTAATTTCCTAGTTCAAACAGGGTCTTTTACTTTCTTTTAAAATCATATCAAACCAAATAAATCTAAATTATTGCACTATAGAAATGTGTTGGGTTTTTTGATACCCAATAATCTGGGCGACGATGAAAAATCGATGTCGGATAATATCGACACCATAGACTTGACTTGACTTGAAAATAACCTACACTTGTGGATGGTCCAAGTAGTAATTGGGTTATTAGATAGTAGGTTGTGGGATTAATTGGTAACCCATTTCTTTGGTTAGTTGGGCTACTTGGTCTTGGCCCATTTGGAGAGAAGAAAGTGTTTTGACCCAAGTATTTTGTATCTAACCTATGGCTATATATCCTTACCTCTAGTCCCAGCCCTTTTTTCTTGGTGTGTGTGTGTGTGCGTGCATGAGAGAAAGAGAGAAAGAGAAGATAGAGAGGCAGCCGACTTGGGGGAGAAAGGGAGAGACTTTCCACCATTGTTGCATCTTCTTCTTTCTATTCTTGCTATTACCACCACCATCCATTCCTCTTTGTGGGGTTTGAGTGAAACTTGGAGCAACCAAAGTGAAGGTGAAGTCTTGGGTCGAGTTGAGTCATGTGGTATTCATTTGGTTGATTTCTGAGCCCGAATCAAAGGTTTCTCGAGGATTAATTCCTACAAAATGAATTACAATGCCTTGAAAGATACGAGAACGTGTGCATATACTGATGTGGCAGCTTCTAGAGGATCTCTCGAGGACCCCATTTTCCTCGAGGAGTGTACGACCATCCCATCTCTGAAAGTAGAGCTTGAGGTATGGTGTCCTCGATTGGTAAGGCTCGACGACTCTCAAGGATAATTTTCCAATGTGATTGATGGTGTCCTCGAGGTATGTCCTCGAGATAGTGCCCTTTCAAGCACTACAGTATAGTGCTCGAGAACTTCCCTTCATCAAGGACTCTTATCCAAATCGAATTCTATATACTTTTGTTGTCATAGTATAAATCAAACACTTCATTCGGATAGAACTCTTTTAGGTAGGGATATCCTAATCCTACAAGGACTATACTACCAACACCCCTATAAATAATCACAAATTCAGAATTCAGGTACGTTTTCAGTTTATAGCCTCATGCGCATATACTCTTTCTGATTTAAGCATCGGAGGGGAGACGAGCACAAATCTCGTTGCCTTTGTTTCAGGTACTTGAAGACTTCGTTCGTGTTCAATCTCCGTCGTCAAGCTCGGGAAATCACCAGGTGCGATTTTTGGTATCATCATATACCAATAAAGTAAGTAAACACAAAATATTGCACTAATTAATAACTAAAAACATAAATTGAATCACTACAAATGTAATAACTGCCAGGTTAATGAGAACCCCACTAACTCACATATTAACTCGAGGACAAACTTCTAACTGATAATCGGAGCAATCAAGTTTCGGTAAAGTGTTTCCTTTTCAAAGAAACAGTAAGCTGCATTTACAATTCCAATGTGGCTTATGGTATGAATCAGTAGCCTTATATGAACCCTTGAGTAATTAAAGAAGTTTCAGTCACACGCATTCCCATCTCTCAATAAACCATTCCGTCTCTAGCGATCAATTTCATGGCCCTGTTTTTTTTTTTTTTTTTTTTTTTTAAATAAAAAAATATAGGTTAATTAAACTACTGTAATGAAGATGTTTGATTTGTACTCGAGATTAATTGAAACAAATTAGTTAATATCAGCTTCTTTGGTTGATTAATTAGACCGTTTCAATTTCTAATGCTTTATTGCTTCCATGCAAAAATTTATATGTTATAAGGTAATTTTTGTTTGTTGTTATAATTATGCCACAAATTTAAAAAGCAAGTTATGGAGCTCATTCACAAATTTCAGATTTAATATGTTTAAAGCGGACAATTTATCCGAGCACCATGTTATCTAAACGAATGAAACCCGTCAAATAAAGAGTTCCAACTTAATAAATCCTATCTAACTTGATTACGGTATTCAATTCAGGGTCGGCTTTGACATGCATGCTTAATCCGGGGTCGAGTTTGTTTAACATCACACAAGCGAGGAAGAATTTGTTAATTTGTTTTGCATAGGGCTTGACACAAATTAAGCCTTTGTTTGACGACTATTATTTCAAAACTCTTTTTTTGTTATACTCATTTTCGACCACACATTCTGACAATAAAATATTTTTCATGCAAACCCATAACATTTTCCTTTTTTTAACTGCACAATCACCAAAAAGTTACTATTCAAGAACTCATTCTTAGCAAAAAATGACTATCAAACGGGGGCCACATAGCATGCAATGGAGCCAAAATCATGCCTAAATATATTGGTCATTTATATCTTCTACTCTAGATTGACATTGCTCCTATACTTTAGAATTGAATTTTTCGGGGTGCATTTCTATTTGTGAGAGAGAAAAGACATAGAGATGTGAGATCTCTATTGTAAATTTCTTGAATTTAGAGTTTGTTTGACATACATTATTTGAAAGGAATTGGAGAATTTAAGGTTAAACAGAAAAAGGAAAAAAATACGGATTCACGCGCAATATTATTTTATTGGGAGAATATGTAGTTGAAAATGAGATTGATAAAAAAATAATTTTCGAATATGTTGTACAAAGAAAACGCTTAGTGAATGTCTGCACTAACGAGTGGGCATGGTTTTTGCGTTGAAATAAAGCACTAAAAAAGTGCATTTCTATGTATGCGTTTTGTTTTATGTTTCACTCTTCATTGCCTTGCAGGTATGGGGTTATACACAGTAGTTCATCGCTTGTCATTTTTTTTATTATTACTCTTGTAAGATAGATTTTTTCGACTATGCCGGGACACCCAGAACTCAATAAGAGCGAAAAGGAGGTGCCAATTCTAATTTTAGACTACAAGAAATTATCAATTGAAACTTGCGTGCATGCTGCACGAAATAAGATGCTATGGGATTTTATTTTGATAAGATGTGCGTAAAATTGAATTTCTGTTTTCCATTAAAATTGAAAACGAAAAATAATTAGGTGTGAAAGATTGTATTAAGTCCTTATAGATTTTGGGCTTGAGGCGACCGCCTCTTGAGGCTCCCCATCAAGTCCACGCCGATGGTTGCGTTGGAATTGTCTAAGAGACAAGACAATTATCATGGAAAAGATGTATCTCATGAGATTTGGTTCGACCCCAAGTATATGTACTTGATATTGTTTTATGTTGTAAAGCTATATTGATAGATTCGAAATTATATTTGTCATATTGGGAGACTCATTAAAGACACGGAAGGGAAATCTTTTTAAATAATTTTCTAAGGGATATTAATTTTTAATCTCTTTTTATATATATTTTTTAATTCGTTATCGATATTAGTTTTTTTTTTTTACCAACAACCTTGACGGATAAAATGTTATATTTATGATTGTTGGGATATTTAAAGCTACTAAAAAGTTGAATCCAAGCCGGCCATTAATTTTAATCGCACATTTCATTTAGGCTCATAATAATTTACCCTTTTCAAACTATATATTTCGTCAATTTTTATCAAAATTTGTCAAAAGGTTTGTCAAACAACCCCTAAATGTAATTCTTAATTCTTAGCATAGAAATACTCCAAATCCATTAATAAGATTCGTTTAGTAACTTTTTCGCGATAGGAAATAAGTTGAGGTATAATGCTATAACAGCCGTACGTGACATTTATATATTTTATCCCTCTTTGTTTTGGATAAAAATCGAATTTTTAGGAGATTCCGGTAGAAGCTGATGAAATGTGTGATTGAAAAGTAAAGTTGCAGATCCCATGAAATGTATGGTTAAAATAAAATTGTTATCTACAACTTAAATTTTAATATATCTTTTTAGCTTCATCAAACAGGATCATAATATTCTACCTATGACATGTCAACATAAAGACTCCATTTCAAATTGATTCAAGGCTTCCATTTTAACCCCCGCAATCGAATTTTATAAAATTGGAACAATATGGGGGCAGATTATCATGCCCGTTTATGAAGATGACACAAAGAAATTCAGAAATTGTCGAAACCTACTTTTGGGCTTTCTTGTTTAGGAAGAGAAAATATAGAAATCAACCAAACTATATATAGGTATTCAAAATTCGAAATTGAAGACGTCGTCAAAATTTTGCTCACGTGTATAAATATTAAATCACTTTATGCACATATTCCATTGAACTCTTAAGTAGTACCCGCGTATCCATTACTCATTCATACACATTTATAAACAAAATCGCTTATAAAACGTACTTTCCAACAAGATGCACCAGCATTCATAATAATTAATTTCCTAGTTCAAACAGGACCTTTTACTTTCTTTTAAAATCATATCATATCAAACCAAATAAATGTAAATTATTGCGCTACCGAAATGAATTACAATGCCTGGAAAGATACGAGAACGTGCGCATATACCACTAAAGTAAATAAACACAAAATATTGCACTAATTAATAACAAAAAAACATAAATTGAATCACTACAAATGTAATAACTGCCAGGTTAATGAGACCCCCACTAACTCACATATTAACTCGAGGAAAAACCTCTAACTGATAATCAGAGCAATCAAGTTTAGGTAGAGAAACAGTTAGCTGCATTTACAATTCCAACGTGGCTTATGGTACGAATCAGTAGCCTTATATAAACCCTTTTTGGTGTCCTGCATTCTCATAAATCAAGATTCAATACCTATCTTTTACTTGCAAATTGAGATGAGTTCCAAATTGGTTTCTCTTGGTTCTTCTTGGTGTTCTTATTTGCACCACCAATGCAAGAAAGCTTGCTGGCACAGAGGCTTCTTCCAACGATGAGAAAAAATTCTTCTTTGATCACTGGAATTTAGGAGGTGGAGGGCTTGGTGGAGGTGGTGGTGGAGGGTTCGGTGGAGGTGGAGGTGGAGGTACGGAAGGAGGTTCTGGTTCTGGAGGAGGATTGGGTGGTGGTTTTGGAAATGGTGCTCAAGGAGGAGGTGGAGGGTTTGGTGGAGGTGGAGGTGGAGGTGAAGGATCTGAGGGTGGTTCTGGTTCTGGAGGAGGATTGGGTGGTGGGTTTGGAAGTGGTTCTCAAGGAGGAGGGTGGAGGATTTGGTGGAGGTGGAGGTGGAGGAACAGGGGGTGGTTCTGGCTCCGGAGGAGGATTTGGTGGTGGGATGGGAAATGGTGCTCAAGGAGGAGGAGGAGGTTTTGGTGGCGGAGGCGGTGGTGGTGGCGGATTGGGTGGAGGATCTGGTAGTGGGTTTGGTGGAGGAGCTGGTGGTGGAATGGGAGGTGGTGGAATCCCTTGAGTAATTAAAGAAGTTTCAGTCCCACGCATTCCCATCTCTCAATAAACCATTCCGTCTCTAGCGATCAATTTCATGGCCCTGTTTTTTTTTTTTTTTTTTTTTTTAAATAAAAAAGTATAGGATAATTAAACTACTGTAATGAAGATTTTTGATTTGTACTCGAGATTAATTGAAACAAATTAGTTAATATCTGCTTCTTTGGTTGATTAATTAGACCGTTTCAATTTCTAATGCTTTATTTCTTCCACGCAAAAATTTATATGTTATAAGGTAATTTTTGTTTGTTGTTATAATTATGTCACAAATTTAAAAAGCAAGTTATGGAGCTCATTCACAAATTTCAGATTTAATATGTTTAAAGCGGGCAATTTATCCGAGCACCATGTTATCTAAACGAATGAAACCCGTCAAATAAAGAGTTCCAACTTAATAAATCCTATCTAACTTGATTACGGTGTTCAATTCAGGGTCGGCTTTGACATGCATGCTTAATCCGGGGTCGAGTTTGTTTAACATCACACAAGCGAGGAAGAATTTGTTAATTTGTTTTGCATAGGGCTTGACACAAATTAAGCCTTTGTTTGACGACTATTCTTTCAAAACTCTTTTTTTTGTCAAACTCATTTTCAACCACACATTCCGACAATAAAATATTTTTTCATGCAAACCCATAACATTTTTCTTTTTTTTTTTTACTGCACAATCACCAAAAAGTTACTATTCAAGAACTCATTCTTAGCAAAAAATGACTATCAAACGGGGGCCACATAGCATGCAATGGAGCCAAAAACATGCCTAAATATATTGGTCATTTATATCTTCTACTCTAGATTGACATTGCTATTTTTTCGACTACGCCGGGACACCCAGAACTCAATAAGAGCGAAAAGGAGGTGCCAATTCTAATTTTAGACTACAAGAAATTATCAATTGAAACTTGCGTGCATGCTGCACGAAATAAGATGCTATGGGATTTTATTTTGATAAGATGTGCGTAAAACTGAATTTTTGTTTTCCGTTAAAATTGAAAACGAAAAATAATTAGGTGTGAAAGATTGTATTAAGTCCTTATAGATTTTGGGCTTGAGGCGGCCGCCTCTTGAGGCTCCCCATCAAGTCCACGCCGATGGTTGCGATGGAATTGTCTAAAAGACAAGACAATTATCATGGAAAAGATGTATCTCATGAGATTTGATTCGACCCCAAGTATATGTACTTGATATTGTTTTATGTTGTAAAGCTATATTGATAGATTCGAAATTATATTTGTCATATTGGGAGACTCATTAAAGACACGGAAGGGAAATCTTTTTAAATAATTTTCTAAGGGATATTAATTTTTAATCTCTTTTTATATATATTTTTTAATTCGTTATCGATATTAGTTTTTTTTTTTTTACCAACAACCTTGACGGATAAAATGTTATATTTATGATTGTTGGGATATTTAAAGCTACTAAAAAGTTGAATCCAAGCCGGCCATTAATTTTAATCGCACATTTCATTAAGGCTCATAATAATTACCCTTTTCAACTATATATTTCGTCAATTTTTATCAAAATTTGTCAAAAGGTTTGTCAAACAACCCCTAAATGTAATTCTTAATTCTTAGCATAGAAATACTCCAAATCCATTAATAAGATTCGTTTAGTAACTTTTTCGCGATAGGAAATAAGTTGAGGTATAATGCTATAACAGCCGTACGTGACATTTATATATTTTATCCCTCTTTGTTTTGGATAAAAATCGAATTTTTAGGAGATTCCGGTAGAAGCTGATGAAATGTGTGATTGAAAAGTAAAGTTGCAGATCCCATGAAATGTATGGTTAAAATAAATTGTTATCTACAACTTAAATTTTAATATATCTTTTTAGCTTCATCAAACAGGATCTTAATATTCTACCTATGACATGTCAACATAAAGACTCCATTTCAAATTGATTCAAGGCTTCCATATTAACCCCGCAATCGAATTTTATAAAATTGGAACAATATGGGGCAGATTATCATGCCCGTTTATGAAGATGACACAAAGAAATTCAGAAATTGTCGAAACCTACTTTTGGGCTTTCTTGTTTAGGAAGAGAAAATATAGAAATCAACCAAACTATATATAGGTATTCAAAATTCGAAATTGAAGACGCCGTCAAAATTTTGCTCACGTGTATAAATATTAAATCACTTTATGCACATATTCCATTGAACTCTTAAGTAGTACCCGCGTATCCATTACTCATTCATACACATTTATAAACAAAATCGCTTATAAAACGTACTTTCCAACAAGATGCACCAGCATTCATAATAATTAATTTCCTAGTTCAAACAGGACCTTTTACTTTCTTTTAAAATCATATCATATCAAACCAAATAAATGTAAATTATTGCGCTACCGAAATGAATTACAATGCCTGGAAAGATACGAGAACGTGCGCATATACCACTAAAGTAAATAAACACAAAATATTGCACTAATTAATAACAAAAAAAACATAAATTGAATCACTACAAATGTAATAACTGCCACGTTAATGAGACCCCCACTAACTCACATATTAACTCGAGGAAAAACCTCTAACTGATAATCAGAGCAATCAAGTTTAGGTAGAGAAACAGTTAGCTGCATTTACAATTCCAACGTGGCTTATGGTACGAATCAGTAGCCTTATATAAACCCTTTTTGGTGTCCTGCATTCTCATAAATCAAGATTCAATACCTATCTTTTACTTGCAAATTGAGATGAGTTCCAAATTGGTTCTCTTGGTTCTTCTTGGTGTTCTTATTTGCACCACCAATGCAAGAAAGCTTGCTGGCACAGAGGCTTCTTCCAACGATGAGAAAAAAATTCTTCTTTGAGCACTGGAATTTAGGAGGTGGAGGGCTTGGTGGAGGTGGTGGTGGAGGTACGGAAGGAGGTTCTGTTTCTGGAGGAGGATTGGGTGGTGGGTTTGGAAATGGTGCTCAAGGAGGAGGTGGAGGGTTTGGTGGAGGTGGAGGTGGAGGTGAAGGATCTGAGGGTGGTTCTGGTTCTGGAGGAGGATTGGGTGGTGGGTTTGGAAGTGGTTCTCAAGGAGGAGGTGGAGGATTTGGTGGAGGTGGAGGTGGAGGAACAGTGGGTGGTTCTGGCTCCGGAGGAGGATTTGGTGGTGGGATGGGAAATGGTGCTCAAGGAGGAGGAGGAGGTTTTGGTGGCGGAGGCGGTGGTGGTGGCGGATTGGGTGGAGGATCTGGTAGTGGGTTTGGTGGAGGAGCTGGTGGTGGAATGGGAGGTGGTGGAATCCCTTGAGTAATTAAAGAAGTTTCAGTCCCACGCATTCCCATCTCTGAATAAACCATTCCGTCTCTAGCGATCAATTTCATGGCCCTGTTTTCTTTTTTTTTTTTTTAAATAAAAAAGTATAGGTTAATTAAACTACTGTAATGAAGATTTTTGATTTGTACTCGAGATTAATTGAAACAAATTAGTTAATATCTGCTTCTTTGGTTGATTAATTAGACCGTTTCAATTTCTAAAGCTTTATTTCTTCCATGCAAAAATTTATATGTCATAAGGTTAAATTTTGTTTTGTTGTTATAATTATGTCACAAATTTAAAAAGCAAGTTATGGAGCTCATTCACAAATTTCAGATTTAATATGTTTTTAAAGCGGGCAATTTATCTGAGCACCATGTTATCTAAACGAATGAAACCCGTCAAATAAAGAGTTCCAACTTAATAAATCCTATCTAACTTGATTACGGTGTTCAATTCAGGGTCGGCTTTGACATGCATGCTTAATCCGGGGTCGAGTTTGTTTAACATCACACAAGCGAGGAAGAATTTGTTAATTTGTTTTGCATAGGGCTTGACACAAATTAAGACTTTGTTTGACGACTATTCTTTCAAAACTCTTTTTTTGTCAAACTCATTTTCAACCACACATTCCGACAATAAAATATTTTTCATGCAAACCCATAACATTTTTCTTTTTTTAACTGCACAATCACCAAAAAGTTACTATTCAAGAACTCATTCTTAGCAAAAAAATGACTATCAAACGGGGGCCACATAGCATGCAATGGAGCCAAAAACATGCCTAAATATATTGGTCATTTATATCTTCTACTCTAGATTGACATTGCTATTTTTTCGACTACGCCGGGACACCCAGAACTCAATAAGAGCGAAAAGGAGGTGCCAATTCTAATTTTAGACTACAAGAAATTATCAATTGAAACTTGCGTGCATGCTGCACGAAATAAGATGCTATGGGATTTTATTTTGATAAGATGTGCGTAAAAACTGAATTTTTGTTTTCCGTTAAAATTGAAAACGAAAAATAATTAGGTGTGAAAGATTGTATTAAGTCCTTATAGATTTTGGGCTTGAGGCGGCCGCCGCTTGAGGCTCCCCATCAAGTCCACGCCGATGGTTGCGATGGAATTGTCTAAGAGACAAGACAATTATCATGGAAAAGATGTATCTCATGAGATTTGATTCGACCCCAAGTATATGTACTTGATATTGTTTTATGTTGTAAAGCTATATTGATAGATTCGAAATTATATTTGTCATATTGGGAGACTCATTAAAGACACGGAAGGGAAATCTTTTTAAATAATTTTCTAAGGGATATTAATTTTTAATCTCTTTTTATATATATTTTTTAATTCGTTATCGATATTAGTTTTTTTTTTTTTTTACCAAACAACCTTGACGGATAAAATGTTATATTTATGATTGTTGGGATATTTAAAGCTACTAAAAAGTTGAATCCAAGCCGGCCATTAATTTTAAAACGCACATTTCATTAAGGCTCATAATAATTACCCTTTTCAACTATATATTTCGTCAATTTTTATCAAAATTTGTCAAAAGGTTTGTCAAACAACCCCTAAATGTAATTCTTAATTCTTAGCATAGAAATACTCCAAATCCATTAATAAGATTCGTTTAGTAACTTTTTCGCGATAGGAAATAAGTTGAGGTATAATGCTATAACAGCCGTACGTGACATTTATATATTTTATCCCTCTTTGTTTTGGATAAAAATCGAATTTTTAGGAGATTCCGGTAGAAGCTGATGAAATGTGTGATTGAAAAGTAAAGTTGCAGATCCCATGAAATGTATGGTTAAAATAAATTGTTATCTACAACTTAAATTTTAATATATCTTTTTAGCTTCATCAAACAGGATCATAATATTCTACCTATGACATGTCAACATAAAGACTCCATTTCAAATTGATTCAAGGCTTCCATTTTAAACCCGCAATCGAATTTTATAAAATTGGAACAATATGGGGGCAGATTATCATGCCCGTTTATGAAGATGACACAAAGAAATTCAGAAATTGTCGAAACCTACTTTTGGGCTTTCTTGTTTAGGAAGAGAAAATATAGAAATCAACCAAACTATATATAGGTATTCAAAATTCGAAATTGAAGACGTCGTCAAAATTTTGCTCACGTGTATAAATATTAAATCACTTTATGCACATATTCCATTGAACTCTTAAGTAGTACCCGCGTATCCATTACTCATTCATACACATTTATAAACAAAATCGCTTATAAAACGTACTTTCCAACAAGATGCACCAGCATTCATAATAATTAATTTCCTAGTTCAAACAGGACCTTTTACTTTCTTTTAAAATCATATCATATCAAACCAAATAAATGTAAATTATTGCGCTACCGAAATGAATTACAATGCCTGGAAAGATACGAGAACGTGCGCATATACCACTAAAGTAAATAAACACAAAATATTGCGCTAATTAATAACAAAAAAAACATAAATTGAATCACTACAAATGTAATAACTGCCAGGTTAATGAGACCCCCACTAACTCACATATTAACTCGAGGAAAAACCTCTAACTGATAATCAGAGCAATCAAGTTTAGGTAGAGAAACAGTTAGCTGCATTTACAATTCCAACGTGGCTTATGGTACGAATCAGTAGCCTTATATAAACCCTTTTTGGTGTCCTGCATTCTCATAAATCAAGATTCAATACCTATCTTTTACTTGCAAATTGAGATGAGTTCCAAATTGGTTCTCTTGGTTCTTCTTGGTGTTCTTATTTGCACCACCAATGCAAGAAAGCTTGCTGGCACAGAGGCTTCTTCCAACGATGAGAAAAAATTCTTCTTTGATCACTGGAATTTAGGAGGTGGAGGGCTTGGTGGAGGTGGTGGTGGAGGGTTCGGTGGAGGTGGAGGTGGAGGTACGGAAGGAGGTTCTGGTTCTGGAGGAGGATTGGGTGGTGGTTTTGGAAATGGTGCTCAAGGAGGAGGTGGAGGGTTTGGTGGAGGTGGAGGTGGAGGTGAAGGATCTGAGGGTGGTTCTGGTTCTGGAGGAGGATTGGGTGGTGGGTTTGGAAGTGGTTCTCAAGGAGGAGGTGGAGGATTTGGTGGAGGTGGAGGTGGAGGAACAGGGGGTGGTTCTGGCTCCGGAGGAGGATTTGGTGGTGGGATGGGAAATGGTGCTCAAGGAGGAGGAGGAGGTTTTGGTGGCGGAGGCGGTGGTGGTGGCGGATTGGGTGGAGGATCTGGTAGTGGGTTTGGTGGAGGAGCTGGTGGTGGAATGGGAGGTGGTGGAATCCCTTGAGTAATTAAAGAAGTTTCAGTCCCACGCATTCCCATCCCTCAATAAACCATTCCGTCTCTATCGATCAATTTCATGGCCCTGTTTTTTTTTTTTTTTTTTTTTTTTTAAATAAAAAAGTATAGGTTAATTAAACTACTGTAATGAAGATTTTTGATTTGTACTCGAGATTAATTGAAACAAATTAGTTAATATCTGCTTCTTTGGTTGATTAATTAGACCGTTTCAATTTCTAATGCTTTATTTCTTCCACGCAAAAATTTATATGTTATAAGGTAATTTTTGTTTGTTGTTATAATTATGTCACAAATTTAAAAAGCAAGTTATGGAGCTCATTCACAAATTTCAGATTTAATATGTTTAAAGCGGGCAATTTATCCGAGCACCATGTTATCTAAACGAATGAAACCCGTCAAATAAAGAGTTCCAACTTAATAAATCCTATCTAACTTGATTACGGTGTTCAATTCAGGGTCGGCTTTGACATGCATGCTTAATCCGGGGTCGAGTTTGTTTAACATCACACAAGCGAGGAAGAATTTGTTAATTTGTTTTGCATAGGGCTTGACACAAATTAAGCCTTTGTTTGACGACTATTCTTTCAAAACTCTTTTTTTGTCAAACTCATTTTCAACCACACATTCCGACAATAAAATATTTTTCATGCAAACCCATAACATTTTTCTTTTTTTAACTGCACAATCACCAAAAAGTTACTATTCAAGAACTCATTCTTAGCAAAAAATGACTATCAAACGGGGGCCACATAGCATGCAATGGAGCCAAAAACATGCCTAAATATATTGGTCATTTATATCTTCTACTCTAGATTGACATTGCTATTTTTTCGACTACGCCGGGACACCCAGAACTCAATAAGAGCGAAAAGGAGGTGCCAATTCTAATTTTAGACTACAAGAAATTATCAATTGAAACTTGCGTGCATGCTGCACGAAATAAGATGCTATGGGATTTTATTTTGATAAGATGTGCGTAAAACTGAATTTTTGTTTTCCGTTAAAATTGAAAACGAAAAATAATTAGGTGTGAAAGATTGTATTAAGTCCTTATAGATTTTGGGCTTGAGGCGGCCGCCTCTTGAGGCTCCCCATCAAGTCCACGCCGATGGTTGCGATGGAATTGTCTAAAAGACAAGACAATTATCATGGAAAAGATGTATCTCATGAGATTTGATTCGACCCCAAGTATATGTACTTGATATTGTTTTATGTTGTAAAGCTATATTGATAGATTCGAAATTATATTTGTCATATTGGGAGACTCATTAAAGACACGGAAGGGAAATCTTTTTAAATAATTTTCTAAGGGATATTAATTTTTAATCTCTTTTTTATATATATTTTTTTAATTCGTTATCGATATTAGTTTTTTTTTTTTTACCAACAACCTTGACGGATAAAATGTTATATTTATGATTGTTGGGATATTTAAAGCTACTAAAAAGTTGAATCCAAGCCGGCCATTAATTTTAATCGCACATTTCATTAAGGCTCATAATAATTACCCTTTTCAACTATATATTTCGTCAATTTTTATCAAAATTTGTCAAAAGGTTTGTCAAACAACCCCTAAATGTAATTCTTAATTCTTAGCATAGAAATACTCCAAATCCATTAATAAGATTCGTTTAGTAACTTTTTCGCGATAGGAAATAAGTTGAGGTATAATGCTATAACAGCCGTACGTGACATTTATATATTTTATCCCTCTTTGTTTTGGATAAAAATCGAATTTTTAGGAGATTCCGGTAGAAGCTGATGAAATGTGTGATTGAAAAGTAAAGTTGCAGATCCCATGAAATGTATGGTTAAAAATAAATTGTTATCTACAACTTAAATTTTAATATATCTTTTTAGCTTCATCAAACAGGATCTTAATATTCTACCTATGACATGTCAACATAAAGACTCCATTTCAAATTGATTCAAGGCTTCCATATTAACCCCGCAATCGAATTTTATAAAATTGGAACAATATGGGGCAGATTATCATGCCCGTTTATGAAGATGACACAAAGAAATTCAGAAATTGTCGAAACCTACTTTTGGGCTTTCTTGTTTAGGAAGAGAAAATATAGAAATCAACCAAACTATATATAGGTATTCAAAATTCGAAATTGAAGACGCCGTCAAAATTTTGCTCACGTGTATAAATATTAAATCACTTTATGCACATATTCCATTGAACTCTTAAGTAGTACCCGCGTATCCATTACTCATTCATACACATTTATAAACAAAATCGCTTATAAAACGTACTTTCCAACAAGATGCACCAGCATTCATAATAATTAATTTCCTAGTTCAAACAGGACCTTTTACTTTCTTTTAAAATCATATCATATCAAACCAAATAAATGTAAATTATTGCGCTACCGAAATGAATTACAATGCCTGGAAAGATACGAGAACGTGCGCATATACCACTAAAGTAAATAAACACAAAATATTGCACTAATTAATAACAAAAAAACATAAATTGAATCACTACAAATGTAATAACTGCCACGTTAATGAGACCCCCACTAACTCACATATTAACTCGAGGAAAAACCTCTAACTGATAATCAGAGCAATCAAGTTTAGGTAGAGAAACAGTTAGCTGCATTTACAATTCCAACGTGGCTTATGGTACGAATCAGTAGCCTTATATAAACCCTTTTTGGTGTCCTGCATTCTCATAAATCAAGATTCAATACCTATCTTTTACTTGCAAATTGAGATGAGTTCCAAATTGGTTCTCTTGGTTCTTCTTGGTGTTCTTATTTGCACCACCAATGCAAGAAAGCTTGCTGGCACAGAGGCTTCTTCCAACGATGAGAAAAAAATTCTTCTTTGAGCACTGGAATTTAGGAGGTGGAGGGCTTGGTGGAGGTGGTGGTGGAGGTACGGAAGGAGGTTCTGTTTCTGGAGGAGGATTGGGTGGTGGGTTTGGAAATGGTGCTCAAGGAGGAGGTGGAGGGTTTGGTGGAGGTGGAGGTGGAGGTGAAGGATCTGAGGGTGGTTCTGGTTCTGGAGGAGGATTGGGTGGTGGGTTTGGAAGTGGTTTCTCAAGGAGGAGGTGGAGGATTTGGTGGAGGTGGAGGTGGAGGAACAGTGGGTGGTTCTGGCTCCGGAGGAGGATTTGGTGGTGGGATGGGAAATGGTGCTCAAGGAGGAGGAGGAGGTTTTGGTGGCGGAGGCGGTGGTGGTGGCGGATTGGGTGGAGGATCTGGTAGTGGGTTTGGTGGAGGAGCTGGTGGTGGAATGGGAGGTGGTGGAATCCCTTGAGTAATTAAAGAAGTTTCAGTCCCACGCATTCCCATCTCTCAATAAACCATTCCGTCTCTAGCGATCAATTTCATGGCCCTGTTTTCTTTTTTTTTTTTTTAAATAAAAAAGTATAGGTTAATTAAACTACTGTAATGAAGATTTTTGATTTGTACTCGAGATTAATTGAAACAAATTAGTTAATATCTGCTTCTTTGGTTGATTAATTAGACCGTTTCAATTTCTAAAGCTTTATTTCTTCCATGCAAAAATTTATATGTCATAAGGTTAAATTTTGTTTTGTTGTTATAATTATGTCACAAATTTAAAAAGCAAGTTATGGAGCTCATTCACAAATTTCAGATTTAATATGTTTAAAGCGGGCAATTTATCTGAGCACCATGTTATCTAAACGAATGAAACCCGTCAAATAAAGAGTTCCAACTTAATAAATCCTATCTAACTTGATTACGGTGTTCAATTCAGGGTCGGCTTTGACATGCATGCTTAATCCGGGGTCGAGTTTGTTTAACATCACACAAGCGAGGAAGAATTTGTTAATTTGTTTTGCATAGGGCTTGACACAAATTAAGACTTTGTTTGACGACTATTCTTTCAAAACTCTTTTTTTTTGTCAAACTCATTTTCAACCACACATTCCGACAATAAAATATTTTTCATGCAAACCCATAACATTTTTCTTTTTTTAACTGCACAATCACCAAAAAGTTACTATTCAAGAACTCATTCTTAGCAAAAAATGACTATCAAACGGGGGCCACATAGCATGCAATGGAGCCAAAAACATGCCTAAATATATTGGTCATTTATATCTTCTACTCTAGATTGACATTGCTATTTTTTTCGACTACGCCGGGACACCCAGAACTCAATAAGAGCGAAAAGGAGGTGCCAATTCTAATTTTAGACTACAAGAAATTATCAATTGAAACTTGCGTGCATGCTGCACGAAATAAGATGCTATGGGATTTTATTTTGATAAGATGTGCGTAAAACTGAATTTTTGTTTTCCGTTAAAATTGAAAACGAAAAATAATTAGGTGTGAAAGATTGTATTAAGTCCTTATAGATTTTGGGCTTGAGGCGGCCGCCGCTTGAGGCTCCCCATCATGTCCACGCCGATGGTTGCGATGGAATTGTCTAAGAGACAAGACAATTATCATGGAAAAGATGTATCTCATGAGATTTGATTCGACCCCAAGTATATGTACTTGATATTGTTTTATATATGTTGTAAAGCTATATTGATAGATTCGAAATTATATTTGTCATATTGGGAGACTCATTAAAGACACGGAAGGGAAATCTTTTTAAATAATTTTCTAAGGGATATTAATTTTTAATCTCTTTTTATATATATTTTTTAATTCGTTATCGATATTAGTTTTTTTTTTTTTTTTTTACCAACAACCTTGACGGATAAAATGTTATATTTATGATTGTTGGGATATTTAAAGCTACTAAAAAGTTGAATCCAAGCCGGCCATTAATTTTAAACGCACATTTCATTAAGGCTCATAATAATTACCCTTTTCAACTATATATTTCGTCAATTTTTATCAAAATTTGTCAAAAGGTTTGTCAAACAACCCCTAAATGTAATTCTTAATTCTTAGCATAGAAATACTCCAAATCCATTAATAAGATTCGTTTAGTAACTTTTTCGCGATAGGAAATAAGTTGAGGTATAATGCTATAACAGCCGTACGTGACATTTATATATTTTATCCCTCTTTGTTTTGGATAAAAATCGAATTTTTAGGAGATTCCGGTAGAAGCTGATGAAATGTGTGATTGAAAAGTAAAGTTGCAGATCCCATGAAATGTATGGTTAAAATAAATTGTTATCTACAACTTAAATTTTAATATATCTTTTTAGCTTCATCAAACAGGATCTTAATATTCTACCTATGACATGTCAACATAAAGACTCCATTTCAAATTGATTCAAGGCTTCCATTTTAACCCCGCAATCGAATTTTATAAAATTGGAACAATATGGGGGCAGATTATCATGCCCGTTTATGAAGATGACACAAAGAAATTCAGAAATTGTCGAAACCTACTTTTGGGCTTTCTTGTTTAGGAAGAGAAAATATAGAAATCAACCAAACTATATATAGGTATTCAAAATTCGAAATTGAAGACGTCGTCAAAATTTTGCTCACGTGTATAAATATTAAATCACTTTATGCACATATTCCATTGAACTCTTAAGTAGTACCCGCGTATCCATTACTCATTCATACACATTTATAAACAAAATCGCTTATAAAACGTACTTTCCAACAAGATGCACCAGCATTCATAATAATTAATTTCCTAGTTCAAACAGGACCTTTTACTTTCTTTTAAAATCATATCATATCAAACCAAATAAATGTAAATTATTGCGCTACCGAAATGAATTACAATGCCTGGAAAGATACGAGAACGTGCGCATATACCACTAAAGTAAATAAACACAAAATATTGCACTAATTAATAATAAAAAAACATAAATTGAATCACTACAAATGTAATAACTGCCAGGTTAATGAGACCCCCACTAACTCACATATTAACTCGAGGAAAAACCTCTAACTGATAATCAGAGCAATCAAGTTTAGGTAGAGAAACAGTTAGCTGCATTTACGATTCCAACGTGGCTTATGGTACGAATCAGTAGCCTTATATAAACCCTTTTTGGTGTCCTGCATTCTCATAAATCAAGATTAAATACCTATCTTTTACTTGCAAATTGAGATGAGTTCCAAATTGGTTCTCTTGGTTCTTCTTGGTGTTCTTATTTGCACCACCAATGCAAGAAAGCTTGCTGGCACAGAGGCTTCTTCCAACGATGAGAAAAAATTCTTCTTTGATCACTGGAATTTAGGAGGTGGAGGGCTTGGTGGAGGTGGTTGTGGAGGGTTCGGTGGAGGTGGAGGTGGAGGTACGGAAGGAGGTTCTGGTTCTGGAGGAGGATTGGGTGGTGGTTTTGGAAATGGTGCTCAAGGAGGAGGTGGAGGGTTTGGTGGAGGTGGAGGTGGAGGTGAAGGATCTGAGGGTGGTTCTGGTTCTGGAGGAGGATTGGGTGGTGGGTTTTGGAAGTGGTTCTCAAGGAGGAGGTGGAGGATTTGGTGGAGGTGGAGGTGGAGGTGGAGGAACAGGGGGTGGTTCTGGCTCCGGAGGAGGATTTGGTGGTGGGATGGGAAATGGTGCTCAAGGAGGAGGAGGAGGTTTTGGTGGCGGAGGCGGTGGTGGTGGCGGATTGGGTGGAGGATCTGGTAGTGGGTTTGGTGGAGGAGCTGGTGGTGGAATGGGAGGTGGTGGAATCCCTTGAGTAATTAAAGAAGTTTCAGTCCCACGCATTCCCATCTCTCAATAAATCATTCCGTCTCTAGCGATCAATTTCATGGCCCTGTTTTTTTTTTTTTTTTTTTAAATAAAAAAATATAGGTTAATTAAACTACTGTAATGAAGATTTTTGATTTGTACTCGAGATTAATTGAAACAAATTAGTTAATATCTGCTTCTTTGGTTGATTAATTAGACCGTTTCAATTTCTAATGCTTTATTTCTTCCACGCAAAAATTTATATGTTGTAAGGTAATTTTTGTTTGTTGTTATAATTATGTCACAAATTTAAAAAGCACGTTATGGAGCTCATTCACAAATTTCAGATTTAATATGTTTAAAGCGGGCAATTTATCCGAGCACCATGTTATCTAAACGAATGAAACCCGTCAAATAAAGAGTTCCAACTTAATAAATCCTATCTAACTTGATTACGGTGTTCAATTCAGGGTCGGCTTTGACATGCATGCTTAATCCGGGGTCGAGTTTGTTTAACATCACACAAGCGAGGAAGAATTTGTTAATTTGTTTTGCATAGGGCTTGACACAAATTAAGCCTTTGTTTGACGACTATTCTTTCAAAACTCTTTTTTTGTCAAACTCATTTTCAACCACACATTCCGACAATAAAATATTTTTCATGTAAACCCATAACATTTTTCTTTTTTTAACTGCACAATCACCAAAAAGTTACTATTCAAGAACTCATTCTTAGCAAAAAATGACTATCAAACGGGGGCCACATAGCATGCAATGGAGCCAAAAACATGCCTAAATATATTGGTCATTTATATCTTCTACTCTAGATTGACATTGCTATTTTTTCGACTACGCCGGGACACCCAGAACTCAATAAGAGCGAAAAGGAGGTGCCAATTCTAATTTTAGACTACAAGAAATTATCAATTGAAACTTGCGTGCATGCTGCACGAAATAAGATGCTATGGGATTTTATTTTGATAAGATGTGCGTAAAACTGAATTTTTTTTTTCCGTTAAAATTGAAAACGAAAAATAATTAGGTGTGAAAGATTGTATTAAGTCCTTATAGATTTTGGGCTTGAGGCGGCCGCCTCTTGAGGCTCCCCATCAAGTCAACGCCGATGGTTGCGATGGAATTGTCTAAGAGACAAGACAATTATCATGGAAAAGATGTATCTCATGAGATTTGATTCGACCCCAAGTATATGTACTTGATATTGTTTTATGTTGTAAAGCTATATTGATAGATTCGAAATTATATTTGTCATATTGGGAGACTCATTAAAGACACGGAAGGGAAATCTTTTTAAATAATTTTCTAAGGGATATTAATTTTTAATCTCTTTTTATATATATTTTTTAATTCGTTATCGATATTAGTTTTTTTTTTTACCAACAACCTTGACGGATAAAATGTTATATTTATGATTGTTGGGATATTTAAAGCTACTGAAAAGTTGAATCCAAGCCGGCCATTAATTTTAATCGCACATTTCATTAAGGCTCATAATAATTACCCTTTTCAACTATATATTTCGTCAATTTTTATCAAAATTTGTCAAAAGGTTTGTCAAACAACCCCTAAATGTAATTCTTAATTCTTAGCATAGAAATACTCCAAATCCATTAATAAGATTCGTTTAGTAACTTTTTCGCGATAGGAAATAAGTTGAGGTATAATGCTATAACAGCCGTACGTGACATTTATATATTTTATCCCTCTTTGTTTTGGATAAAAATCGAATTTTTAGGAGATTCCGGTAGAAGCTGATGAAATGTGTGATTGAAAAGTAAAGTTGCAGATCCCATGAAATGTATGGTTAAAATAAATTGTTATCTACAACTTAAATTTTAATATATCTTTTTAGCTTCATCAAAAACAGGATCTTAATATTCTACCTATGACATGTCAACATAAAGACTCCATTTCAAATTGATTCAAGGCTTCCATTTTAACCCCGCAATCGAATTTTATAAAATTGGAACAATATGGGGGCAGATTATCATGCCCGTTTATGAAGATGACACAAACAAATTCAGAAATTGTCGAAACCTACTTTTGGGCTTTCTTGTTTAGGAAGAGAAAATATAGAAATCAACCAAACTATATATAGGTATTCAAAATTCGAAATTGAAGACGTCGTCAAAATTTTGCTCACGTGTATAAATATTAAATCACTTTATGCACATATTCCATTGAACTCTTAAGTAGTACCCGCGTATCCATTACTCATTCATACACATTTATAAACAAAATCGCTTATAAAACGTACTTTCCAACAAGATGCACCAGCATTCATAATAATTAATTTCCTAGTTCAAACAGGACCTTTTACTTTCTTTTAAAATCATATCATATCAAACCAAATAAATGTAAATTATTGCGCTACCGAAATGAATTACAATGCCTGGAAAGATACGAGAACGTGCGCATATACTACTAAAGTAAATAAACACAAAATATTGCGCTAATTAATAACAAAAAAACATAAATTGAATCACTACAAATGTAATAACTGCCAGGTTAATGAGACCCACACTAACTCACATATTAACTCGAGGAAAAACCTCTAACTGATAATCAGAGCAATCAAGTTTAGGTAGAGAAACAGTTAGCTGCATTTACAATTCCAACGTGGCTTATGGTACGAATCAGTAGCCTTATATAAACCCTTTTTGGTGTCCTGCATTCTCATAAATCAAGATTCAATACCTATCTTTTACTTGCAAATTGAGATGAGTTCCAAATTGGTTCTCTTGGTTCTTCTTGGTGTTCTTATTTGCACCACCAATGCAAGAAAGCTTGCTGGCACAGAGGCTTCTTCCAACGATGAGAAAAAATTCTTCTTTGATCACTGGAATTTAGGAGGTGGAGGGCTTGGTGGAGGTGGTGGTGGAGGGTTCGGTGGAGGTGGAGGTGGAGGTACGGAAGGAGGTTCTGGTTCTGGAGGAGGATTGGGTGGTGGTTTTGGAAATGGTGCTCAAGGAGGAGGTGGAGGGTTTGGTGGAGGTGGAGGTGGAGGTGAAGGATCTGAGGGTGGTTCTGGTTCTGGAGGAGGATTGGGTGGTGGGTTTGGAAGTGGTTCTCAAGGAGGAGGTGGAGGATTTGGTGGAGGTGGAGGTGGAGGTGGAGGAACAGGGGGTGGTTCTGGCTCCGGAGGAGGATTTGGTGGTGGGATGGGAAATGGTGCTCAAGGAGGAGGAGGAGGTTTTGGTGGCGGAGGCGGTGGTGGTGGCGGATTGGGTGGAGGATCTGGTAGTGGGTTTGGTGGAGGAGCTGGTGGTGGAATGGGAGGTGGTGGAATCCCTTGAGTAATTAAAGAAGTTTCAGTCCCACGCATTCCCATCTCTCAATAAATCATTCCGTCTCTAGCGATCAATTTCATGGCCCTGTTTTTTTTTTTTTTTTTTTTAAATAAAAAAATATAGGTTAATTAAACTACTGTAATGAAGATTTTTGATTTGTACTCGAGATTAATTGAAACAAATTAGTTAATATCTGCTTCTTTGGTTGATTAATTAGACCGTTTCAATTTCTAATGCTTTATTTCTTCCACGCAAAAATTTATATGTTGTAAGGTAATTTTTGTTTGTTGTTATAATTATGTCACAAATTTAAAAAGCACGTTATGGAGCTCATTCACAAATTTCAGATTTAATATGTTTAAAGCGGGCAATTTATCCGAGCACCATGTTATCTAAACGAATGAAACCCGTCAAATAAAGAGTTCCAACTTAATAAATCCTATCTAACTTGATTACGGTGTTCAATTCAGGGTCGGCTTTGACATGCATGCTTAATCCGGGGTCGAGTTTGTTTAACATCACACAAGCGAGGAAGAATTTGTTAATTTGTTTTGCATAGGGCTTGACACAAATTAAGCCTTTGTTTGACGACTATTCTTTCAAAACTCTTTTTTTGTCAAACTCATTTTCAACCACACATTCCGACAATAAAATATTTTTCATGTAAACCCATAACATTTTTCTTTTTTTAACTGCACAATCACCAAAAAGTTACTATTCAAGAACTCATTCTTAGCAAAAAATGACTATCAAACAGGGGCCACATAGCATGCAATGGAGCCAAAAACATGCCTAAATATATTGGTCATTTATATCTTCTACTCTAGATTGACATTGCTATTTTTTTTTTTCGACTACGCCGGGACACCCAGAACTCAATAAGAGCGAAAAGGAGGTGCCAATTCTAATTTTAGACTACAAGAAATTATCAATTGAAACTTGCGTGCATGCTGCATGAAATAAGATGCTATGGGATTTTATTTTGATAAGATGTGCGTAAAACTGAATTTTTTTTTTTCCGTTAAAATTGAAAACGAAAAATAATTAGGTGTGAAAGATTGTATTAAGTCCTTATAGATTTTGGGCTTGAGGCGCGGCCGCCTCTTGAGGCTCCCCATCAAGTCAACGCCGATGGTTGCGATGGAATTGTCTAAGAGACAAGACAATTATCATGGAAAAGATGTATCTCATGAGATTTGATTCGACCCCAAGTATATGTACTTGATATTGTTTTATGTTGTAAAGCTATATTGATAGATTCGAAATTATATTTGTCATATTGGGAGACTCATTAAAGACATGGAAGGGAAATCTTTTTAAATAATTTTCTAAGGGATATTAATTTTTAATCTCTTTTTATATATATTTTTTTAATTCGTTATCGATATTAGTTTTTTTTTTTTTTTTACAACAACCTTGACGGATAAAATGTTATATTTATGATTGTTGGGATATTTAAAGCTACTGAAAAAGTTGAATCCAAGCCGGCCATTAATTTTAATCGCACATTTCATTAAGGCTCATAATAATTACCCTTTTCAACTATATATTTCGTCAATTTTTATCAAAATTTGTCAAAAGGTTTGTCAAACAACCCCCTAAATGTAATTCTTAATTCTTAGCATAGAAATACTCCAAATCCATTAATAAGATTCGTTTAGTAACTTTTTCGCGATAGGAAATAAGTTGAGGTATAATGCTATAACAGCCGTACGTGACATTTATATATTTTATCCCTCTTTGTTTTGGATAAAAATCGAATTTTTAGGAGATTCCGGTAGAAGCTGATGAAATGTGTGATTGAAAAGTAAAGTTGCAGATCCCATGAAATGTATGGTTAAAATAAATTGTTATCTACAACTTAAATTTTAATATATCTTTTTAGCTTCATCAAACAGGATCTTAATATTCTACCTATGACATGTCAACATAAAGACTCCATTTCAAATTGATTCAAGGCTTCCATTTTAACCCCGCAATCGAATTTTATAAAATTGGAACAATATGGGGGCAGATTATCATGCCCGTTTATGAAGATGACACAAACAAATTCAGAAATTGTCGAAACCTACTTTTGGGCTTTCTTGTTTAGGAAGAGAAAATATAGAAATCAACCAAACTATATATAGGTATTCAAAATTCGAAATTGAAGACGTCGTCAAAATTTTGCTCACGTGTATAAATATTAAATCACTTTATGCACATATTCCATTGAACTCTTAAGTAGTACCCGCGTATCCATTACTCATTCATACACATTTATAAACAAAATCGCTTATAAAACGTACTTTCCAACAAGATGCACCAGCATTCATAATAATTAATTTCCTAGTTCAAACAGGACCTTTTACTTTCTTTTAAAATCATATCATATCAAACCAAATAAATGTAAATTATTGCGCTACCGAAATGAATTACAATGCCTGGAAAGATACGAGAACGTGCGCATATACCACTAAAGTAAATAAACACAAAATATTGCGCTAATTAATAACAAAAAAAAAACATAAATTGAATCACTACAAATGTAATAACTGCCAGGTTAATGAGACCCCCACTAACTCACATATTAACTCGAGGAAAAACCTCTAACTGATATAATCAGAGCAATCAAGTTTAGGTAGAGAAACAGTTAGCTGCATTTACAATTCCAACGTGGCTTATGGTACGAATCAGTAGCCTTATATAAACCCTTTTTGGTGTCCTGCATTCTCATAAATCAAGATTCAATACCTATCTTTTACTTGCAAATTGAGATGAGTTCCAAATTGGTTCTCTTGGTTCTTCTTGGTGTTCTTATTTGCACCACCAATGCAAGAAAGCTTGCTGGCACAGAGGCTTCTTCCAACGATGAGAAAAAATTCTTCTTTGATCACTGGAATTTAGGAGGTGGAGGGCTTGGTGGAGGTGGTGGTGGAGGGTTCGGTGGAGGTGGAGGTGGAGGTACGGAAGGAGGTTCTGGTTCTGGAGGAGGATTGGGTGGTGGTTTTGGAAATGGTGCTCAAGGAGGAGGTGGAGGGTTTGGTGGAGGTGGAGGTGGAGGTGAAGGATCTGAGGGTGGTTCTGGTTCTGGAGGAGGATTGGGTGGTGGGTTTGGAAGTGGTTCTCAAGGAGGAGGTGGAGGATTTGGTGGAGGTGGAGGTGGAGGTGGAGGAACAGGGGGTGGTTCTGGCTCCGGAGGAGGATTTGGTGGTGGGATGGGAAATGGTGCTCAAGGAGGAGGAGGAGGTTTTGGTGGCGGAGGCGGTGGTGGTGGCGGATTGGGTGGAGGATCTGGTAGTGGGTTTGGTGGAGGAGCTGGTGGTGGAATGGGAGGTGGTGGAATCCCTTGAGTAATTAAAGAAGTTTCAGTCCCACGCATTCCCATCTCTCAATAAATCATTCCGTCTCTAGCGATCAATTTCATGGCCCTGTTTTTTTTTTTTTTTTTTTTAAATAAAAAAAGTATAGGTTAATTAAACTACTGTAATGAAGATTTTTGATTTGTACTCGAGATTAATTGAAACAAATTAGTTAATATCTGCTTCTTTGGTTGATTAATTAGACCGTTTCAATTTCTAATGCTTTATTTCTTCCACGCAAAAATTTATATGTTGTAAGGTAATTTTTGTTTTGTTGTTATAATTATGTCACAAATTTAAAAAGCACGTTATGGAGCTCATTCACAAATTTCAGATTTAATATGTTTAAAGCGGGCAATTTATCCGAGCACCATGTTATCTAAACGAATGAAACCCGTCAAATAAAGAGTTCCAACTTAATAAATCCTATCTAACTTGATTACGGTGTTCAATTCAGGGTCGGCTTTGACATGCATGCTTAATCCGGGGTCGAGTTTGTTTAACATCACACAAGCGAGGAAGAATTTGTTAATTTGTTTTGCATAGGGCTTGACACAAATTAAGCCTTTGTTTGACGACTATTCTTTCAAAACTCTTTTTTTGTCAAACTCATTTTCAACCACACATTCCGACAATAAAATATTTTTCATGTAAACCCATAACATTTTTCTTTTTTTAACTGCACAATCACCAAAAAGTTACTATTCAAGAACTCATTCTTAGCAAAAAATGACTATCAAACGGGGGCCACATAGCATGCAATGGAGCCAAAAACATGCCTAAATATATTGGTCATTTATATCTTCTACTCTAGATTGACATTGCTATTTTTTCGACTACGCCGGGACACCCAGAACTCAATAAGAGCGAAAAGGAGGTGCCAATTCTAATTTTAGACTACAAGAAATTATCAATTGAAACTTGCGTGCATGCTGCACGAAATAAGATGCTATGGGATTTTATTTTGATAAGATGTGCGTAAAACTGAATTTTTTTTTTCCGTTAAAATTGAAAACGAAAAATAATTAGGTGTGAAAGATTGTATTAAGTCCTTATAGATTTTGGGCTTGAGGCGGCCGCCTCTTGAGGCTCCCCATCAAGTCAACGCTGATGGTTGCGATGGAATTGTCTAAGAGACAAGACATTTATCATGGAAAAGATGTATCTCATGAGATTTGATTCGACCCCAAGTATATGTACTTGATATTGTTTTATGTTGTAAAGCTATATTGATAGATTCGAAATTATATTTGTCATATTGGGAGACTCATTAAAGACACGGAAGGGAAATCTTTTTAAATAATTTTCTAAGGGATATTAATTTTTAATCTCTTTTTATATATATTTTTTAATTCGTTATCGATATTAGTTTTTTTTTTTACCAACAACCTTGACGGATAAAATGTTATATTTATGATTGTTGGGATATTTAAAGCTACTGAAAAGTTGAATCCAAGCCGGCCATTAATTTTAATCGCACATTTCATTAAGGCTCATAATAATTACCCTTTTCAACTATATATTTCGTCAATTTTTATCAAAATTTGTCAAAAGGTTTGTCAAACAACCCCTAAATGTAATTCTTAATTCTTAGCATAGAAATACTCCAAATCCATTAATAAGATTCGTTTAGTAACTTTTTCGCGATAGGAAATAAGTTGAGGTATAATGCTATAACAGCCGTACGTGACATTTATATATTTTATCCCTCTTTGTTTTGGATAAAAATCGAATTTTTAGGAGATTCCGGTAGAAGCTGATGAAATGTGTGATTGAAAAGTAAAGTTGCAGATCCCATGAAATGTATGGTTAAAATAAATTGTTATCTACAACTTAAATTTTAATATATCTTTTTGGCTTCATCAAACAGGATCTTAATATTCTACCTATGACATGTCAACATAAAGACTCCATTTCAAATTGATTCAAGGCTTCCATTTTAACCCCGCAATCGAATTTTATAAAATTGGAACAATATGGGGGCAGATTATCATGCCCGTTTATGAAGATGACACAAAGAAATTCAGAAATTGTCGAAACCTACTTTTGGGCTTTCTTGTTTAGGAAGAGAAAATATAGAAATCAACCAAACTATATATAGGTATTCAAAATTCGAAATTGAAGACGTCGTCAAAATTTTGCTCACGTGTATAAATATTAAATCACTTTATGCACATATTCCATTGAACTCTTAAGTAGTACCCGCGTATCCATTACTCATTCATACACATTTATAAACAAAATCGCTTATAAAACGTACTTTCCAACAAGATGCACCAGCATTCATAATAATTAATTTCCTAGTTCAAACAGGACCTTTTACTTTCTTTTAAAATCATATCATATCAAACCAAATAAATGTAAATTATTGCGCTACCGAAATGAATTACAATGCCTGGAAAGATACGAGAACGTGCGCATATACCACTAAAGTAAATAAACACAAAATATTGCGCTAATTAATAACAAAAAAAACATAAATTGAATCACTACAAATGTAATAACTGCCAGGTTAATGAGACCCCCACTAACTCACATATTAACTCGAGGAAAAAACCTCTAACTGATAATCAGAGCAATCAAGTTTAGGTAGAGAAACAGTTAGCTGCATTTACAATTCCAACGTGGCTTATGGTACGAATCAGTAGCCTTATATAAACCCTTTTTGGTGTCCTGCATTCTCATAAATCAAGATTCAATACCTATCTTTTACTTGCAAATTGAGATGAGTTCCAAATTGGTTCTCTTGGTTCTTCTTGGTGTTCTTATTTGCACCACCAATGCAAGAAAGCTTGCTGGCACAGAGGCTTCTTCCAACGATGAGAAAAAATTCTTCTTTGATCACTGGAATTTAGGAGGTGGAGGGCTTGGTGGAGGTGGTGGTGGAGGGTTCGGTGGAGGTGGAGGTGGAGGTACGGAAGGAGGTTCTGGTTCTGGAGGAGGATTGGGTGGTGGTTTTGGAAATGGTGCTCAAGGAGGAGGTGGAGGGTTTGGTGGAGGTGGAGGTGGAGGTGAAGGATCTGAGGGTGGTTCTGGTTCTGGAGGAGGATTGGGTGGTGGGTTTGGAAGTGGTTCTCAAGGAGGAGGTGGAGGATTTGGTGGTGGTGGAGGTGGAGGTGGAGGAACAGGGGGTGGTTCTGGCTCCGGAGGAGGATTTGGTGGTGGGATGGGAAATGGTGCTCAAGGAGGAGGAGGAGGGTTTTGGTGGCGGAGGCGGTGGTGGTGGCGGATTGGGTGGAGGATCTGGTAGTGGGTTTGGTGGAGGAGCTGGTGGTGGAATGGGAGGTGGTGGAATCCCTTGAGTAATTAAAGAAGTTTCAGTCCCACGCATTCCCATCTCTCAATAAACCATTCCGTCTCTAGCGATCAATTTCATGGCCCTGTTTTTTTTTTTTTTTTTTTTTTTTTAAATAAAAAAGTATAGGTTAATTAAACTACTGTAATGAAGATTTTTGATTTGTACTCGAGATTAATTGAAACAAATTAGTTAATATCTGCTTCTTTGGTTGATTAATTAGACCGTTTCAATTTCTAATGCTTTATTTCTTCCATGCAAAAATTTATATGTCTTAAGGTTAAATTTTGTTTTGTTGTTATAATTATGTCACAAATTTAAAAAGCAAGTTATGGAGCTCATTCACAAATTTCAGATTTAATATGTTTAAAGCGGGCAATTTATCTGAGCACCATGTTATCTAAACGAATGAAACCCGTCAAATAAAGAGTTCCAACTTAATAAATCCTATCTAACTTGATTACGGTGTTCAATTCAGGGTCGGCTTTGACATGCATGCTTAATCCGGGGTCGAGTTTGTTCAACATCACACAAGCGAGGAAGAATTTGTTAATTTGTTTTGTATAGGGCTTGACACAAATTAAGCCTCTGTTTGACGACCATTCTTTCAAAACTCTTTTTTTGTCATACTCATTTTCTACCACACATTTTGACAATAAAGTATTTTTCATGTAAACCCATAACATTTTCCTTTTTTTAACTAGACAATCACCAAAAAGTTACTATTCAAGAACTCGTTCTTAACAAAAAATGACTATCAAATGGGGGCCAAATAGCAAGCAATGGAGCCAAAAACATGCCTAAATATATTGTTCGTTTTTATCTTCCACTCTAGATTGACATTGCTCCTATACTTTATAATTGAATTTTTCGGGTTGTCTTTCTATTTGTGAGTGACAAAAGATATAGAGCTACGAGATCTCTATTGTAAATTTCTTGAATTTAGAGTTTGTTTGACATACGTTACTTGAAAGGAATTGGAGAATGTGTTGTAAAACAAAAAAAAATAAAAAGGAAAAAATACGGATTCTCGTGCAATATTATTTTATTGGAAGAATATGTGGTTGGAAATGAGATTGAGGAAAAATAATTTTCAAATAAGCTATACACAGCAAGCGCTTAGTGAATGTACGAGTGGGCATAGTTTTTACATTGAGATAAAGCACTAAAAAAGTGTATTTCTATGTATGCGTTTTGTTTTATGTTTCACTCTTCATTGCCTTGCAGGTATGGGATTATCCACAGTAGTTCATTGCTTTTCATTCTTTTTATTATTACTCTTGTAAGATAGATTATTTCGACTATGTAGGGACACACAGAACTCAATAAGAGCGAAAAGGAGGTGCTAATTATAATTTTAGAGTACACGAAATTATCAATAGAAACTTGCGTGCATGCTGCACGAAATAAGACGCTCTGAGATTTTATTTTGATAAGATGTGCGTAAAAACTGAATTTCTGTTTTTCATTAAAATCGAAAACAAAAATAATTAGGTGTGAAAGATTGTATTAGGTCCTTATAGATTTTGGGCTTAAGGCAGCGGCCTCTTGAGGCTCTCCCTCAAGTCAACGCCAATGGTTGCGTTGGAATTGTCTTAGAGACAAGGCAATTATCATGAAAAAGATGTATCTCGTGAAATTTGATTCCCTTCAGTTGTATGTACTTGATATAGTTTTATGTTGTAAAGCTATATCAATAGATTCGAAATTATGACCCTGTTTGAGCCACATTATTTTTCTCATTCTTCTACTAATTTTCAACTACACATTTTTTAATAAAATAATATTTTCCATCACATCAATAATATTTTCTTATTTTTAAACCACATTCATCATCACATCAACAGTAAAAATGCATTTTTTTTTCTCAAATAATGTGGCTCAAACAGGAGCTATATTAGTTATATTGGAGACTCATTAAAGACACAGAAGGCAAATTAAATTAAATTTCTTTTTTATATTTTTTTTTCTACGTAATCAATATGGCTTTTGTTTACCAACAATCTTGATGCATAAAATGTTATATCTATGGTTGTTGGGATATTTAAAGTTACTAAAAGGTAGAATCAAAGTCAGCCATTAGTTTTAATCATACATTTAATGAGATTCATAATTTGTATCCTTTTCAACCATATATTTCATCAATTTTTTTTTATCAAAAGCGTTGTGAAGCAACTCCTTAACGTAATTCTTATTTCATAGCCTAGAAATACTACAAATTCATAAATGAGATTTGTTTAGTAACTTTTCATGCTAGGAAATAAGTTGAGGTATAATGCTGCAATAGCCGAAGGTATAATGCTATAACAGCCATACGTGGCATTTATATATTTAATCCCCCTCTGTTTTAGAAAAAAAAAAAAAAGATTTTTTAGATTTTGATACGAGTTGATAGAATGTATGATTTAAAACTTTTAGATCTTATGGAATGTATACTAAAGATCAATTGTTAACTTTAACTTAAATTTTAATATATCTTTTTAGTTGATCAAACAAATCTTAATATTCTATCTATTACATGTTAATATAAAGACTCCATTTCAAAATGATTCAAGGCTTCCATTTTAATCCTGCAATCGAATATTATAAAATTGGAACAACATAGGACAGATTATCATGCCCTTTTATAAAGATGACACAAACAAATATAGAAACTGTCAAAATTTACATAGAAATCAACCGTGCTATGTATAGGTATTCAAAATTCGAAATTGAAGACGTTGTCAATATTTTGCTCATGTGTATAAATATTAAATCACTTTTATGCACATATTCCATTGAACTCTTTAAGTAGTACCCACATATCTATCGCTCATTTATATACATTTATAAACAAAATTGTTCATAAACGTACTTTCCAACATGATGCACCAGCATTTTCATCATAATAATTAATTTCCTAGGTAAAACAGGATCTTTTACTTACTTTTAAAATCATATAAAACCAAATAGATCTAAATTATTGCACTATAGAAATGAATTACAATGCACGGAAAGATATATATACCACTAACGTTAGTAAACACAAACATTTGCACTAATTAATAGCTAAAAACATAAATTGAATCACTACAAATGTAATAACTGCCAGGTTAATGAGACCCCCACTAACTCACACATTAACTCGAGTACAAAACTTTTAACTGATAATCAGAGCAATCAAGTTTAGGTAAAGTGTTTCCTTTTCAATGAAACTGTTAGCTGTATTTACAATTCCAACGTGGCCTATCGTACGAATCAGTAGCATTATATAAACCCTTTTTGGTGTCCTACATTCTCATAAATCAAGATTCAATACCTATCTTTCACTTGCAAATTGAGATGAGTTCCAAATTTGTTCTCTTGGTTCTTCTTGGTGTTCTTATTTGCACCACCAATGCAAGAAAGCTTGTTGGCACAGAGGCTTCTTTCAACGATGAGGAAAAATTCTTCTTTGATCACTGGGATTTAGGAGGTGGAGGGCTTGGTGGAGGTGGAGGAGCTGAAGGAGGCTTTGGTTCTGGAGGAGGATTGGGTGGTGGGTTTGGAAATGGTGCTCAAGGAGGAGGAGGAGGATTTGGTGGAGGTGGAGGTGGAGATGGAGGTGAAGGATATGAGGGTGGTTCTGGTTCTGGAGGAGGATTGGGTGGTGGGTTTGGAAGTTAATTCCATTATTTTACGAAGATAATTAAGTGACGTCTAATAAATAACCCCACATTGGTAGCTGAATTTTCAATTGGTCAATATCACATTGAATTATGGGAGGTTCTTAAATCTATTAAAAATAAAAATAAATGGTACATCATTCTCTCTGATTGAGGAAATACATTGTACATAGGGATGGTAAAAAATTATCAGAACTGGAACTAAATTAGAAGTAGACTATCGGCCGATTGTTTGCCCGACTCTACTCAATTTTTAATCGATTCTTAATATTAAAATTTATAATCGATTGATTTCAATCCGATTTTCGGTTCTAATATAAAAAATATAAAATCTTGATTTAATTCGATTTTTTATTTTTTATTTTTAAATCATATATTTTATCAATTTTCGTCAAAATCTACTAAAATCTAATTTTAATTCTCACCGAACATGAACTAATATTTAAGTACCATAATAATATAAAGTTGTTGAATTTTGGTGGTTTTTGAAGGTTCTTGATTTTCCAAGCACGATACATTTGTTCAATTGTTCATACCTTTTTAAGTTGAATTATAGTGGTTGCTTCCTATTTGTCACCCATTATTTTATATTTTATTATATTATTTTTTCTACAGTAATCACTTTCAATCACATTTTTCATTAAAATAATATTACACGTAAAATAAAAAAAATTCCTTATTTTTTAACCACTCACTCTTCATCAATCTATTATTCCATAATACATTTTTCAAAATTAAAGGGGCTTACTTTTATTCTCGACTTTTGTTCTTTGATATTAATTTCTCTAACATTGTGGAAGAGCTAATTAATTCAATAGAATTACGGAGAATTAGAGTCATGGTCTCAGATCTTTCATTTTCTTGCAAACTTTACTTAAATCTTTTATTTGTGTCATTCACAGTCCCAAACCTTTAGGGGGCGTTCTCTTCATGTTTCAATTTTGTATTTTGAATTCGTTTTGTGTTTTGTGTTTTGTGTTTTGTGTTTTATGTGTCTATTTTGAAATTGTTGAAAACTCATTCTTTTTGTCGTTTTGAAAAAATATTTCTCTACCCGTGTTTTTTGAGTTTTGGCAGATTTGTGAAAAAAACAGCCAAAACGTAAAAAAATTAGTTTCTGTTTTCTTCATAAAATTTTCAGCCATTTTCAAAAACTCGTTTTCGAAAATGGGAAAGAGAACGCGTTTTCAATGTTTTGAAAAATCGAAAATAGAAAACGGCCTGAAAACAGTAAAGAGAATACTTGTTTTGATTTTGAATTGGGGGTGGGACTGATGGTGGAGGTGTTGAAAAAGATGAGCGACTTGAGGGTGGAGCGCAGGCTGGGGTTCCAAGTTTTTTTTTTTTTTAATATTATTTTAATAAATCTAATTGTTAATATTTGGAAAAATAAATGTAAATTTAAGCTTTATTCTTTTAAATTTGGTCAAAATTAGTTAAAATAGGTCAATTTTATTTTTTTCCGATCAATTGATGGTCAACTAGACGAAAAAATTCATTTGTCCTTATGTTGCAATTAAATTAAAGATTTGGTTTTGTGAATGACACAATAAAAAGTTCGGATGAACTCTACGTGAAAACGAAATATTGGAATCGTTGCTGTAGTTGGTAATTGAATCTTGACTTTGAAACAAAAGATTTAAAAATGAAAATCCTCAATTTTCACAGTCTACTTATTTGAATCAATTTTTATTCCTCGTATGATAACATCACGTTGTTAGGCATGACTGAGATTTCATATAAAATCATTTTTTTCTTCTTTTATTTTATTGATAATATTTCAGTAGGGTCTGAATTTTTTAGTATGATTATATAAGTAAAATTATTTGCTGTATATTTATTTTTTCGTCAATTTTTACGAAAAAATATTTTCAAACTAAGTTGTATTGTATTTATATATAACTATTTAAGATAGGTTCAATACCCTGAAGTAGACGGATTAGAGAAACAAACCCCACAAATTCAATGCTTAGAATGTTATATTACTTGGTAAAAACATAAATGAGAAAATTTTCTAGTTCGAAAACTTAGAATCTCTTATTTATATTTGGAAATAATATTCAATACTAACCTTGGAAATGTAGACTTTAAAGTTTGAGAAGCCAGTTTCAAATAATGAATCTGTTTTAAATTAGCTTAATTGATTCATGGATGTTCCACTGGCACTTTGTTATGAAAGTTCTCAATTTGATATTTATGAACATATCAGTCTAGTGGCATTTGTTATGGAAGGCCTCGACCGCGGCAAGCATGCTCTCGGGCAAGTCTAGTGTTGCGTGAATGAACAGACCGTGTATAGAGGAGTGCTATATGCTAGCAAGCGGGGCTTATTTTTGGTGCACGAGTTAATTGCTTACCTAGTGATAGAAATTACACGATAATTCAATTATTTATAAGAAAAACAAACTTGAAATATCATTCCATTTTTTAGCAACCAAGTTTCCAATGCTAAGCTCCTTTGTGGGAACATCAATCATTTACATGATTGATTCTAGTGTCAATGCTATAACTTTATAATACATGTATGTTTATTACGTACACTTTCACAACGATATTTCTCCGTGAAAGTTGTGCAATTTAATGTATCAAAAATGTAATAAAAGTAAAATGCATATATAATTATTTACTTTTAGCATCACTTCCAGCAAATATCTAGTAGACCAACTCCAGCATCCAACAAGAACAGTTTCTACCTAATTTTATTACCATTTTATTTAGCTTAACCATCATATCTTTTGTTTTGCTTATTTCCTTACTTAATTGTCTGGGGGGTTGTATCCTATATAAAGCAGTGCAATTGTTGTATTCATCAGCATTGAGAGTCAACAAAACTCCACATATTGCTTTTTATTCATTTTGCTAGCACAGTTTCAGTATAACAATGCTATTTATATTCACGGGTGATATGACCAATCTATTTGGAAAATCAATGTGATGATATTTTCAAAAATAAAAAGCAAAAGATATGTGACCCATTTTATTGAACTTATTATTTATTGTCAACTAAACACGATGATAAAGTTTGAAAATATAATCCGCTTAATAGTTTTAACGGTAATTTTGTAATTCTCTTAGGGATTTACAATTCACAAGGATGGTTATATTCTCATTAGAGTATGACTTTGCTATTTTTAAAACTTATGTTCCCAGTTTTTCATCTCGTTCATATCTTTAATCCTTCAATTAATTTGAATATTTATCTTTGATAACAATTTTATGTTCAAATATTCCGTAAGCATGCTTCAAAATGAAGGACAAATATTTTTTCAAACTTTTGTATTTATTTTTTGATCATGTTTAAAGATCATAGGGACATATAAGTTTTTTCATGTCTTCCTAACAGGTTTTTTAGGGGAAAAAATGTCATCAAAGACTACATTAATTAATAGAAAGTTGTTGATAAGAATATGACGAAAAACCCCAGAGAAAGTAAGTGAAAAATGAGCAAAGATTAATAATTTAAGTTGTGGTGTCAATATAATCACCTTTACACAATTAAGGTCTACCCTGTCAAGTTTTTAGGTTTGGTTGGTGCTTAGGTTCTTATTTTTGGATATCACTATTCAATAACAATATTAAATTTAATAATGTTGCCATGCAGCTACTTAATTCCATTATTTTAAGAAGACATTTGACGTCTTCAAAAAAGATACTTAAAACTTATTTTGTTTGTATTTAGAACATGTTATAACGACAATTGGTAGCTAAATTTTGACACAGTTCTCGATTATCAAAGCACGAGGTGTGAATCCAGCATTCACATTAAATTTTTAATTGATTTTGATAAAAGTTGTGAAATGTGTGGTTGGAAAATTGATAAAAATTATACGTTCAATGAAATGTGTAGTCAAAAATTAATTTGCAAAAAAAATGAATTTTAAGAAATGGGACCAAATATGGGTTTAATGATGTCCTTAAGTTAAAAATAAGTCTAAAGTAGAGGACCATACATAGTAATTGAGGTGGTTGGATAGGGAATATATAAGTTCACAGGAGAGGATGACGAACCTCTTAAACATCCTTGGAATGACATGTACTTGAGAAAATATTATCAATAAAATGTGAATTGAATAAAGTTGATTGCTTACTTAATGTACGAACTCAACAAAATTATTCGAATTATTACTATGAGAACTCAACAAAGTTGATTGATTATTTAAAATTATGTAGCAAACCAAATATGAAAATAGAAATTTCTCGTTGATATAAAGAAAATGTTATAAGGCAAATACATTTGCAAATTAAGTCTAGCAGATGCAAAGATAACCAACTAGAAGGCATATTTTGCGAACTAATCTACTCGACATATTCGTTGTTCCTAACCGCAAAGATAGCTTGAATCAGAAGATGAGGGGCAGAAAGAAAGCATTTTGGTAGAATCAAGTTTGGCGAAATGAAACGTGACTGCTTGTAGCTCATGATGCAACTGTTAGTCAGATTCATCACATTTCCACCATAGGCGATCTCCCTCAGATGTACATATGTGGAACGCAAAAATATAGCAAATTTGTCAGCTTCTGAATCATTCTCTGTTAGCCCTTGAATCACATGCAACACATCAGAGTCGCGGATGTTCGACTGCAGCATGGCAGAAGAAAGATTAGGTTAATTGCAAAATCGCGTTCGATTATATGAGATGCTAACATAAAATCTAAAAGGGATTCATTAGGGAAATATAGTGGAATCAATAACGTTGATGAAAAATCATTAACAATGTGTAAAATGATTCTTAGGGAAAGAAAATATCTATTCCCTCAATCAACAACAAGGAAAATATCGTAGAAGAGTTTTTGAAGGAAGTTACCGTAATTTTTGTTTAACAACTAATATTTAAAAGCACTTCCCATTCCAGAAGTACTTTTAGAGGAAGCAACATTGAATCAGTTTCTTCTAAAAGCTCTTCTAACTACCAAAAACACTTTAACAAAATTAGCTAAACGGGTTCAAAAACAACATTTGGGTTTCAAAAGCTCATTTTGACTTATCAAAAGCCATGTCAAATAGGCCCCATGACACATTTCTTGTAGTAAAGATGAATATAAGCAACTAGAAGCATGATGTATATATAGTGTTCAAGAAACACATCATAATCATTGAATCTCAACTGATGAAACTAATGTTGTAACACTTTTATTGTCACTTAACTTTATAGTTACAATTTGTCACATATTTTTGAATTAGTCTAACTCTATGTAATGATGAAAGTTAAACTAGCTTTCTACTCTATTACAAGTTAAGCCTTTTTTAAGCATTGTCTAGTAGGTAGTACGGTTCAAATTGTACTTTCTACTTTTGTAATTTGGCTATATATATATAGATCAGTTCTTCCCCTTCTCATTGTGTATATACCGTTTTTCTTGCATATTTTTCATTTTCTTGCTTAATACCAGATTTCTATGTGTTTAAACCAAATACCGGTAAGTGCATCCAATATACGGTATTGGTAATCAATATCCGGTAACTTAAATCCTCCATTTCCGGTAAGTTTGCAAAGTTGTTGATATACGATATGTGCACCTCATATCTGATATCTTCAATTAAAGCCAAATCCGATATGTGCATTCAAATCTGGTAAGCTTCTTTCAAATCTGGTAAATGAGATGAACTTCAGTTAGATCATTTTCATTCTCTTTGAGCCAAAATTTCATCAGTGGTATCAAAGCTTTTAAGATCTTTGAACAAACAAAAAAAATACTTGCAGCCTTGAGAGAAAACCAGTGAGTAACCTTAATCAGCCCATTTACCTTCAGCATTCACAGGAGAAAACTATGACTTCTGGTCTGTAAAGATGAAGGCATATCTGAAAGCTTATGATCTTTGGGAGATTACTGAAACTGGAGTCGAACAACCACCATTAAGGGCTAATCCAACTATTGCTCAACTGATACGGTATAGTAAAGAGATAGCTAAGAAGTTCAAAGCCCTTTCTTGCATTCAATCTACTGTTTTAGATGCTATTTTCACTAGGATTATAACTTGTGAAACTACAAAAGAGGCTTGGGATCGTTTAAGGGAAGAATTTCGTGGCAATGACAGAACAAGGCAGATGCGAGTGCTAAATCACAGAAGGGAGTTTGAAACTTTGAAAATGAAAGACACTGAAACGGTGAAGGAATATACTGATCGATTGATGATGGTTATAAATCAAATAAGACTGTTAGGAGATGATTTACCAGACAAAAGAATTGTGGAAAAAGTTTTGATAGGTCTGTTAGAAAGGTTTGAATCCAAGATCTCTTCTCTTGAAGACTCTAGAGACTTGGCTAGCATTTTTTTGGCCGAACTTGTAAATGCTCTTGAAGCTACTGAATAAAGAAGATTGTTCAGGCAAGAAGAACAGGCTGAGGGAACTTTGTTTGTAAAACGAAAACATAAAGCTCAAACTAGTTTTGGAATGAAGAAACCACAATATGAGAAGAAGAAGGTGGAATTCAACAAAAATACTGGCAAGAATATTGATTGTCCTCCTTGACCCTATTGCAAAAAGAAAGGTCATGCTCCCAAATGGTGCCGGTTTAGACCTGGTGTTCAATGTAACAATTGTAAACAGTTTGGTCATGTTGAAAAGGTTTGCAAAAATCAGCAGGAGAAGAAGGAAACTCAGCTGGCAAAAATAGCTGAAGATCAGGCAGAAGAACACCTGTTTTCTGCTATTAACTTCATAGCTTCCAGCCAGATTGAAACCTGGTTACTTGACAGTGGCTGCACTCATCGCATGACATCACATTTAGACATCTTCATGGAACTGAATGATTCTTACAGATCAAGGGTGAAATTTGGAAATTGAGAGTGTGGAGGTAAAAGGAATTGACAAAATCTCAGTTCAAACACCATCAAGTATCAAGTTTATTTTTGATGTTCTAAATGTGTCTAAAATTGATCAAAATCTTATTAGTGTTGGCAAATTGATTGAGAAGAATTACACCTTGATATTTAAGGAAAGTAGCTGCACTATATTGGATTCAAACAATCATGAGTTAATGACAGTAGAAATGAGGCATAGGAGTTTTCCTTTGAAGTGGAAAAATGTCATTAACTCACATGCCTTTACTAGTATTGTGAATAAGTCTACTTTATGGCATAAACGTTTTGGGCATGCAAATTATACCTCACTTAAAAATGTATTTGAACTAGAGTTAGTTGAAAGTATGCCAAAAGTGAATGATGATGATGCTTGTGTTTGTGATGTCTGTTAACCGGGGAAACAAACTAGGCTGCCTTTCCATATAAATCAGTTTAGAAGAGGAAAAAATAAACTTCAGTTGGTTCACTTGATGTCTGTGGTCCTATGAGAACTTCAACCTTGAATGGTAGCAAGTATTTTATCCTATTTATTGATGATTTGACCGGAATATGTTGGGTTTACTTTCTCAAAATGAAGTCAGAAGTCCCTGCAATATTTCAGAGGTTTAAAAACCTTGTGGAGAATGAAAGTGATTGTAAGATAAAGGCTATAAGAACGGATAATGGGACTGAGTATACCAGCAATCAGTTTGACAGATTCTGTAAGGAAGTAGGGATTAAACATCAGCTGACAATCCCTTACTCACCTCAACATAATAGAGTTTGTGAGAGGAAAAACAGAACAACTATGGAGATTGCTAGATGCTTGATGTTGGAGAAAAATGTTCCAAAGGAATTCTGGCCTGAGGCAGTAAACACATTTGTGTGTCTTCTCAACAGGTTACCAACAAAAGCCTTAGACAAATTAACTCCTTATGAAGCTTGGTACGGAGTTAAACCAAATGTGTCACACTTGAAGGTGTTTGGCAGCCTGTGTTATTCTCATACACCTGATGCAAAAAGAAATAAACTAAGTCAAAAGGCAGAACTTAGTGTTTTGGTTGGACACTGTGGTAATGCAAAAGGATATAGAATCTATATTCCTCATACTAAAAAGATAATCTCCAGCAGAGATGTCAAAGTTGATGAAAACTCTTCATGGAATTGGGAGTCAAGTTCTGTGAAAAAAAACTGACGTTCCAAACATGACTCTACAAGATGAGGATGCTGATGTTAATGAAGAGGAAGGTGAGGCTGAACCTAATGATGGAACAGATTCAGAAAATGAGGTGATGAGAACTAGATCACTCGAAGACATCTATGCTACTTGCAATATAGCAATTTTGGAGCCTTCAACATACATCGAAGCAGCTAATTCTCAAGATTGGCTAGATGCAATGAAGGAGGAAATTAAGGTGATTGAAAAGAATGTGACTTGGATTCTGGTTGATAGACTAGAAAACAAGAATGTCATTGGAGTAAAATGGGTGTTTAGGACCAAAATGAATGCAGATGGCTCAGTAAACAGGCTTAAAGCTATGCTAGTTGTAAAAGGCTATGCTAAGGAATATGGTGTCGATTTTACTGATACATTTGCTCCCGTGGCTAGATTTGAAACAATAAGATTGCTGTTTGCAGTTGCTGCTCAATCAGAATGAAAAATATACCAGCTTGATATGAAGTCAGCTTTCTTAAATGGGCATCTAAATAAAGAAATTTTCATTGAACAATCTGAAGGTTTCATCAAAAATGAAAATGAGAATTATGTGTATCTATTGAAGAAAGCCCTGTATGGTTTAAAATAGGCACCAAGAAGTTGGTACAGCAGGATTGACACACACTTATCCAGTCTTGGTTTCAGTAAAAGCATCAATGAACAAACTTTGAATATCAAACAAGTGGAGGAGGAGTTGATAATCATTTCTCTATATGTTGATGATCTTCTAATCACAGGAAGCAATGCAACCTTAATTGAGGTGGTAAAGAATGAAATGATGAAGGTATTTGAGATGACAGATTTGGGTAAAATGAAGTACTTCCTTGGAATGGAGATTGATCAATCAAAGGATGGAATTTTTGTGTGCTAAAAGAAATATGCTAAAGAGATGTTAAGGAGATTCAACATGGAGAATTGCAAATCAGTTAACACTCCTTTAATTCAGAATTCAAAACTTATGAAAGAAGATGGAGCAAAGAAGATTGATGAGAAGGTTTATAGAAGCTTAGTTGGCTGTTTGCTCTACTTAACTTCGATCAGACCTGATCTCATGTTTGCTGTGAATATGCTGTCAAGATTCAGACAAGCACCCAGTGAAATTTACTTTCAAACTGCAAAAAGAGTGGGATCAGTTTTAAGAAATCAAAAACTCTGTTTTTGACTGATTTTATGGATAGTGATTGGGTAGGATCTGTTGATGACATGAAAAGCACTTTAGGCTATGCTTTCTATGCTGATTCAAGTCTTGTATGTTGGAATTTAGTCAAACAAAAAACGGTGGCACAATCAACTGTTGAAGCTGAATACATTGCAGCAACTGAGGCAACAAATCAAGCTATCTGGTTGAGAAAAATGTTGAAAGATTTGAGGCACAAAGAACTTTATGCAACAACTATTCTTTGTGATAATCAATCTGCAGTGGCAATTGTGAAAAATCCAGTGTTCCATGGAAAGACAAAACACATAAATATCAAATATCATTTCATAAGGGAAGCTCAAGAAAGAAAGAAGGTAGAATTGAAGCATTGCAGTTCTGAAGAACAAGTGGCTGATATTTTCACCAAAACTTTGCCTAAGGAAAGGTTTGACACATTAAAAAATTTCTTGGTGTTTCCAACAAAAGTGTCAAGGAGGAGTGATGAAACTAATGTTGTGACAATTTTGTTGTCACTCAACTTTGTAATTACAATTTGTCACATGTTTTTGAATTAGTCTAACTCTATGTAATGATGAAAGTTAGACTAGCTTTCTACTCTATTACAAGTTAAGTCTTTTTTTTAAGCATTGTCTAGTAGGTAGTATGGTTCAAATTTTACTTTTTACTTTTGTAATTTGGCTATATATACATTAGCCATCTATTTTCATTTGTAAGATTTGAATATATATCAGTTCTTCCTCTTCTCATTGTGTATATACCGTTTTTCTTGCATATTTTTCATTTTCTTGCTTAATACCGGATTTGTGTTGTGTTTAAACCAAATACCGGTAAGTGCATTCAATATACGGTATTGGTAATCAATATCCAGTAAGTTAAATTCTCCATTTTCGGTAAGTTTGCAAAGTTGTTGATATACGATATGTGCACCTCATATCCGGTATCTTCAATTAAAGCCAAATCTGATATGTGCATTCAAATCTGATAAGCTTCTTTCAAATCTGGTAAATGAGATAAACTTCAGTAAGATCATTTTCATTCTCTTTGAGCCAAAATTCCATCACCAACAGACTTGATATCTGACAAAAAAAAAAAGCAATCCCAGACGTCGAACACGAAAATGCATACAAGTAAACAGACATAAGAAAGCCTAAATGACATGTGCATTGAATGGAGCAAGTAAAAAAGACACTTCTTCTAATTATGCGTAAATCACCATTAAAGATTAAGAACATTCGATTTAATCTGGCATTAATTATCGCTAAATAAAAATCGAAAGGAACAGGACTTCAAATTCATAGCCCAAATATGAATAATTATACTTGAACTTAGATGACTATTTGTTGAATTAAGAAATTTATCCCGACAAAACTCATTCCCTTTAGGCTAAGTTTAGAAATATGGAAATGTGACAAAAACATAGAAGGCTCGCAAAAGGGAAGTGCGAACTACCCCCTTTCCAGGGTGGCAAAAGAAAAAACACCATTATTAAAGCACACTTGAGCAAGTGTTTAAAACATGACTACCAAACCAATGAACATCAGACATGCAAGATAATGAATAAAATGTGAATGTGTAAGAAAATTAGTTACAAGCCGACTAATGAAAGTCCATCTGTTATTTTTCAAAATGATCTAGCTATTCACAAAACTTTATAGCAAATCTATAAATACCTCCGCCTAAGAGGAGAAAACAATACAAATTTAAATATTTCCCCTCCCAAATAGATATTTCCCATCTTGCTCCAGTTTGAGCATCGAAACCAAAAGGTTTATAGCTATTCGGCTTTCTTTAATCTTTTCTAAGTTAACATTTTCGATGCCTTAAAGTATAAAGAAAATAAAGTGATATTGAAACATGTTTTTAAAAAATTCATTCAAATCAAATATTTACTGTAAATTGTTGAGTTTAGTTAAACATGAAAATGCCAATTAATGAATATGTTGACATCATTTTTTACATGAATGATGTGATCATCAGATTTCAACTACACTAATGTCCATGTAGTTTATCTTCTGCACACGTACACGTACAAAATCGTTAGGAGCATGTGTTCTTCTTCAGAGGTGGGGGAGGTAAGCACAAGCACTTTGACGGTCGGTTGGTCGGTCAACTTGTATAACTCTCTTTGGGTGTGGGACATACAAAAGACGTGAGCCACAATAATGATTGGACACAGGTGGTTTATAAGAGAACAAATATTAGAGAAAGAGAAAGATATGAGAGAGGGATATATATATATATATATATATATATATATATATATATATATATATATATATTTGAATATGTAAAATTACATTACCATCAAATGACATTAAGTGTGAAGTTTTATAATAGAAGTGGATTGTCATTGTTGGATGGAGAGACAAGTGGCCTCATCTAGACGATCGAGGCGCCTTATCATGGCTTCATTCCATCAGTCTTAAGCTAAAGGATATTCAATGTTTTTGAAAAGTAGACATCCAACGATCTAATCCTGACATGTAAGGATTAGACAGAAAAATTGACTTGATAGAATGGCCGCTATAGAGATATTGTATCAATCAATTATAGAAGATCTCGTACGAAGGATAATCTAGGGAAGGTGTTCTATACGCCTAGAGGCTATTCACCTAGAATTGGTGCTACAACGCAGCGCATTGTATCATTTCACTTTGTCCATGGAAGGGATTGACCTCTAAATAGGGTTCGACGGAATGCATCACTTTGACTGCTGAAAGGCCTCGGACAGGCCAAGTAAGAAAGTGATGTGAAGTGTGGGCTTGAGTTTGCTTATTATGTGGCTATCACGTGACCATTATTGCAGTCTCGTTAATGAGGCGTAACAATAGTTTACAAGTCCATGTATGAATGTTAATATAATGCGTGAACTTTTTAGATTTGCCATTGGAGAAGTGATGATTTGACATGGAGTACTTTGTAAGTGTTATGCCCTAGATCCAATCAACTTTGGATATAAGCACTTTTAATATATAATTGATACAATTTTGTGGCAGATCTATTATTTAATTAATACTCAATTAAATTAAATAATAGAGTCCGTAAATTCAAATCTTAGTAATTTCTTAATCACAAGGAGTTGTGATTGCGAGATACAAATTATATATTATTAAATTTTAAATCATCCGTGATCATATGTAATAATGAGATACGGATATCGTTATTACGGATAGACCATCATGTGTCACATTTCTTACTTGTGAAGTAAGTAATTGCTCTCACAAGCTAAAGTGTGGTGACACTTAAATAAACACGTGAATGTTTTATTATAGAACAAAATATTGGAGACCCGTTGGGAGATTTTATATGGATAACTATATGAGTGGTAGTGGTTAGTCTCTAATGTTCGGTAGTAAAATTGGTTATTCGACTTGATGTCCTCATAGTACCTTATTTGAGGACAGTCATACTTTGGTAATGTTAAATGTTGCTTTGCCAAGGGCCTCTAATACAGCATCGTTCGAGTATGTCAATAATTATATGAAAGTTATGAATGATCAATAAAGGATTTGTCACTCTTAGATAGTAAGATAGTATGATCTACATTTCATCCAATTAAGTTGATAATGAAATCCTTGGCCAATGTGTACTCATAAGTTGAAAATGAGTTTTCGACTTACATTGACTTAATAGTGGGATAAAAGATATGATCGATAATTGAGATTGATACATATCTATATCTCGTAATTGATTGGATCATATTGACAAAAGGATTATAGTTTCATGATAAATGAAAAAGTTTGATTTTGTCATACCACGTGACATTTTTAGTCACATGCATTGCACTGACCATTGTCAGATGTCAATCTGGGACGACAGATGTGGATTAGTGATAAATCAAAAGTGGTGTTTTAATTTATCGATTTTGATTAGATCAAAGTAATAATTCACGTCGTTAGGTATTGTGATTATGAACTTAATTAGTCACACACAAAAGGAGAACTAGAACAATGAGATTTATCGATTGATTAATTGACAAATGTTTGATAATTAATTAATTGAGTTGCTTATTAATAGACCGAATTAATTAATTGGATTAATTATTTTATGGATCAAATTTAGTTAATTGAATTAATTAAATATTAGACCGAATGAAGTTGTCAGACGACTAAGCACGTTTGGGTTTATATAAATAAACTGCTAGGGTTTGAAAATTGTTGAGAAAAAAAGATAAAAAATCACATTCTTGTTAGCACAAGAAAAGTAAAAACTTTTATTCTCTCAATCTTGTTTTCTGTGTGGATTTTCATTGGAAGTTGGATAATTGGACAGCTGTGGATTGCAGATCATGATTGTTGGAATTAAGAAACGCAATGGAGTTTGCAAAATTCAATAAAGGTATAATCTCTACCACAATTTCTATCTAAACACAAAACAGATCTTTGGTGAGAATTGAAATTTTGTTTAAATTTCGTTGTGCATGATTAAATAAATTCTCAACAATGGTATCAAAGTCACTACAACAAAACTGTGATTTCGCGACAAGATTTTTCGCGACATACAAAAAGTTGTCGCAATAAGTGACTTAACGCGACATATTTTTAAAGTTTGTCGCGAAGATTGTGATGGAAAAAAAAGTATCAAAAAATATAAAGCGACAGAAAAAGTTGTCGTGAAATGTGAGAAGTTGCAACAATTAATAAAAAATGTCGTCAAAAATGTGAGGGAGGCAAGGCGCCAAAATATTTTTGGTGCGAAATTTATAGCGACAAACCTTGTTTTCTTGCAACAAAATGCTTGTGACGCAATAGGGTCTACTTTTTTGCGATAAAAAATATTTGTTGCTAAAAATTCTATAGTTGGATGAAAAAAAGGTTACAAGAAAATATTTTTTTGCAACGGACAAAAATTGTTGCAGTAGGTTTTTTTACAACTCTCACCCCTATATTGAAGGCTCTAATGTTATCGTAGAGTAGAAGGATCTGGCAACGTGTAATGCACGTTGCAAACGCCCTCAACACTATTTTTTTGTAACAAATGTTTTTTTTTTCAATCCAGCTAAATTGAATGTGTAATACAATTTTAGAAAATTTTTAATTATTTTTTATCAAGAGGAAATTTTTTATAATAAAAGCTTTATAAAATTTCTAGAAAAAATTATTTCTAAAAAAATTTAAAAACAAAAAATTAATCTTTTAATCACATCATAACTTTAAAAAAAAAGTACTACTAGGTCAAACCAATCCGTAAAGAAAATAGATGTCTCAACACTTGAAGCAAATAAATAAACAAATCATAATTCATATATTATGAGCAGGCGGTGACATGCTGAATAGTGTCGCTGGTTCAGATTGTTGTGGAGACATGCTAACTTGACTCGATACGAACTTATGCATTAGTGTCTCAAATTGCGAAAGCCTGGAACGCATATCCAATAATTCTTGCTCCTACTTTTGTATTTTCTCTCGAAGGGCTATTGATTTAATATCAACCGACGTCAAATGAACAGAGTGGCTTGAGGCAGGTTTTGGACCATGTCCAAGTCCTCGAATGTAACCTCTAGATTTTCCCAAAACCTCCTGCATAATCTCAAGTTCAGTAGGGGCCTCAGATCCCTCTGGAACAGGTTGCTCTTTAATTTGAAGCATCCTCTCCTATATATAAGTAAAGTAAAGAGAAAGAAGACAGAATATATGTTAATAACAGAATAAATAAAAAAAATGCCAATAAAGATGAATAAATTGTTAATATACTTACATATCTTGTTCGTGCTTCATCGTTTACCCATCCTTTCTTCTCACTATAATGAGTCTCATAATAAAGGTCTATTTCTCCTTGTGCATCATCTTTAGTAATTGATCTCTGTTTGAAATAATATATATCATGTTATATAAATATATTTGTCTTTATAAATTCAAAAGAAAAGATTACCTTTTCTTCAAGATGTGCTACAAATGATTTTGATCCGCTACGATGATTGTATTTAATGCAGTTGTGGCTTGCTAAATTACGTGTAGATAGTGCTTGCAATTAATTTATATATAAATATAATTAACTCCGTATTATAATTTATTATTTTTAATTATTTTAATTATTTCAAGATAACATCTAAATTATATTATTCTCAATATTTTTAATAAAAGTTACCTGAAATTCAGGGGTAGACCAAAATGAAGGCAAAATATTAGGTTTGGAAACTCATGATTGTCATGTGTTGTTACAACAACTTCTTCCCGTTGTTATTCGAATTTTTTTGTGAAAGGAAGTGTGTACTGCAATTGTAGAGCTATGTTGTTTTTTTAAACAATTATGCTCAAGAACATTGAATATAAATGATTTAGAGAAATTGGAGGAAGGGATTGTTACAATTTTATGTAAACTAGAAGGAATTTTCCCACCAGCATTTTTTGATGTAATGGTTCATTTGGTTGTTCACCTACCTGAAGAAGCAAAACTTGGAGGTCCTGTTGCATTTAGATGGATGTATCCAATTGAAAGGTAATTGCTAATATTGCATATATACACTTGTTCATTGACTTATTATTTTCAAAAAAATTTCATGTATTATTTGATGACAGAATATTGGGTCGATATAAGAGTTATGTTAAGAATAAAGTTCGACCCGAAGGATCAATTGCTGAAGCATATATTGTTAATGAGTCTTTGAATTTTTGCTCAATGTATCTCAACGATATTGAAACGAGATTTAATCGACCTGAGCGCAATGACGATGGTGGGTCTCCATCTACAAGCTTGTCAGTCTTCTCTCAAAATACTAGACTATTAGATCATGCAGAACCAAAGTTACTTTCAAAACAGGTAATTGATAAAGCCCATTGGTATGTCCTAAATAATTGTGATGAAGTTCGGCAATATTTAGAGTAAGTTCTTAATCAACTTTAAAATTGTTTTGCTATTAATTACTAATGTGTTGTAGTATTTAATTTAATATTCTTTTTGTAGTGAACACATGGAGCTGTTGCAACAACAAAATCATAACAATTTGGAACAAAAACAAGAAGAATTGTTTCCTGGATGGTTTGCTTCACATGTAAGTTATAATGAATGTCTTATTTATTTATTTATTAATGCAACATAACATTTGTATTCGAAGGTATATTGATTAATATATTTTTATTAGCACAGATAACGAGATTATATAATAAAAAAGATTCAGTTGTGAGCAAAGAATTGTATGCATTAGCATGTAAACCGGATTTTAGAATATTTTTCTATTCGGATTGTATTGCTAATGGGGTACGATTCCTTGTTAAAGATCGAGATGATTGTCGTACAACACAAAATAGTGGAGTGATGGTGCCGGGAGATGAGAACATCAACTTTTTTGGTGTACTATGTGATGTTATTGAGTTGGTATACGTTTTTTACTACCGCGTCACTTTGTTCCAATGTAATTGGTACGATAATAATCCAAAACAAAAAAAAATATTCGTAGATTATCATCTTACTTCTATCAATGTGAATCGCAAATGGTACATGGATGATTCTTATATACTTGGCATCCAAGCACAACAAGTATTTTATATGGATGATCTAGTGTTGGGTCCACAATGGAAGGTAGTGGAAAAGGTACAACATAGAGGTATATGGGACATTCCTGAAAAACAAGATGGGGGTAGTGAGCAAGTAATATTTCAAGAAAATGAATCATCAAATATTGTCTTGCCAATACAACAGGAAGATCTTGAAACTCAAGTATGTCATAGAGAAGATGTTGATCCAGATATTATTGAAAATGAAGCATTGCAAATAGATGTTGAATCAATAAATAAAAATATGAATAATATTATATATGATACTTCGGAAGAGGAAGATGGTACATTGAATGAATATCACAGTGAAGATGAGAAATCTCTAGATGATAAAGCTGATAGTGATATTGGTAAGTAAAACATTCTTTCACTATTTGATTTTTTATTTTTTATTTTTTTGCGTAATATTTTTCTATTTTATTTTTTAATGACTATCTACATTTTACATTTCCTATGTAGATTCGAGTAATGATGATGCATCTACAGAGAGTTGATAAGAATTTTTATTGACATTTAAGGTTAGAGTAACCGACTACTGAGATATATTTGATTGCTTATTGTGTTGGTTGTTGATCTTGTGCTAACATTCAATATGATTATAAAGAGTTACACTAGATATTTATTTAGTTTAGATATTTTTGCACTAGTGCAGAGCTTATAGCATAAGTAAATAGAATTGGGGGCCTATCAAATATTGTAGAAGACAAAATATTTTTGCATCATAGACCTTGTTAATGTGAGATATTTGAAATATTTTCTTTAAGCTAATATTTTATTACCTTCTATATGTACAAGTTTGACTAAAGTTGTGGAGTTTTTCTTTACAGGAATTCTCATTTAACCAAATAACATATTGATGGTGAGTTTGAAGTATATCTTGGAGTCAAGAATGTCATTTGGGTGTCCCGTGAGTTTTTTTTGTTATTTCTTCCATATTTATAGTTCTATTTTCTACTTCTCAAGTTTGGTGAACCATTCTAAGTAGTTCGATCTTGAAATAATCAGTACTATAGTTTATTTGTATTTGTTTTGATCTTAGAGATAACCAAATTTGTAGATAATACATTGATCTATATTTATTTGGTTGACTGTAATATAATTTTTAAAAGTTTCTATTTTGATATCAATTATATTTTAATAATTGTATATTGAAGCATTCTTTTCATAAAGTTGCGAGTTATTTGTAATGAAATAAGTTTCATTTTCATATAAATGTGCACCACGGTAACGATTCCATTGCGATGAAAGAAATTGAAAATTATGTGTTTAGAATAGAATTTCCAACATACATAAATAAAGATAAAATCAAATAGGCGACAATTGTACATTGTTGAAGTGACAAACACTTTGTGTTGCGAAATAAATTTAACTACGAGTACAACTTGACACAAATAAATATTTATTGTCGCAACATACTTTGCGTAGTAATTTTATGTCGTAAAATAAAATATTCAACGTAGGGAAAATAATCACGAAATAAATTAGGCAACAACTATACTCATTGCACAAACGATGGCGCGATAGACTCTTTGTGTTACAAAATAAATTTAAATGCATACACCACTTGTTACATAATAAATTGTACAACAAATATTGAATGTATTAAAAAACATTATGCGACATATCAAACACATTGTAAAACATATTTCACGACAAACATTAGTTGTTATTAAAAGTATATTACTACGTGCATGTGTTGTTGCAAAATAAAATAGATAGCAAAAGTTACACCTTCAAAGGAATATTCGCAACAAAGGTTTTCTCGTAAAAACTTTATTGGAATAATCGTTGCAACGAACTGTCTTGTCGCGCTTTTCTTTTTTTGCGACTACATGCATTGCAACAATATTATAGCTACAAATATTGTGTTGTTAATTCATATTTTTTGCAACAAATAAATAGTGCTGCGATGTTGTTAATGCGATGAATGATCAAACGTTGTCGTAAAATACATTCGGTGACTAAACATTCGCAATAAACATATTTCTCGTAAAAACTTTATTGGAACATTAATTGCGACAAACTGACTTGTCGCCCTTTAAATTTTTTGCGACATATATACATTGCGACGACATTATGACTATAGATTTTGTGTTGCCATTTCGTATTTTCTGCGTCAAACAAATAGTGTTGCGATTTTGTGAAAGCGACAAATGTCCAAAAGTCGTCGCAAAACACATTCTGTGACTCATATAGAGTGACAATACCTGCAACAAACGTATTGTCGTCGCTAAATTACTTTGGCAACAAAATCTCAATTTTTGCGACAACATTTTTTTGTCGCGAAATAAGGGATTTGTTGTAGTGAGTCTACTTTGTGCTTATTAGATTTGTGTTCATCTTGGAATAGTAAAAAAATATTTCATATTTTTCTTGAATTTAGCAATTTAGAAAATTATTTTTCTTTTCAAAAAATATTTTTTCGAAAGAAAAATTGAATTTTGGGTCGAAAATTGGATTGAAAAATGGAAGGAGGTGGCCGGTAGCAACCGAAGCCGCAATAAAGCGGGAGGGGGGATGCAACAGCCTCTGCACCCCCGCTGTCACAAACACAATGGTGATGGTCGCCACTGTGCATCGCATCGATGATCGTCACTGCTGTAGGGACAACAGCCCCAGGGCCGGCTGTTGTGTTGCGAAAACGTATGTGCTGCTTGGTGCAGGTAAAGATGGCGTCGATCAACACCGCCAAAAGAAAAAAAAATTAGGGATTTGGAGTTAGGTGTTTTGTTGGAAGCGGGGGCCTCTGATGCAATTTGTAGGCCCTCACTTGTAATTATGAAAAAAAGGGTCAAGTTGTAATTTTGAAAGGAAGGGCCTGTTTGAAATTTCAAAAATTTGGAGGCGCCTTAACAATTTTAAATTGGGTCATAGTACAATTTTCAAAAGGGTTTTTATGGCAATTTTGAATGGGGATTTAAAATGTTTGACCTTAATTTTAACTAGAAATTTGGATTTGATCCAAATTTTAATCTTGACCCATTTAAAATTTACGAATTTTATATTATAGTTAAAATTGGATTTTAACTTAAAATTTAAATTTGACCCTGAATTGAATTTTATTTTATTTAGGAGTTTTATCTTAAATTAAGATGTTAATTCAATTTAAATTAGAGTTGGACTCTTATTTAATATTTAATTAAATTATTACCCTAATACATTATTGAAATTAGAATTGGACTCTAATTTGACATTTAATTAGAATTTGATTTTTATTAAATTTTTTCGTCGTAGAATTTTTCTTGGAATTAGAGTTAAACTCTAATTTTGTATTTAATTAAAATTTAATTTTAATTAAATAAGTCCGCCATGATATTTTGGAATTAGTGCTCGACTCTAATTTTTTTTATTTAATTAAAATTTGATTTTAATTAAAATCAACCACCTTAAGTTTTGAAGTTAGAGTTGGACTCTAATTTGTTATTTAATTGTTCCGATCCATTTGTCTAAATTTGTTTAGACGACCTTAATTACTAATATTAGATATTATATAGGAAATCATTTATATGATGAATGTTTATTAGTAGATGATTATGGACTCGACCATGTGGATGTGTTGAATGCTTAGTTTTATTTTTGATATTTTATGGGCCTACAAGCTCTTATTTATTTTGGACATGTGAGTCCTTTGTAATTATTATGGGCATGTGTGTCAAATCATTTAGGCCTGCGTGCCAACTAGTATAAGATAGATGTTGCATATTGACCAATTGAAGAAACAAGAAGATGAGGAGACCATAGAGATGGAGCATTGTATGAGTCAATGCAATACCTCATAGGAACTGACCAACTAGTCTTCTTATGGTCGTGAAGACTAGATAGTAAAAGTTCATAATCGTCCACACTATTAAATATATGTTTATCTGCATGCTAAATGTATAATAAAATATATGTAATTACTACAATGAGACCTTTGCATGCAAAACCCCTTGTTAAAATATTAAGTCATATTCATATTCGTCTTCCATACTTATAATGAAAAATCAGAGTCCTCAATCGATCTCAATTTGTTGAGCACACTCAAAGTTGGTGTATTAGGGAGATATTTGACACTGTGAAATATTAGATATTTCTGAATGATGGGTTTGAATTAACTAAAATTTATCTTTTGTTGAGTACACTCAAGGAGATAAATTCTACAGGCATGTTAAACTAACATATATGATGTGTGAAGACAAAAAGTTGTCAATTTAATGATCTGAGAGTTGTATGGAGATACAATTGATAATAGTATCTATCTAAATATTTTATTTAGGCCAGTTGAGTACACTCAATATCTTAATATAACAAATGGGATCACAGTCCACTTGTAGCGACCGAGAAAATAAAATAAAATAAAACCTTGTATTTCATTTTAAAAATAAATTTTTCTTGTATAAATCAAAAAATAAATTTGGATTATGTTATTTTGTCGCTACGACACTTCCTACGAGTTCAAATTAAAAGTTTTGTCACCATAGTAAATTTGCGTGTACTTGTCTTATAAGGTATCGAATTTATTTTAATGTTTATGATGGCATATTTTAAGTTCCTAAAACTTTAAAAATTAGATAATTCGGATATGGTGTACCAAACGACCCCTAATTTATCTCCCTTTATTTCTTAAATTATTTTTATATTCCATCAACCTAACCTTTCATTTTTCTTCATTATATTTACCATTTGAATCATTTACTAAATGACATAACTTCCAAATCACTTAATGCCATTATGGTGATTATAAACAAAACTTCCATTCATATGAAAGGGTGCCTACACATTTTTTTACCATAACCCACCATTTATACAGCTAATTCATATTCCACTACCATTGTTTTAAATTCCATTTTGGTTACTTACCAATTACCATCATCATTTTTGCATTTGAAAAATAGTAATCTCCAACAACCTCTAAGGCCACATTTTCTTCCTCAAACTGTTATACCCAAACATAAATTATTTTGCTTTTCTTCCCATAGACTAGGGCACTTTGAATCTAAAATTTCTTTTTTAAAGAAGAAGTGAAGAGAACGTTGTATTTTATTGAGAGCAAGAGGATATTCAAACTCCAAGTGTTTAAGGTAGGGATGCTGCTTACGACACTTGGGTAATTAAAGTAAAATTATTTGTTTTCGAATTGCATTAACGTGTTATTGTGTTGCATATGATGGAAGCACCCTTTTGGTGGTTCAAACAAGAGATAAAAGAGATTATGAAAGGGGTTCTTTAAAACCCAAGATGAAGATATTAAGAAATGGGTTATCAAAACCCGAGAGTAAGCGGACTGATTGATCACCGGTTCGCTAGAAATTGATGGTGACACAAATTACTATACTTGCATTTCTGGAAATATGTAATTTCTATCATTTACTTAAGTGTTTTTCTACTGAGTATTACCTGTGATACTCACTCCTACATACAAAAATTTCAGGTTAAATGAAGGCGTGGCAGTGGCATGGTGTGGTGGCAAGTGCTTGGTGATTTAGAATGCATTCAATCTTCTAGTAAAACTTTCATTGGTTTAAATCTCTTATGAACATTTAGACAACACTTCTAATATGTTTAAATTTCTTTTTGGCTTAATTATATTTACATTTCATGTCGACTAAAATTTAGAAACGATTGAATGATTACGTATCAAGTTTATTTAATGCCGTAATGAATTTCAGTTTCTATCTACCTGTTTAAAAATGGTACAACTTGGGCTACGGTGTATGTTTTTGAGTGAAATTAGTGGGTTTTGAAATCCATATGAGTCTTCTAATAGTGGTTTTTGGAATTACTGTAAAATAATATCTAGAGAAAAAGTTATGTCCATTTTGGTAGATTGCGTCGAGTCAGTTCCGAATTTTCAGTGCAGCATAGTCAAACAATATTTTCATGTTTCAAACATTATCATCGAGACTCCAAATGTTTATATGATATATATATATATGAGTTTCATAGCCTCTGTTAAAATTTCATAATTGTTAGTCAACGTTTACTAGGAAAAACATAGATTTTCTTTCCGCTGCTACGCAACCGAAAGTTGCTGAATTTTCACGAGATGTTTTGTTTCAAAAAAAAAATTAAAAAATTTACACCATAATTTTCTAAAGTCTATGTGGACATATATCTTCCATTATAATTTTATATAATTCAAACTCCAAAATTTATCTTAATTAAAATTTATTTTGGTTAGCATCTAAGAGATCAAACGAAGAGCAGAATTTTTAACGCTTCAAATTTTCGAGAATTTTGGGGCGTTACACCACTGAAAGTAAAATATAGATTCCATAAATTTATGTGAAAGTGTCGTAAATTTGAGTTAAATAGTATAAGCATAATTAATTTAGTAACATACCATGTTAAATTAATTTATACATTTTATATATTATTCTTCTACTTTTCATCATTATATATATATTAAATTATATTATTGAATCATGAGTAATCATATATATTTGAGAGGCGTACTGGATGCCAACAACCAAATCAAATTTCTTGATTGGCACCGCAATCTAAGAAATGTTCTCAGGCATGAGAAAATTGGTTAGTTCCTCGGAGTAGCCCTTTGCAGAGACACAAATTGATGGCTCAACTAAAGTACATGTGGCTACTATAATAAATATAGTGATGACGATAATTATTGCAACATATGTGATACTTGCGACTATGTCACCTGGGTTACAAAAGCAATATAAAAGTATAGATGCTAACTCATGATTTTTCATTTCAAAGAAGTGTGTGATAACAATCATGTGTGGAAGGATATAAGACTTCCAAGCAACTATATCGGTGAAAAAAGACATAAAAACCTACAGTCAGTGTTCATGTACCGAAAATGATTGACATTGAGAAGTTGTCTCAATTGAGTTCAATAATGAACTATGAAATAAGTATTGATTTGGTTCTACAATCTCTGTCAGAGAGAGAGCTATTCACAATTAATTATGAATTTAACATGAATATACTCAAATGCACACTAATTGAGTTGCTGAACATGTTTAAGACTGTGAATCCCAATATCAAAATTTGTAGTGGGCAAATTTTAATCATGATTTCTCTAAGGGTTGTAAGAGGAAGTCTAAAGGATGCTTTAAAAATGTATCGAAGATGGCTAGGACAGTCAAAGCAAAGAATGACAATACCAAATCTAATGACTCTTATTATCATTTTGGGACGATAGGTCATTGGAAGAAAAATTGCAAGGCTTGTGTCTACTTCATTAGTCTTTTGGGTATTAGATACCGAATATAGATATCATATTTGTATAAATATGCAGAAATTAAATAAGAAGTAGACCACTGCAAGAGGGAGAAGTTGACCTACAGGTTGAAAATGAGCAAAAGTTATTGCATTGCCTATATCATCATACTTCTTGCCATTGCTTTTTATGCTTAGTATTCAAATTAGAGAATTGTTATTCTATTCTCACCATTACCAAGAAAATTAAATAAATTTCATGTTTGGACATGAACTATTTTAATGTTAAAGACATTTGTTATTTCATTTTTATCTTGATAAGATTTTAATGGTTAAAGTGAATTAAAAAATGACATTTATATTCTAAATACTGAGTATTCTATAATGAGAATAGAAATTTAGAGGCAAAAAAATGATAATCTGAATAACACCTATATTTGGCATTGAAAACTTGGTCACATAAATGAAATTATAATTCCAAAATTACATAGAGAAGAAATTTGGGATTATATGATTTTGAATCATTTGACAAGTGTGAATCATGCATGTTTGCACAATGACTAAATCTCCTTTTACTTAAAAATGAGAAAGGCGTGCATATTACTGGCTTAATATATAGTGATGTATGTGGACCCAGGTCAATTAACATCTGATGAGGTTTCTCTAATTTTATCACATTTACTTACAGCTATTTTAGAAATGGTCATGTATACATGATGAAATTTAAGCATGAAGCTCTTGAAAGGTTCAAGGGATTCACACTAGAAGCAGAGAAACAAATAGATGAAGGTACTCTCAGATTAAGATCACATCAAGGTAGAAAATTTTATATTATCTAAAAGAGAATGTGGTTTTCTCGCAGTGGACTTCCCAGCATATGCCACAACGTAATAGTGTATCTAAGAGGAAGAATCGTACACTATTAGATATAGTGCGATTAATAACGAGCCATGCAAACCTCCCAAAATTGTTTTGGGACCATGTACTGATTGCCACGTGCTACACACTAAATTGTGTCTCATCTAAGTCGGTCGACAAACTCCATACAAGTTATGGAAAGCCAGTAATCCCAATTTATCTCACATTAAAGTTTGGGGCTGTGACACTTATGAAGCACATTGAATCGGATAAGTTTGAGACTAAATTCGATAAATATATATTTGTGGGATATCTAAAACAAATATTTGAATATCAATTCTATAAACCCATTGAGAAGAAAGTCTTCGTCTCACGACATACTGTCTTCCTAGAGAAATAATTTATTCTTAGAGAGTATGGTGAGAGTAAAATAAAACTTGAAGGAGTTCAAGAGTCCACAAAAATAGTTGATCGAGTAGATGAATCTGAGTTTAATCCCACACCTGTTGAAGGATATACTCTTGATTAGGAAGTAGAGACTCCTAAGGATGTGTCAGCTCCGTGTAAATCTGGAAGGATCATTCGATCTTTAAGAAGATACAAATCCATGGTTACTAATCAGGTATTACTAATAGAGGATAATGAACCTACTAATTGCACAAAAAAGTGTGTTAATTTAAAGAGATGGCAAGAGGTTATGGAATCTGAGATGAACTCGATGTATGTGAACAATGTTTAGATCTTGATCGACCAGCCCAATTGGATAGAACCCCATATGTTGTAAATGGGTTTATATGAAAATGGCAGTATGGGTGGAAACTTTCATAGATACAAAGAGAGGCTAATAAAAAAAGGTTAAAAACAAAGACAATGAGTTGACTTTTATGAAACCTTCTAGCATATAGCTGTGCAAAAGTCTATTCAAATTTTGCGTGCAATAGCTACATACCATGACTATAGGTTATGACAAAATGATGTCAAAACTATTCATTAACAGGAACTTGCAAGAAAAAAATGTACATGACACAACTCGAATGTTTTGAATATAAATATGCTTACACGGTATGTAAGCTTGATCAATTCTTATATGGATTGAAACAAGCCTCTTGGAGCTGAAATATTCGATTTGATGGAAAAATAAAAAAAAAGTTTGATTTTATAAAAAATGAAGACAAATTGTGTGTTTATAATAAGATAGTGGGAACGTTATCGCATTCCAAATATTATATACATAAGACATATTATTAGTAGAAAATGACATCCTCACGTTTCAATCGTTGAAATTGTGGTTGTTAAAGGATTTCTTCATGAATGATATGGGAGAAAACTTAATCTATAGAGATAGATCTAGAAGTTTTCTTAATTCATTCGAATATATAGAAATAAAATTTTGAAAAGATTTTATATGGAGAAAATAAAATAAGAATTCAAGGATACACTGATGCTAACTTCTAGTTAGACTAGAATGATGGCAAATCTCAATCATGATATTGGTTTATTCTTAAGCGAGATGTTGGAAATGTTCCAAATAGGAAACAATCGTTGATTCAATAACATAAGCTTTATACACTATTGCTTTAGAAGCAATAAAAGTTGTGGACTGGATCAAAAAGTTCATTAATGAACTTGGAGTAGTTGCTAATATTGTTGATCACATACATTTATATTATGATAACAATAGAGTCATCGCGCAAGTGAAGGAACTAAGGTCTCATTGATGATGTAAACATGTATTGAAGTGGTATCATCTCATCAGAGAGATAATACAAAGAAATTATGTAAAGAAAGAACGAATTCCAACAATTGAAAATATTACAGATCCATCGACAAAGAGTTGTCGCAGTATAAATATGATCTTCATGTAGACTCTTATGATATTAGATATATAAATGATTGGATCTAGTGCAAGTGGAAGTTTGTAAGTGTTATGCCCTAGGTCCAATGAAATTTGGATAAAAGCACTTTTAATATATAATTTATACAATTTTATGACAGATCTATTATTTAATTAATACTCAATTAAATTAAATAATAGAGTCCGTAGATTCAAATCTTAATAATTTCTTAATCACAAGGAGTTGTGATTACGAGATACAAATTATATATGATTGAAACTTAAAGCATTCATAGTCGTAAGTAATAATGAGACATGAATATCATTATTACAGATAGACCATCACGTGTCGCATTTCTCACTTGTGAAGTAAGTAGCTGATCTCACAAGTTAAAGTGTGGTGACACTTAAATGAACACGTGGATGTTTTGTTATAGAACAAAATATTGGAGACCCGTTGGGAGATTCTACATGGATAACTATCAGAGTGTCAGTGGTTAGTCTCTAACGTTCGGTAGTAAAATTGGTCATTTGGCAAGTGGGCTAGTTTTAAGTATTGTTTCTTGGAGGATATCATATAGTAAAGTGGACAGTTGAAAGTGCATAAAATGGAGAACTATGAGGTGCAATGGTGAAGAGTCCTCATTTAATACTTGTGCTACTTGTGGTGCAGACAGGAAAAATGAAGAAGGATCCTTTCTATTTTCCATTTCAATTATTTATGTCTCCCCAGTTGGAATGTTGTAGGTTTTTTTGTATAACTATGTTAGTTTCTTAAATACTAGCTTGGCAGAGTACTTTGCATGATTTGTATTCGTCATATAGAGCCAATGAAATTTGTTCTTTTTTTGTAGCATTTTGGTATATAAAATGGAGATTACGCAGGTCATGTATATGGTAACATTGTCTTTGTCGTCTTCTGTTGGTCCATTTATTTCCAGGAACGAACAATAGATATCGAAGAAAATAAATTGCAGTACACGAAAATTACACCCATTTTTCGATGGAAAATACATAATTATGTCATTTATATGTTCTAGTACAAATGTAATTCAATTAACCCGTTCACTGCATTAAGACTAATCAAGAAATCTCATTTGCTTTCCCTTTCCCTTTCCCTTTCCCTTTCCCTTCCGAACTTCCTTTTTCCTTGCGGAAGGTAACGTTGAAGGTAATCTCTACGTCTTGTTTGTCGGATATTCAAGCTAGAGTTTCAAACATACTTGGAAAATCTTCGACTTCCTCATTTGCCACAACATTAAGCCCTTTAGTAATGGTACTCGATTCTCCGCTTGACTCTCCTTGTTCGACCCAGTCGAAAAAAACCACATTTATTACTGCAGGTGTTGAATAAGTGCCCCTTGTTGCTTGTCTGCCTTTCAACCTCAAAATATTTTTGAAATCCATGTGCACACCGTGGGCAATGACGTTTTCTCAGGCATTCACTGAAAAAAATGTCCATTACTTCTGCAGCTATGACAAATTCCAACATTCCTTTCATATCCTTAAATTTGAAACAAGAACATACATCAACAATACAAACCATTGTTCAATAAATTAGTACCATTAAATTTTGCCACATTTTCCATAATTGAACATTATCCGCCCAAATTAGTACCAGAATCCCAAATCATCCTACACTAATATACATATAACAAATCAAATTGGCATGACAATTAGCCTAACCCATATTGTACATCATAATACATATGCAGAACCAGTGCAAAATTGCTTACTGTCGACGTATTCAATGCGGTTTCGCCGCAGTGGAACACATAAAATTACCAGCATACCCAAATCATCCTACGCTAACATACATATAAGTATATAACAAATCAAATTGACATGAAAATTGGCAAAACCCATATTGTACATAATAATACATATGCAAAACCAGTGCAAAATTGCTAACTGTCGGTGTATTCAATGGGGTTTCGCCACAGTGGAACACATCAAATGACCATGAAAATTAGGCTCACCCATTATCGTACACCAAAATACATGTGCAAAACCAGTACTTACTGTGGGTGTTTAGAGGACTTCGATGTGTTCTTCTTGTGTTTCGCAACGGTGGACATTTGATATCTGCATAACGCCCTTTTGTTCGCGGAGATTTGTAGCTTCAAATATTCATTGATTTTTCGTGCCAGCCGGAGGCGGAGATTAGTTTGGAGGTGTTGGTACGACGTCGTGAAGGGAAGAAATGGGAGATGATAGAGGTTTGCAGCTTGTGTTGTTCACTTCGGGCCAGTCAGAGACAGAGATTATTCCTGCGGTGTTGGCACGCCGTCGTGAAGGGAAGAAATGGAGGTTTGGAGGGTTCCAATTTGGGGGGAAAATGAAGAAATCATGACGTTTTATTGTGGGGTTAATTATTCTATTTCTTTTTTTGTTGCCACATAAGCCTGTAAAACACCTATGAAAGGCTGCCCTGTACACCAAGCACCACCGTTTCTTCTCACCAACGCATCATTTAGTATTTTTGAATCGTGAGATGAACCCTCCCAGAAAATCGTGATATAAATGAATTTCAAATCAAAATTGCAAGTTGTGGTAATGTTTTGTGGCGATTACGATAGTTGCTTATGTCACGTCCTGATATCATAGTTGATATGTGTATATCCCATCAATAGACCCAATACAATCCTAGATGAATATATATATATAGTTGATAGTAATAATTAAATTTCTCTTATTTTATTTGTCATTTTAGATCCAAGTTTGATCATCATATAAGGTGCAATGGTGTTCAAAGCCTTTAGAATTTTGTTGAAATTTCTACCAGAATGTGCTCAACTGAATGTCTTTCGAGTTAGATAATATCGAGAATTATCACCAATGATAAGCAAGAATGTTACAAATTTCTTTTTCATTCTCTTAGATAATAAGAAGCTATTCTTTGCGTTGGCCCAAGGGAAATAATGTTATTGCTCATATTCACTCAATATACTGCACAGGCATCAATGAAACAGTTTCATAAAACCAAATTTCAATTCTTGGTTGATGTAAAATTTGACTACTACAAAAATCTTAAAATTTTGTAAAGCAACATTCGTATCTCTATTTGCAAATTCTGTTATCTTTCTTAATCTCTCTCCATATTTTCTAAAGCTTTATAAAGCAATATAAATAGAAAATTTTTTGTGGTAGAAAATGTCAACTTATAAGTTAACATACATAAACATAGATAAATGGGTTATTGGTTCTTTGTTATGGAAGTTTTCAAATGATAGTTAAGAACAACATAACACGATGCTTGTAGGCAATAATATCTCTTTTATTACTTTCCTGTTAAGATAGCACAACAACATGTTTATTTTGACAGAAGAGGCTAAAAAACCCTAGAAACATGACCGGTTTAATTCCAACGAAGAACAACTTCAACAAAATAATACAGCGCCAAGGAGAATGGATAGAGGAAAAATGCTAATAAGCAAGTCCAGAAACGATATCTGGTACTTGAGAATCCCAAAATCCCTACTACACCACAGACAACCAAAATAGTTAGCACTTCTGCTGAATAATCCCATGGCAAGTCCTTCACATATACAATTACTAACAGAATTGTCAAATTCGAGATGTTGTTCATTGCAACGCTACTATAAATCTGCAAGTCAAACGAAAAATGTTTCACCAGAGAGTCCACAAATTCATTAATGCTCTATTGTAATGTGTGCATATGTGAGAGCACGTTTGAGTGCGCACGCATGTGTGCGTTTGTGTGTGTGTGTGTGTGTGTGAGAGTGAGAGAGAGAGAGAGAGAGAGGACCTCGGAGAAAGTTAAAGATGCCGTTTTCTGAGTCTTTTCACTGACTGGAAAGATAGCTTCTATTAAGGTTCTTGTATTCATTGCCAATGGCACTATCACAAATGAGATGGAGAAAGAAGGCACCCCTATGGCATATGATAACTGTAGGATACTAGTCGTGAGAGGTCCTGCAATGAAGGTCATTATAACAATACCCAACACTATTCTAAATAAACATTTTACAAAATTCCAGAAAGTGCGTTGCTGAACGAGCTTCCCCCATACTATCTGCAAGTTAAAGGAGGAGAAAGGAAGAATGGATTACTTCTCAGTAAATTGCACAGAGCGTAACAAAAAGCTTATGTAGAAAGTCAAAATAATTTACTTCTCACCTTGTCAAATTCTTGCAGGCTTTTAGTCTTGTCAGGGCATTTAGCAACTTCAATGGCTTTACCAAGCCATTTTTCTAGTCCATGTACAAATTCAACTTTATCAATTGTATTATTACGATTTATATCTAAATGGTAAAAAATCGTGTTTAACACATCCTCAGATTTCGGCTTCAAGTTTCCGAATTGGACTGTTCTGATTATTTTCTCTAAGTCATTTCTTGATATCTTGTTGTTATTGTCAATGTCATATTGTTCGAAGATCCTGACAGAACCAAAAGAAGATTGTGAGGAATTTCTATCAAACTGAGAAAACAAACAGGTAAATTATAATAAATTACTTGTTAATGCTCTTCTTGTTGGCCCTTCCATCTTCTGTGATAAGCGATTCTCTTTCAGGTAGTTTGCTTTGAGCGTGCAATAGAATTTTCGACATTATTGGATGAATTCCCAGTTTACGATCTTTTCCCATCAGGTAAAACTGTTGAAAGATCTGCAGATCAACCCGAATAAGGAATATATTTGTAATTAATTTTAAAAACTACTATTGATACATATTACACTTGACAGCAGCATGGTGTTTATGTTAAATGACGAGGGATATAATACAATCAAGAGTTTGGATATTTTTGTTTCATCCTATATTAGAAAAAGAAGTTACAAAACAATGATAGGACTCTAAATACATTTATGGAAGCAACATTTTTCAAATAAAATTTTCACAAGATACTTGCATAAGTATCAATAGTTTTAAAATTTGCATGAATTAGGAAGCTTGCCTCGTCTGAAAATTCTCTTGAAAAGAAATCACCATCTTTAGATAAGAGTTCACATGCTTTGGTGAATTCAGGTAGGTCGATTTTACTGTCCTTGTCGTGATCAAAATTTTCCATTGTCTTTAAAGCAGCTGACTGTAAATCACTGTGGGACATCCCTGGCTCGATTTTTTCCAACAACTTTTCCAACTCAAATGCTGATATATTTCCGTCTCCATCTCTATCTGTTTCATCAAATACTCTGCAAACACAAATATATAATGAGAGCCTTCATTGATTATTACCGGCAAATCTACATATAATACTTGAAAATTTACTCTTTGATGCGAGCAAGGTTAAGATTCCCATCATCATCAACAATTTTTCCCCTCTTTTCCACATAACGCAAAAGCACTTTTGTCACAAACTCATACTGCAAGTAGTCTGAACTTAATAACTGCATCCAGGGATCACAAATCTGAAAAGCAAAAGATAATTAGCAATATTGTACATTAAATCGCCAGTAATATTACACGTTAGCTTTTGACCATATTACCTGATACATAAAATATGAAAGTAAACATGCGGCAGACACAATGCACGCTATCAAAAGCACTGTGTGGGATGCATCGAAGATAACAACTAGTTGCACAATAATGTAAGGAATCAAAGAAAGAAGCATAATCCCAGCTAGACTCTGAGTTGCGTCATGAAGTGTAACACCTGTATCTGCAGTTAAGAAAAATTGTCAGTTCTTATATATTCTGTTGTATTATGACCCAAATTCTAGTGGATTTTGGAGTTATATTTGGAGTGGTTTAGGCGAGATTAGAATTATGAACCGGGAAGAAAATTACCATATTTTCGCTAGTTGTTTGCTAGCCTGTTTGCTCAAGCAACAAGGACAAAATATTTACAGAGAGCTGTCGCCTGCCCGTCACTCAAGTGACGATACCTTCGCTCAATTATCGCTCGAGCGATATTGTATCTCGGATTTTGCGTTTATCGCATCTTGGACTCCTATTCATCTACAATTTATTTTTAAGGTTTCATATATATATATACACACACACACACACAACATATTGAGAGATTTAGATCTTAATTGAGAGCATTGAGATCTTGGTGTAAACATATATTGCTATTGATTATAGTGAAAGTATCTTCCTCAGTGGTTTTTCCCATCTTTGGTTTTTCACTTAAATCTCGGTGCTATTTGTTTGATTGTTTATTTCGTTATTGTCATAATCTTCCGGTTGATTTCATAACAAGTGGTATCGGAGCAAATGTTTGATTATTTCGCATGGCAACGATAAAATATGATTTTTCGTTATTGAATCGTAACACGGGGTTTACTCTATGGCAAGTGAAGATACGAGCACTACTCGTACAGATGGATTTGCAGAAAGCCTTGCTCGGCTTTGATATGATGCCTTTAACCTCGACGCAGGAAGAAAAACAGTATAGGGATTGAAAAGCCCATCATAAAGTCCAATCCCAAATTCATCTACATCTATCAAATCAAATTATTCAAGATGTTCTTAAGGAGAAAAATGTCGTTTCATTGTGGTTGAAGTTGGAGCAGCTTTGTATGACAAAGATTCTCACCGGATGTCTGAGGGTATGTCATTGGATGATCACTTAATTATGTTCAAAGAAATTGCGACTGATTTGGAGACATTGGATGTTATGTATGATGAGGAGGACTTGGCGTTAATGTTGTTGTATTCTTTTCCGCCATCATATGTGACTTTTAAAGATACTATTCTCTATAGTTAGGATACTTTCATCGTGGAAGAGGTCTATGATGCTTTAATGTCTAAGGAAAAGATGATGCACCTTGTTGGAGGATCTAGAAATTAGGTAGAAGGCTTGGTTGTTCGTGGGAGAAATTAGGATAGGAGTTATGCTAGAAATATGAGGAGTGGATCGAAACCTAGACATGTAGAAAATGTGTCATTATTGTAAGAAAAAGCGACATATCAAGACTGATTGTTATTCATTGAAAAATAAAAATAAGGTTGCGGTCACTAATGAAAGAGGAAAGCAACCTGCTAACACAGCGTATGCTGATGTTGTGAAATATGGGCAAAATGAAGGAAAACTTCTTGTGATTTCTAACATGAGTTCCAAATCTTGTGAGAAATGGGTCCTTGATTCGACATGTACTTTTCATGTGTCCCAAAAGGGACTGGTTTACAAAATATGAAGGAGTTTCGAGTGGTGCAGTAATTATGGGAAACAACGTACCTTGCAAAATTGTCAGAATTGGGACGGTAAGAATAAAAATGTTTGATAGTGTTATCAGAACACTTACTGACATCAGGCATGTTTCAGAATTGAAGCGAAATCTCATATCTTTGAGTATACTTAACTCAAAGGAGCATAAATACACTGGTGAAGGTAGAATTTTGAAGGAGAGTCGGGAAGTTTTTGTTGTCATGAAGGGACAGAAAAACTCTATACAGTTGTACATTTTGCAGGGTTCCACAATTATATGGGATGCATTCATTGTCTCTACATCTTTAACTGATGGAGAAGTTACAAAACTTTAGCATATGTGTCTTGGCCATATAAGTGAAAATGGTATGACAGAATTGAGTAGGAGAGGGTTTCTTGATAGCAGAAGACTAGTAAGATGAAATTTTGTGAGCATTGTGTCTTTGGAAAATAAAAAAGAATCAAATTCACTAACGACAGACACAAAGGAAAAAATTGAATATATTTATTTAGATCTTTGGGGATCGGCCAGGGTACCTTCAAAAAGATGTGTTTATTACTTGTTTAAAGTAATTGATAACTTCTTTAGGAAATTTTGGGTATTCTTCTTGAAACAAAAGAGTGATGTGTTTGTGACTTTCAAAGAATGGAAAACAATTATTGAAAAGTATACTGGAAAGCAGATTAAACGTCTACGCACAAATAATGAGTTGTAGTTTTGTTTGGATGAATTCAATAGCTTCTGCAGGGCTAAAGACATCTTGAGATACTTGATAGTGCCTACAACTTTTCAACAAAATGGTATGGCAGAACGGAAGAATATAACCTTGATGGAAAAGGTTCAGTGTATGCTTTCAAATTCTGAGTTGCATAAGAATTTTCGGGTTGAAATTGCTACCACAGCTTATTTTCTAATTAATCACTCACCCTCAACAGCCATTGGAAAAAAAAGACACCAGAATATATATGGTCTGGTAAACTTTCTTGTTATACTGATTTAAAAATTTTTAGGTGTCCTGCTTATGCTCACGTGGATAATGGAAAATTGGAGCCTAGGTCTAGAAAGTGTCTTTCTTGGGTTCAAATCAGTTGTGAAATGTTATAAATTGTGGTGTCATGAGACAATGAAGGTGGTAATTAGTACAAACCTAGTATTTGATGAAATGGCTATGGTTCAAAGCTCATCTCGTGGAGATTCTGATAAAACTAAGAAACAGAATCTTTCAACTCAGGTGGAGTTGGAAATCGGTTAAGGAGAACAATCAGAGGGTTTAAAACAGTATAGTCCAGAATTGTCAAATAATAATACTTTGCCTACATCACCAACAGCACCACAATATTCTATTGCTAAGAATAGACCTCGCAGAAGAGACAAATTAGACCTCCACATAAGTATGAGAAAGCAGATTTGGTTGCATATACTTTGAATGTGGCTGAAGAAATTGATTCCACTGAAAAACCTGTTACATATTTAGAGGCAGCCAGTTGCAGTGATTCTAACAGATGGTTGATTGCTATGTAGGAGGAGATTGAGTCTCTAAATAAAAAATGTACTTGGGATTTGGTGAAACTACCTAAATATAAAAGGGTTGTTCGTTGCAAATGAGTATTCAAAAGGAAAGAAGGGACATCGAGAATTGAAGATACTAGGTATAACGCTAGATTGGTAACAAAAGGCTACAACCAGATTCCAAGTCTTGAATTCACAGATGTGTTCTCGCCAGTTGTAAAGCATAGTTCAATTCGGGCTTTGCTTGGGATTATGGCAAACAATGATTTGGAACTTGAGTAGATGAATGTGAAGACATATTTTTCATGTGAAAAACTTGATGAGAGTATTTACATGCAATAAATAGGGTTTCATAGTTTCGGGAAAGAAAGACTATGTGTGCTTATTGAAGAAATCCTTGTATAGATTAAAGTAGTCACCAAGGCAGTGGTACGAAATGTTCGATTCATTCATGACTACACATGGTTTCAGCAGAAGGAATTATGACAGTTGTGTGTATTTCAAAAATGGAGATGGTGGATTGATAACATATTTGCTATTATATGTTGATGACATGCTCATTGCAGCCAATGATAAAGCAGAGGTCAGAAAGGTGAAATCTCAACTTAGTAGGGCGTTTGAGATAAAGAATTAGGGTGCAGCAAAAAAAATTCTCGATATGGAAATCTTCAAGGATTGAAAATGCGCTTCAAAGATTCAATATATTGAATGCTAAGGCTGTCCGTACTCCTTTGACTTCCCATTTTAAATTATCAGATGAAGATATTGATTACATGTCTCGAGTTTTTTTTTTTTTTTTTTTATTTCAGTGCAGTTGATTTATTGATGTATACTATGGTTTGTACAAGACCAGATTTGATACATGTAGTAGTGCAATTAGTAGATATATGGTAAATCCTGACAAGGAACATTAGAAAGCAGTGCAATGGATATTCAGATACTTGAAAGGCTCAACTAATGCTTGTATGCATTTTGGAAAAAATTCAAATAGAGTCATTAGGTATATGGATTCAGATTATGTAGGGGACCTTGATAAAATGAGATCACTCACAGGGTATGTGTTTACTCTTGGAGGTTGTGTTATCAGTTGGAAAGTTACTTTGCAAAATACAGTAGCTTTGTCTACAATAAAGTCATAGTGCATGTCAATTACAGAGGCATATAAAGGAGCTATGGGGGTTAAGAGGATTAATTGGTGAAATCAGTGAAAACTTACAGATTTCTAAAGTGTATTATGATAGTCAGAGTGCTATTTTTCTTACTAAGGATCAAATGTTCCATGAGAGGACTAAGCACACTGATGTTAGATACATTTTGTGCGTGAAATGATTGCTCGTGATGATATTGTAGTGAGCAAGATTGATACCAAGGATAATCCTGCTGAACATGATGACGAAATCATTGCCCATTGCTAAGTTTGAGCATTGCTTAAACTTAGTTTGTGTTTGTCATTGGATTTGTCTATTGGGGCTTGTTTGGAAGAGGTGAAGTGGTGTTTACTTGGAGTTCCTTGTATTGAAATTTAGTTCAAGGTGGAGAAGTGTTGTATAGTGACCAAAATTCTAGTTGATTTTGGAGTTGTATTTGAAGTGGTTTAGGAGATATCGGAATTATGAACCGGAAACAAAATTGTCGTATTTTCGCTAGCTGATTGCTAGCCCGTTCGCTCGAGCAACATGGACAAAATATTTACAAAGAGTTGTCGCCCGCTCTTTGCCCTCTCGTCGCTCACTTTTTCGCTCGATTATCGCTCAAGTGACAGTGTATCCTGGATTTTGCGTTTTAATGCGTTTTGGACTCCTATTCATTTACAACTTATTTTTAGGATTTCATATATATATGGTTCGGAGTGTATTATCTCCATAACATACATATATACAACATATTGAGAGTTTTAGATCTTAGTTGAGAGCATTGAGATCTTGGTGTAAACACATATTGCTATTGATTATAGTAAAATTATCTACATCTGTCAGTGATTTTTCCCGTCTTGAATTTTTCACTTTAATCTCAGTGTTCTTTGTTTGATTGTTCATTTCATTATTGTCATAATCTTCCGATTGATTTCATAACATATTCTAATAGCAAAGATCAACAAATTCATGTGAAAGAGGCAAACCTTTTAATTTATTGGTTCTATCTGTGGGTCCTGAACCCTCAGACTCTTGTTTATTTTGCAAAGACTTCGCGCCATATATCAGACATATAGCCCACTGCAGTGTGAGAGTAAAGACAGTGACTCCAGCAAAGATACCCACTCCAAGTGACACCTGAGACCGAGCGGTCTCTTTGCTACCGAAAACTCCTGATACTACAAACAATGATTGTTTTCTTTAGCATTTTGTAGATTTGGTTAAGGTTTCGAATTTTGTTAAGAAGTAAACAAAAGATCAATTACAACTTACTGATCGTCATCATCATTGATGGTAACCCCATGAGGATTCGGAAAATGATACCAACATATTTGCTTGTGTGAAATTTTTTTTCAAGGATTTTAAAGAACACCTTGCTCCCAATGCTCAACTGCATTTCTCCTAATACTAGTAGACCCTGATAAACCAGTATTTGGAAAATGTATCCTCCAGCATTTTCTGCACATGGTAGGAAGCCATATGTGTGCTGACAAGTGCTTGGGGACACAAGAACATCATTCGCAGTAAGAGCTGGAGAATGATCATGAACATTATCAATTCCATCCGAGATTAAATCATCAGAGGAATTGATTCTCAGAATTCGGCCATGAACGGAGCTGATAAAAGATATAAATACCATAATGCTTAAACTAGCAATTGTTGCAGTGAAAATTTGTATATTGCGTGGTAGACTGTGAATGTGCATAGCCATATTTTTTGGAGAATCAGTTATGCAGTAATGAGTGTGCTTCTTTAGTGCTGCGAAGGAAAATTGAAGCTATTGATCTCCTTTTATACAAGAGGAAGGCTTGAAGGGGGTATGATTGAGACAAATCTTCTACTTTAAAAATGAAAATTGCACTACTAGTCCTTCAACTTATTAGTGTTAATAAGTTGGTCTAAAAAAGTTAACAATGTGGTCCCTAGTCTTTCTAGTTTATAGCATAGATGGCCCATAAGAAACTATTTCATCCATTTGACACTTATCAAGTCAATTTTGCATTGAAAACACGCTACATGTCATTGTTGGATAAGTCTTCTTCGCCAGGGCCACACCCTGGTAACCAAGCAAAGCCCGCCATTGTTTTTAAAGATATTAAACAAAGGAAAAAAAAAATGAAAATGTTAAAGTGACGTCAATAATTGTGATGTCATACTAGTGACTACTTAACTGTTTCCAAGTGGCTACTTAATTCCATCATTTTAGAGTAATGCTATTTAATTCCACCAACCTCAATTTATATGACTCTAATGTGATGAATTGAACTATTTGTACCCTTTTGTTTATCCGACTCCACCCGTCCTCTCATATGGAGGTCAAGTTCCACGTTCAATAAATACATGGGATCCGACCTTCATGTGAGAAGATGGGTGAGACCGAGTAAACCAAAATGTAAATAAGAGAGTACAAGTAGCAATGTCCATCATTTAATACATACGTGGGGTCCGACCTCCATGTGAGGACGGATGAGATCGAGTAAACCAAAATGTAAACAAGAGAGTACAAGTAGCAAGGTCCATCATTTAATACCACATATTTGTCACATAAATTGAGATTATATCACAAATGGAACTAAATAGTATTTTTCATTATTTCATAAAGATATCTAAGTGACGTCAAATAAATGAGTGAACATTCTATTTTATTTGTATTTTATGAACGGACTAATAGCTGAATTTTCGGTGGGTCAATTTCACGTTTAATTATGGGAGGTTCTATAGACTATAACAAATAAAAATAAATGGTACATCATTCTCTCTGATTATATACACATTTTTTCTCACTACATTTTTCTAAAACTTAATCGATGGAATACATTTTATATAGAGATGGACAAACATTATCAGAACTATGGGATAAAATTACAACTGAACTATGGAATACATTTGGTGCAGTCTCCTTTCTTTTACTGCATTTTGTTTGGCTTCAGTTGGCTTCATGTAGTTTTATCTTATTTGATTATAATAAAAAACAAATTTATAATACAATTTTTTTTTTTTTTTACTGTTATGTTTGAAGTTTACAAGTTAACAATTGGTTTCGTAAGTCTTATAAATTTTGCATGTATAATACAATTTTGGGGGCCTAATTTATAAATTTCGTCTCCGGCCCCGAAAATAACAGGATCGGCACTGACCTTATTAAGAGGAGTAACACAATCCTTTGTATTGTCGTCTAAATTTTGATAATTATCCGATATGATATTTATCACTTAACATACTTTTGTAAGATGATAACTTGTTTGAGCAGATCAATCTCAAAATTCGTATATTCATTTCTATTTTAATATTCGGATCTAATTACTCGTTGGAGTTTAATGAATTCTGATACCATATTAAGATTTGATGTTCTATATTAAAATATCAATATTATTAAAAGAAGTAGTGCAAGACCCTTATATGTTAGTTTATATTTTGATAATTATTTAATGTGATTTTCTTAACAATATCCTATGTAAAGCAATGCAATTGTTGTGGTCATAAGCATTGATAACCAACACAACTTGACATATTGCTTTCTATTATAGTTTCAGTATAACAATTTTATTTATTATCATAGGTGATATCACCAATCTATTTGGAAAATCAATGTCACGATATGTCCAAAAATTAAATACAAAGATATATAACTAATTTTATTGGACTTATTATCGATTGACAATTGAATACGATGATGACTTTTGAAAAGATTCTCTACAATAGTTACTAGTTTTAATGGAACTTAAGTAATTTTCTTATAACAGCAAAGTATATCGAGAGTTTACAATTTACACAAGGATAATTATATTCTTATCAGATTTTTGTTGACTACACCACGTTTTTATTTCAATTAAATATCTGTCTTTACTTATTTTTGCACTTATGTTCCCAATTTTTCTTCTCATTCGTATCTTTAACTTTCAATTAATTAATATATTTCTCTCTTATGACAATTTTCTGTTCAAATATTTTTTAGGGTACTTTGAAATGGTGTACAAACATTTTTTTCGAACTTTGTTTTTTTGACCTTGTTAAAAAATGATGGGGACAAAGAAGTTTTTTATGTACTCCTGACAAATTTTTTAGGCAAAAATCAAAGATAATACGTATTAATTAATAGAAGGTTGATGATAAAAATATAATGAAAAAAAGGCGAAGAGAGTACGTGAAAAATGAGCAAAGACAAAAAAATTTATTGCAACGACATTATGATATAGTTAATAAAAGTCATGGTGATAATAGACAATTAAGGTCTACGCTGTCAAATTTTTAGGGTACTTCGAAATGAAGTACAAACATTTTTTTCATGGTGTGAATACACAATTAAGGTCTACGCTGTCATGTTTTAGGTCTGGCTAGTTCTTAGGTTCTTATTTTTCAATATCACTATTAAATAACAGTATTAATATTTAATTATGTTGACAGGTGGCAACTTGATTCCAGTATTCTAGGAAGACATTTAAGAATGTTCAAACAAGTGACCTAACATTTGTTTGGTTTGTAATGAAAGCTGGTAGCTAAATTTTCAATAATCGATTCAGAATTCACATTTAACCCATGTTTGATTCGGATACAAATTAGATTTTTAATAGGTTTTGATTAAAAAAAAATTGAAATGTGTGGTTGAAAAATTGATAAAAGTTATGGATTTCATGACATGTATGGTTAAAATAAATTTTACGAAATGGAGAGTAAAATTCGGATTTAATGATGTCCTTAAGTTAGAAATATATTCAAATTTATATAAATTTTGGCTTTTTTTTTTTTTGTAAACTTTAAACAAATAGTAAAAAATTGATTGATAAATGTGCCACGGAATTTTGAGATTCCATGTTGAAAAATTAACTTTATTAAGATCTTTAGGATACATTTTTCTTCGATAAATAATTGATTTATATTTAATTAATATTTTATTTTATCATTAACATTCTCTCATATGATGATGGCACATTTAATGCATCAATCCCAGACGTAATGTTCCATTTTAAAATGTTAATTTTATTAAAAGTCGTATTCTAATACTTAATTATTGATTTTGATTTTGATTTTTATCTGCATGATTTCATAAAAGATAAGGAACCTGGCGAAGATATGTTTCAAATTGCCAAAATCATAGAAAGAGAGACCTCAGAAAACGCAATAGTGAAAGAAAGAAAATGTCATAAAAACCAGTAGCTGTCACTCCAACAAAATTTAATGTCATGTTTTGTGACGTCCCATGGTCATCTCATAGTTCTACTTATTTTGAGTCATTGTTTTTTTCTTTCATCGATAATATTTTTGCAGCATAATAACTGTTCTACAATGGTGACATTAATTAGTAGAATTTACTTTTTTTACAAAAATATTTTTGATAAATAATAATTCATTTTTTCATAGAAAACTTGAGATGAATTTCAAATTTGTTGTATATACATTGATGCGAGAGAGTTTTCTACAGGAAAAATTGGTATCTTAATTTTTTATTAACATGCTACATTTTGTAATTCGTAGTTGAATATCGGTTATTTTGATTATATAAAGAATTAAAATTACATGTTTTGCACTAATAATCGACATTTTTAGAAGAGAATAATCTCATATCAAGCTGTATTCATATTGATTATTCATGATATATTTGATAAACTAAAGTAGATAGATCTGGATAAACAAAACTTGAAAATTTCAATGCATAGAAGGTTACATTATCCAATTAATAAAAACGAGTAATTTGACTATTTGAAAAAATAGAATTAATTATATTTAGTGCAAGTTAGAGCCATTAGAGTATCTCCAATAAACTCTTTAAATAGAAGATATTCTCTATTTTAAAGAGTCAATGCTCAAAAATAAGTTCTGACTTCACTTAATTTGAAGAGAATAAAAATGTAGTTCTTCAAAACGGAGGTAATGAGAATGAACATGTGGTTGATAAGGTTAATAATCTTCTTGGAAAAACTGAACTTGAACAAATTATCCCTAACACTGAAAATACCCTGATTCAAGACTATTAGCTACTTAAGGATAGTGAAAGGAGACAAGACCTAATCCTAGGTATGATTGCTAGTATGACTCATCTCATAGAGCATGTAGTCATTATTTTAGGACACATATTCATGTTTAGATGTGATTTTGCATCACTTGTAGATAGTTTTGGGGCCCACTATGTCTTTTGCATATGTATATACATTTTGTGTTATTTTCATAATAAAAGTTGAGATTTCAATTTATCGCTATTGTGTTGTGCTGAAATTGGGATTTGTGCATAGTGAATTAGAGGTCGGTTAATCCTATTTACAGGGTAGATAATGCTGAAATTTTGTTAAAAATAATTTATAAAAAGTTGCATATTATAATAGCCTTGATGGTGGGTCCGATTTTGGGATGATACCTATCATCGGCGCACGTCATGTTACGGGTCCACTAGCGTTACACGGGGCGAGACATGTCAGTTTGGTATCAGAGCATGTTTTAGAATTCATAGGCTTGTATTGTACATATATACATTCTGATATTTTTCATATCATGCATAATTGTAGGTGAGTCATGCCTTGTGGTGGCAGAACTCGAAGGCTCCAAGATATGTTGCCCCAGTCTCACATTGATCCTGATAGAGATGAACTTAGCGAGTTCAAGAGGGTAGATGAATCAGTTCATCAGCTGCCTGAACATTAGGGACAAGGGAATTTGATTGGAAATGACCCTATGGTTGTTGAAAGAATTGCTACTGCTGTTACTTCAGCCATGCGTAATACAGACAAAGATTTCAGTATCGAGAGGGCTACAAAGTTAGGAGCTCTAGTAGACCAATTCCAGCCTCCAAAAAGGGAAGAACAATTTCTACCTAATTTTATTACCTTTTTATTTAGTTTAATCACCATATCTTTTGTTTTGATTTTCTCCTTATTTAATTGTTTCGAGGATTGTATCTATTAAAATTTGAAGTTTCATCTTAAAAAGGTTAACCTTATGAAGGGGGTAACACAATCCTTTATATGTTAGTCTAAATTTTGATAATTATCCGATACAATATTTATCCCTTAACATACTTTTGCAAGATAGTGAATTGTTTGAGCAGAACAATCTCAAAATTCCTGTATTCATTTTTGAGTTTTAATATTCGGATTGAATTACTCATTGAAATTTAATGGACTCTGGTACCATATTAAGATTTGAGGTTTTATCTTAAAATATTAACCTTATTAAAAGAAGTAGTGCAAGACCCTTATATGTTAGTCTATATTTCAGTAATTATTTAACGTGATTTTCTTAACAATATCCTATGTAAAGCAATGCAATTGTTGTAGTCATAAGCATTGATAATCAACACTACTTGACATATTGCTTTCTGTTCGTTTTTCTATTATAGTTTCAGTATAACAATTTTATTTATTATCATAGGTTATATTGCCAATCTATTTGGATAATCAATGTCACTATATGTCCAAAAATTAAATAGAAAGATATATGACTAATTTTATTGGACTTATTATCGATTGACAATTGAATACGATGATGAATTTTGAAAAGTTCTCTACAATAGTTACTAGTTTTAATGGAACTGAAGTAATTTTCTTATAACAGCAAAGTATATCCAGAGTTTAGAATTTACACAAGGATAATTATATTCTTATCAGATTTTTGTTGACTACACCACATTTTTATTTAAATTAAATATCTGTCTTTACTTATTTTTGCACTTATGTTCCCAATTTTTCTTCTCATTCGTATCTTTAACTTTCAATTAATTAATATATTTCTCTCTTATGACAATTTTCTGTTCAAATATTTTTTAGGGTACTTCGAAATGGTGTACAAACATTTTTTTCGAACTTCGTTTTTTTACCTTGTTAAAAAATGATGGGGACAAAGAAGTTTTTTATGTACTCCTAACAAATTTTTTAGGTAAAAATCAAAGATAACACGTACTAATTAATAGAAGGTTGATGATAAAAATATAATGAAAAAAGGCGAAGAGAGTACGTGAAAAATGAGCAAAGACTAAAAAATTAATTGCAACAACATTATGATATAGTTAATAAAAGTCATGGTCTGAATACACAATTAAGGTCTACGCTGTCATGTTTTAGGTCTGGCTGGTTCTTAGGTTCTTATTTTTCGATATCATATTAAATAACAGTATTAATATTTAATTATGTTGACAGGTGGCAACTTGATTCCAGTATTCTAGGAAGACATTTAAGAATGTTCAAACAAGTGACCTAACATTTGTTTGTTTGGTTTGTAATGAAAGCTGGTAGTTAAATTTTCAATAATTGATTCAGCATTCACATTTAGCCCATGTTTGATTTGGATACAAATTAGATTTTTAATAGGTTTTGATTAAAAAAAAAAAATTGAAATGTGTGATTGAAAAATTGATAAAAGTTATGATTTTCATGACATGTATGGCTAAAATAAATTTTACGAAATGGAGAGTAAAATTCGGATTTAATGATGTCCTTAAGTTAGAAATATATTCAAATTTATATAAATTTTGACTTTTCTTTATGTAAACTTTAAAAAAAAAAAATTAGTAAAAAATTGATTGATAAATGTGCCACGGAATTTTGAGATTCCATGTTGAAAAATTAACTTTATTAAGAACTTTAGGATAAATTCTTCGATAAATAATTGATTTATATTTAATTAATATTGTATTTTATCATTATCATTCTCTCATATGATGATGGCACATTTAATGCATCAATACTAGACACAACGTTCCATTTTAAAATGTTAATTTTATTAAAAGTCGTATTCTAACACTTAATTTTTTATTTTGATTTTGATTTTTATCTACATGATTTCATTAAAGATAAGAAGGAACCTGGCGAAGATATGTTTCAAATTGTCAAAATTATAGAAAGAGAGACTTCAGAAAACGCAATAGTGAAAGAAAGAAAATGTCATAAAAACCAGTAGCTGTCACTACAACAAAATTTAATGTCATGTTTTGTGACGTCCCAATATTGAGTGCAAGTTGGAGCCATTAGAGTATCTTCAATAAACATTTTAATTAGAAGATGTTCTCTATTTTAAATAGTCAATGCTCAAAAATAAGTTCCAAAAATCTCTTTATTCTAACTTTATAAAATAGAAGTGAGTTTGACTCTTCAAATTTGAAAAGTCAAATTCACTGTCTATTTTTATTTTATAATGATTACATTTAATAAGTTACAGATTTTAATACTATATTTATTAAATTATTCAAATCTTATTTGAATTGATTGTCCCTTGACATATAAAATAATGTGTTAAATAAAAGATGGGAAGAAATCAATAAATATTCTTGAAAAAAAAATGAAGAACTAAAATATAAAGTATTGTGGGAGTGTAAAATCAAATTTACTTTCTAAATTTAAAGATATTCTTTATTATAAATAAAAAATCACTTGAACATGCTCTTATGAAACAAATTAGATTCCTTTTCCTACTCTCAAAATAGGCATTCTCTTAAAATGGAATATGGCCTACCTCAATAATGGTAATTGTTTTATATTTTACCAGAGAGATTTCATGAGCATGAAAATAATTATGTCATTGACTGGTTGTATCAAAATTATAAATCAAAGTCTTAAAATTTCAACATTTCACAATTTTTTTAATTAAAAAACACAAAATATTTTGGAAATATTGCATTTTAACAATTATATGTGAATGATCATTGTACTTCTAGAGCCCTAATTCTTATCTATAAATATAGGACTTTAGTTCTAAATAAATACATACAAGTTTTTTGACCTTTGCTATTTTTCTTTTCTTTCTCTATAGTTGTAATCCATTATCAACATGAAATTCTAGCCAATTCAATTCGAAAAAAATATAATTTTTCTTTTTGTTCAAATAAAGGAGAAAATTCTAACCAATTGAATTAATTCTTCTTTTTTATCCAAAAGAAAAATGTCAGTGTTCTTTTTATTTTAATTTACCAATTGACAAAGTAGAACAAATTATGTTAGAATTGAGTTGTGACCCGAATTCTTGTTGAGTATTTGATTGGAAATATTATTGGAGGCGTATTGAAAGTTGGTAGTAGACTTGAAGATGTCTTGAAGGAATCCAAGGTGAATTTGGCTCCTATTTCATCCCAAATTCTCCATTACTGATTTTACCAATTGTATTGAGATTTCATCTTATATTAAACTCTTCATGTATTAATTCTCCTAGTAAGTTAGAGATTCTTTGGTTATAAATATGTGGTGTACAACACATATTGTAATTGACCAATTGTCCAATTAGTTATTAGTCCAAAGAGATTATATGTAACTTCTTACTATTGATTATAGTGAATTCTCCACCCCTGCCCGTGCTTTTTCCTGGATTTTGGTTTTCACTTAAATTTGGTTTTCATTGTGATCCATTATTTTTCATATTGCCCATATTTTCCCATTCTTTAATTATTTGGCTAGATTCTTAATAAATTGGTATCGGAGCCATTCCACTTTCAACAAAGTGGTTTCAGGTTTGGT